>CM059197.1:62445105-63045105 GCA_030323885.1 Branchipolynoe longqiensis
TATATATATATATATATATATATATATATATATATATATGTCACGGGAGATTAGCAAAATATTGCACCTATGGCAGATTTCGAACGCAACATTATTGTCACTTCGGGGCTATCACCCTAAAAATGTGACTTTCTAGGTCCCTATCCCTGCCTACCTGTCTATGTCGCTCATTGTCTGAGAGGTCCGTGGAAACAGTACATATATATATGTGTATATATATAACGAAATATATGTATATATAAATGGCGAAAGCAGCCCCCCCCCCCAGAGTTGGAGGAGGTGGAGGTGCATGCTAGTTACCGCCCCACACCACCCCATGAAAGGGGGGTGGGGGTTGACCCACTATGGAGCTTATTACCCGCGATAAAGGGGTTTATCACTATCCATATACAGTCAAACCTCTCTATACCGACCCCTCCACAGATCGACCACTCCCCTATATCGATCGCTTTATTTGGGTCCCAACAATACCATTGTAAGGATATTATAACTCTCTAAGATGACCACCTCCCTAAATGGACCACTTAAAGTCGGTCCCACCCTCGGTCGATTTAGAGAGGTTTTACTGTATATATATAAGGAGTATAATATATTATGCGTATATAAATGGCGGAATTAAAGTACTTATTATTATTATCGTTCTAATAATAATTAATTATGTTCGGTATTGTCCAATCATTACCTTACGTACCAGCCCGGGCCTGCCCTGCAGTGGCGCCAAAACGGCGGGTTCGGGCGCCGGGCCGCCATATTGGTCATTCTTCGGCCAGCTTTCAAACTGGCATATATATACAGCCAAACTGGCTGTATATGTATATATAGATAGGATAAGTACTTATCGATATATAAAGGGCGGAGCGGCCTATCCTCCGTTATTGTTTATAGTATCTACTGCGCAGTAGCCAACCGCGTGTGTGCGGAAATTGAGTTGGTTTGGCCTAAACCTTGTGCACCAACGAAAAGTAAGTTGGCTTGGCCTAATAGGGCCTAATGACCGCCTGCTACTGCAGCGCCACTTTGTGCTTGTGCCCTGCGCCCCTCTGTTTGGCCAGTGCGCACCTACTTTTCAAACTTTGTGACCGGCTAGGCAGTTACCTAGCCATGAGACTAGTATTAAACTGATCAACCCATATTCATGTTTGTGTTTGTGTCCAGAGCATAGCCTACTTTATACAGATATACACACACTAAAACTGGCCGAGTGAGTGGGTGACAGCTCACAGTGACCGTCAGCTGGTTTCCTATTATTCAGGATCGTTGGTTTTATGACCTAGTTACTTTGAGAATGCTTAGGAAAGCTCCATCGTCCGTCCCCTATATATTTACTCATTGTAGGACATTTTAATGTTGCCACAGTTTGCCGCCATCGGCGTCACTGGTCGGTTTGCTATTTCGGGATGAGTTGGTTTTGTTGCGTTTTGTGTATCGCCTTGTTCAACGCGAGGCCCATCGCCTGGAGATCAGTAGCAATGTTGTCCTCCTTCTTTGCTCTATGTCTACTGGCTCTGTAATTTTTATTATTTTGTATTTTTCCCCAGTGTTTTTTTCCTCCTATAATGAGTTTGTTTGTTTGTTGTTGTTTTACGTCCTAGCAACATCTAAGGTCATATCAGGACGGGTACCGACTTGTGACAGTGCGCACTCATGGCGACTTTATAGTGCTGTCCCACTTGGAAACCAGGCCGCCGGCACCATGACCTGATATCCCACTCAGTCACATTATCCTGACACTGAGCACACCAGTCCTTGCCCTATCCTAATAATGCCGAGCGCCTGGCTAGGAAGCGACACGTATCAATTTTAAAGTCATTGGTTTGACTCGACCGGGACTCGAACCCACGACCCCACGATCTACCAGCACGGGAGACGGACGCTCCAACCCACTCGGCCACCCCGTCTGGTCCCCTATAATGAGCTCCACTATCTGCTTGTTGGGAGGTTGGTTGTTGGAGGTTGCCAGTGTGTGATAGTGCACAACTTTATAGTGCTGCCTCACTGGGAAACCAGACTACCAGCAGCAGCATGTGATATCCCACTAAGTCACATTATCCTGATACTGAGCAAACCACTCCTTGGCCTATCCTGATAATGCCGAGCCGCTGGCTAGGAGGCAAGAAGTATAACTATTTAAGTCATTGGTTTCACTCGACCAGGGTTCAAACTTGTGAATTAGAATGCCACAATCTCCCAAAATGGGAGACGGACGCTCAACTTATTCAGCCATCCCGCCTGGGCCCACGATCTGCTACTCTAGCATTAGCTTGTGCACACTATTGCGAAAAGTGGTCCCACAAGCAGAAGTGGATGAAGAAGAATTGCTAATGTTGGGTATGACGCAAAGAAGTGCATATCATCCTCTCTCAGCGGATCGTTTGTTGGGGTTTTACATCCAAGTAACATCTAATTTTATATCAAGTTGCCTTCCGACTTGTGACAGTGTGCACTCATGGTGACATATTAGTGCTGCTCGACTGAGGGACCAGGCCACCAGCACCATGACTCAATATCCCCATACCCCAATCACATTGTACTGATATTGCCCTAACCAGTCATTGCCCTATCTTATACCCCTGTCACACTACGACGTAATGAGCCAACGTAAGCCTGACGTGCAGATTTTTCGTCATTACGTTGACGTACGTTGGATTACGTTATGATGACGTCAGAATGACGTTAGACTGATGTCGAGCTACGTCACGTTACGTCGTGTTACGTCGGTGTGCGTCAAAGTTTTGAACCTGTTCAAAACTTTCGACGTAACTAGAACGTAAGGGTTTACGTTTGCCGTACGTTCTGTAAACGTTCGGCGAACGTCGATGACGTTAAACGGACGTTAGTCAAACGCTGGTCACTACGTTCTACTACGTTCTACCACGTTCCACTACGTCGACCCACATTAACGCCAGTGGAAATGTACACACGGTGTAATGGGAACGTCAGGAAAACGTCAGGAAAACGTCAGGAAAACGTCTGGAGAACGTACGCTGAACGTTTCACCAACATTTCATGACATAAGTAGCATAAGGTAACGTAAAGCAACGTAGTTCTGGCGATCGAATAACGTTAATAACGTACCGTCAGCGTAATGACGTTGTCCTCTCTCGTTGAATGACGGTATCACTACGCTTTACCAACGTTACGCTCTCATCCACTACGCTGCATCCACGTTCAACTTGTGCCCAAATTTGCATACTACGCCGAAAAGTTCAACGTTCTTCATGTTCTCTCTACGTTGACGTCGTTACGTCGTAGTGTGACAGGGCCATATGTAATGCTGAGTGCCAGGCAAGGCGGTGCCATGTATCAATTGTGTAAGTCCTTGATTTGACTTGGCCGGGGATAGAATCCAGACCTTCAGCAGGTTATACTAATCAATTATCACTTGATATTTGGTTTGCGGCCTGAGTGACTCTGCTTGATTCGGTCCATACACATTCCAGATGACTAATCGACCCTTTCGCCTTATCGAGATTGAAATCCGGATTATCCAGATTAAATGGCTTTAACTTTCAATGCCTACAGATTTTACTGGTTCGAATTGAAATTTAAGCGGCTTTATGCAAAGATCCTATAATACTAAGACGGCTCACTCCCTATCTCTCCCATGGTAATGTAAATTTTGCAGTGCCAACTTGTGGTCGGTTTGATCAGCCCGGCTGCTGGTTGGTGTTTCACATGTAAAGACATCCAATTATATTATACATGAGATAGGTAAGTATGAATACACATCAACATGAGCAAATACACATCATCATCAGCATCATCATCATCATCATCGCCATCATCACACATCTTTCACATTCATATATACATTTATACATATAATATAGCATCTGTTTAACCAAGAGAACAGCCACCACCCCAAATGGTGGGTTTGATCATTTTGATTACACAGTACAGGCTGAGTGAGCCGTCTTAGTGTTATAGGGTCTTTGGTTTATGCAAATAACCAGAATAACAACCACTGATATGGGACTGCCCACTTCCATATCACTTTCCTCAGATTGCACAGGACAGTGAGCATTGTAATGAGTTGCTTGTAATGGTTTTGTGATAGGCCGATGTCGACCATCCCAAGGTCTCGTACTGGCGCAGACACACACACAGATGAACGTCAAGACCACATACGCTTCAGATGGTTTATTGAATCCTATTTGCTCACCGCAGCATCCAAAATCAAGTGACCCGCCATCCACCTCGATAGGTCCCAATTACCTCGGACGTAGTCGATTAATCAACTCGGATCACCCAAGCCACTTTTTGGCGCATGCGCACATCCTACAGACTCGGGTTAAATAAACGAATACGCTCGGGGTGGACAAAAGGGTGGCTTAATCTAAAACTTTTTTTTTTTTCTTTTTTTTTCATAACCGATATAAGTACAGCAAAATAGGATTTAAAGTATTTTATGATTGTAGAAGCTGACAATCTGGGTTATTAAAAAAAAAAGCATTAAAACAATGTGTAGGAGTTGTACTGGTAGCTGTTATCCTACAGGTACCTAGCACAGATGTGATCTCATCGATCCTAGCAAACCCCAGCCAAGAGGTGGGTTACTGGGGTCAGGTGGTTTTCACATGGCATGTGTCTTTCTCGACTCCACTCGCGGTGTTCGATTTGAAATTTTGACGACTCGGGTGACCCGAGTCACCCGGATCGTGTTAATCGATTACGGCCCTCTCTAGGTGGGTGGGTGTGTGTGCTAGCCACATGCCGTAGAGAGAAGCCCAGTCAGGGCACTGCCCGGTGGCTTGAGTGCCGCCACCTAGCTCAGTCAACTGCAGTTAACTGTGTAGGTGTGCAGCATAGTGTCTGCCACCACCGTGTGGTTTTGTTTGTTTGTTGTTGTTTTATATCCTAGCAACATCTAAGGTCATATCAGGACGGGTACCGACTTGTGACAGTGCACACTCATGGCAACTTTTTAGTGCTGCCCCACTGGGAGACCAGGCCACCAGCACCATGACCTGGTATCCCACTCAGTCACATTATCCTGACACTGAGCACACCAGTCCTTGCCCTATCCTAATAATGCCGAGCGCCTGGCTAGGAATCGACAAGTATCAATTTGGTTTGACTCGACCAGGGTTCAAACCCACGATCCCATGGTCTACCAACACTGGAGGCGGCCGCTCTAACTCATTCGGCCATCCCCTCTGGTCACCACCGCCTGGTAGTAGAGCTCAGGTACTGACTATTACCGTGTTATTACATTAATTAATTAAGGGGGAGGGGGGAATTTCAATCACAAACAAATGGTATTCCTCATTCCAATGCTCGTTGCTCTATCTTAGAAATGCCAAATACTCGGCCTAGGCAGTGACAAGTAGCCATTTTTACAGATGAATAGTCCGATGTAAACATGACATTTTTAAAAGCAAAACAAGTGTCTGGATTGGATTCTACATATCTAACTCCGGTACTGGTGCACACAGAAAACATTTGTTGGCACATAAAAGAGAATACTGAGGCAATTTTAATAGAACCTGTTACCGCAGAAGCCTATGGTGTCAGACTTTTGGCGTGCTTGCCTAAATTAATTTAGCATGTTTGCACTTAAAATATATCAAAATCTAGCCATTTAAAATTGTCAAATCACTTCAAACTAGAGTAAGGTAGATACTAGCGAGCAAGCTTATATATTTATCTCAGAAAATGACAGAAACTCAAAACCATCGGACCATGCAACTTTTAGTCATGGTTTGACAAAACAAAAAATACTAAGGTTGGTTGTTAGAGTGTTAAGTCCTGGCAACATCTAAGGTCATATCAGGACGGGTACTTGTAACGATGGTGACTTTATAGTTGGTTGGTTGCTTGTTGGAGTTTTACGTTCTGGCAACATCTAAGGTCATATCAGGACGGGTATCAACTTGTAACGATGGTCACTTTATAATTGGTTGGTTGCTTGTTGGAGTTTTACGTTCTGGCAACAGCTAAGGGCATATCAGGACGGGTACCGACTTGTAACGATGTTCACTTAATAGTTGGTTGGTTGGTTGTTGGAGTTTTACATCCTGGCAACATCTAAGTTAATATCAGGACGGGTCCCGACTTATAACGATGATCACTTTATGGTCGGTTGTTGGAGTTTTACGTCCTGGTAATATCTAAGGTCATATCAGGACTGGGAAAGGCCATGTGAATATATTACCGTCAGTTTCCCCTGAGGGAGTAGATGAGGGATGCAGACGATGTTAAGATGGGTGGGAGGAGGTGGGTGGACCCTTCATCAGTTCATTTCGTCATTAATACGATATTTGAGTGCCCCCCCCCCCCATCATTAATTAAAGCACATCTTCAATAACACGCACAACATAAAACTGCTTCATTAAAATAAACTAAACAACAGAAATCAATTAAAAATAACAATCATTAGAGACTAAATGTAAAAATACCGTGGATAATTATCTAACAAACAAAGGTGAGGCTCAAGAAGAAAACTGTTTGCAACATTAATGTCGTTTAAAGTTGCATACTCTGATGGTTTTTAGATAAATGAGCCTGTCTCAAAAGCTGATAACTCTTTTTTTGTTTGTCCAGTGTAACAATTACAACAAAACAACACAGAAACGATTCCACTGAAAAGACAAGGACATTTGCTTCAAATTAAGAGAAGCGGGTTCGATCCTTGCCTTTAAAAATGCATACAAAGCTCACCTGGTTATTCAGGTCCAAAACCTGGCAGAGCAAATATATAATTCGACCTGCTGAATGACCCATTGACTCCGCCCTCTCTCGTGACTGCTCTCTCCCTGCATATCCACCCCCCTGCCCATGGACCCCTTCAGCCCCCATCCACATTTGACAAACAACTATTATAACTCAATGACTCGAGACCCACTACCACTACTCGAGACCCATTGCCACCACTGAATAACTACATCTTCAACCAGCAATGCACACAATATAAACCAGTATACATGCACAACATGGCACTATTAAAAGACTAACCATTATTAAAACCAAATCTAACTGATATACAAACACAGCATATGATTTAGCCACTAGTATAAATTACTGTACACTCTATCTTGATGCATATACCTTGCACTATGTTGAGTACCTATGTTGTGCACTATGCAGCATAGGCTGCTGTAATATATGCTAATGAGATGCATAATGTTCCAGACAGTGAGTGAGACAAAGCAGTATGTAAATGAGATGATGTCATGGAAAGTTTAGCCGGTGGTTCAGTGAGCCTTGGACGGGAATAAAGCAATCAGTATCCAGAAGTCAAATTGTTCAGACGTTGTACTTTTACATGGTGTCAGATGAGGAAAGATGCCGCGCGCTAATATGCTGCCGGGTTTTGGGATGCCATGTCAGCTTGTCCTCACCCACAATGCACGATCGAACTGGAAAACATGGATCAGAGCATATGAGACATATGCCATTGCTGCAGGTGTATTAACGAAGGCAGAACAAGTGCAATGCCACATCTTCCTTCATGTCACCGGCAAGATCGGACCGCTCACAGATGCATTTCAGATCTACTGTACAGGTAAAAGCAACTTAGGATCAGTGGAGGAGTTGATATTGCACGATTGGCTGGTGGATGGTGTAAAAAACACGAATTTGAGAAACTGCTACAAACGGCAGATTTGATGTTAGAAAAGTGCATAAACATGTGCAAACTCAGTGAGTTCAGTTCTGATCAGTTGGAGGACAAGGAATCAGATGATGAAGTCAAGGAAATTGATATTCTTAGGAACTATGCTGCTGCACGTACTGGTGCACCGGCGGTCCGGTCATCGGCGATGCCATCTTGGAAATCGCCATCTTGGAATTCTGGTGGTGCCGGTGCAGGAGATTTCAAGATCCGCTGTCAAAACTGTGGATACAAAAAATGCCTGGGAGTCTGCCCAGCAAAATGCAAAGCTTGCATAACCTGCAAGAAGATCGGGCACTTCGGTAAGGTCTGCTGGAGCTGACTGGGCAGGGTCACAAGTTGACTGTCAAAGAGCCCGAGCCCCACAATGCTGAGCAAGACCCGGATCCGGCGGACATCAATCTTTTTAATATGGATCTGTTCGTCAGTGCTGTCGACCGCAGTGCCGAGCAAGAAGCCGAGATGTGGTGTGTGACTGTCCACGAGAATGGTTGCCCTGTCAAGTTAAATCTTGATACCGGGTCGGAGGCGAACGTGCTTCCCAGGTTTGTCTTTGACAGAGTCGCACCGGGGCCGCTGACGAAGACCTGGTGTTCGTTGGTCACGTTCTCCGGTTATCGGATCACTCCTGATGGTAAGGCGTCGGTCGACGTGAATCGCAGAGATTTTAGGTTCCAAGTGGTAGAGAACTGTCAGCCTATTTTTGGGAAACAGGCTTGTGTGGCATTGAACTTGTTGGCACGTATCAACGAGGTGCGCTCTGCTATGCTGATGAACATTTCCAAGCTGGACGACAGTCCCAGCGCACAGGCTGAACAGCTGGTAAGTGAATACAAAGACGTTTTTCAGGGTTAACGTCTGATCAAAGCAAAGGCTGTCATTCATGTTGATGAATCTGTACAACCTGTTATAGATCCACTTAGAAGAATCCTGTATGCAATTCAAAGTAAAGTATGCAGTGAAATTGATCACATGGTAGAAATGGGTGTAATAGTTGAGAAGGATGAACCTACCGAGTGGGTTAATTCTATAACTATCGTAAAACAAACCCAAATAAGATAAGGATTTGTCTGGATCCGACTAAGTTGAACAAAATATTTCTCAGTTTTGGATGCAATGACAGGGTATTGGCAAATAGAGTTAGATGAAGAAAGTTCACCCGCCTTCCTTTTGGCATCAAAAGAGCCAGTGACATTTTTATTCAGGAAATGCACATTGTCATGGGCGACCTACCCGGTATTGGGATAGTCACGGACGACATTTTGGTATATGGGTCAACAGTTGAGGAACACGGACAAGAACCGTAGACATCAGTCTGGCGGCATCCGTTCCTAGTGCCGGCATACAAGGAAATGAATGAGCTGATAGGGCTGTGAAGAAGGACCTGAACTGTGATCTTGAACTGTGTCTGATCTCTCACCCTGATCTGAAACCACTAATAGCCACCCACATAAAATCCAAATGGCAACATGAGTGGGATGAAAACATTAATAAACTTAAAGAAATTGAACCATCTGTGGGAAAACCACCACAGACTCATGCGGGAGGTCGGTGGGACCAAGTGGTCCTTAGCCGCTGCCGTATTGGCCACTCGTGGCCTACACATGCTTTTCTGCTCAAGGGGAAACCTCCTCCTGAATGTATTGGGTGTCAGTCCCCGCTGACACTCAAACACATTTTACTAAGTTGCGTTGATTGTTTGGCCCTGCGCCAACAATTCTACACTACAGACAGTATGCATGACCTGTTTACTAAAGTAAAACAAGAAAACATTTTAGCCTTTTTGAGGGCAGCTGGACTCTACCATCTCATATAGTTTACTAAATAAATTCCAACAATTATTAATAAAACTTTTCTTTTTCTATGGGAATTTGTGTCCCTTGACCACTCATATATGCTTGTGAGCTTTCTAATTTACTGAGTGTCTATTGGCACATAATTGATTTTCTGCTTTTACATGTAAAAGCGATGGTTTGAACAAAAAACAAACATTTGTCATTGTGAATATGGCCTATACTGCCGACAAGGTGTAAAGCAACCACCAATCAATCAATCAATCAACCCTAACATAGTTCACCATTGGCTACTTTAAGGACTCACCTCCCTCCCACCCAGCTCTGGCCACCACCTAGCTATCGTGGGATTACCGAACATCGCATATACAGTGTGGCTCGGCGAGATAAGGGGGAGGGATTCTGCTTAAAGGGGCACTGCTTCCCTCCCCTGAAGTGAGCATTATAAAGGGAGTACTGTTTCATATTTAGCCATCTCGATACTCAATATATACTTAATCAGAGAATGTTACATAAGGTCATATCACGACGGGTACCGACTTGTGACAGTGTGCATTCATGGCGACTTTATAGTGCTGCCTCACAGGGAGACCATGCCACCAGTACCATGACATGATATCCCACTCAGTCAAATTATCCTGACACCGAGTCAACCAGTCATTGCCCTATTCTAATAATGCCGAGCGCCTGGGTAGGAAGTGACAAGTATCAATTTTATAAGTCAACGGTTTGAGTCGATCGGGAACCAAACTCCTGATCTCCCGCACAAGAGGCACTCACTCTACCGATTCGGCCACCACGCTCGGTAACAGATTATAGAACTTTCACCCCGAATTCAGTTCCAAAAGTTAAAATGGCATCTATTAAAGTTGGAGTGTCCCTTCGATGGTTATGAGTTGCCGCCATTTATTTTAAAGGAATATGTTAAATCAATTTTACCTTAAGGTGTTAGCCATGCAGATATTCTAAGTTAATTTTGGTAAGGATGTCCAGATTCTGAATAACATGGATTTCAGCAATATTATGTTCGATTAAATGTATATACCATTCTGACTGACACCTCTTGCCATTCTATGGCTAGTGTCCTAACCATTAGATCATCTAGGATCCCTGATCTAATCACCCTATTCACACCTACCTGTCCATGCGGTTCTTTGGCTGTGATCAGTGCAGAATACCACCCAGATGTAACTGTTTAAATGGCAGAAACTTCCACTTGTGTATTACTGAGGCGACAGGCGAGTTGCTATTTGCAAGTTGCTTAGATGTCGTGGTGAGAGCTACTCATACATAATTAAAAGATTAGAAGTGATAATCAAACATTTCCAAAACCCAGTAGGCAGTCGGCACAGCAGCCAATTAGTGTAGGGAAAGTTAATTATAAGTGCTACATCAGAGAGGTTTACAATACAAATAAGTGGGAAAGGTTGCACAGACATAGACTCCACCAGAATCCAGACACCAGAAGTAAACTATCCCACTAGGCGGTGAAGGTGGAAGGGTCCTTACACAAGTTAGTATTTATTTATTAAAGATCCGGTTCTGTGATTTTACCATGTATTTCTTTCATTCATATTGTCTGTATGCAAACAATATGGTCCGGGAGACAAATGCCATATTTGTGCTTAACCGCATTTTTGAGTCTAATGTTATTATATTGTTGATTATTGATGTTCAGGGCATCAATCAATCAATCAATCAATAGTTCGGTCCTCTAGTCGAGGGTTGGATGCAATGGTTCTCCACTTGTCCCGATGGTGTGCTGTTCTGATAGACTGTGAATAATTCAAGCCTGTCCACTGTGAAATATTTGTAAACCATGATGTTCTTGGTCTCCCTCTCCCTCTGCTGCCATTCACCTTCCCTTCCAACAATGTACGGTATATTGAACTCAGACGAATGATGTGGCCGTTCAGGGCATGCATCTTCAGAAACTGGCAGGTGGCATCATGTCACAGTTGAGCAATTTGTGCTAGGATGCATCATTATAATCTACCTTACTTTAGTTTGAAATAACTTTAAATTTAAATGGGTAACTTTTGAGATATTTGAAACATGCCAAATTAATTTGGGCAAGCACGCTAATACTCTGACCATAGGATTCCGCAGTAGCTGATTCTAATTACTTGACCCATTATCCCCTTCTATGTAGCACCACATGCTGAATAAGGGCACCATTATCTGTGTTATATAAGTATGATTAAATCAAGATAAATCTTTAGGATTTTGTAAAAGTTGATCCTTTCACAACAACAGTTTGAAGGTTGAAATACGCACTCCACTGCAGAGACAAATTAAAACCTGCTTTGAGTGAGTGAATACATTTTCAACAAATGATCTGAATCCGCGTTCTCCTGGTATAAGAAGTGTTTCTTTCCATTATTACTGCAATGCAATCTTCTATACGAGACACTTCCAAATTGCAAGTCACAACAAGCAAATTGCAGAATGCAATTTACAGGTTCTGCCAGTTTCGCTTAATCCAGCACCCGATAAGGTTCTAACTCCATAGAAGCTGAATCTGCCCCTTAACAGATAAGGATGATATCGGGCGAGATCAGGCGATATTGGGTAAATCAGGCGATATCAGGTGATATCAAGTGATATCAATTGATATCAGGTGATATTGTGTAATAGCAAATGATATCATCGATGTCAGGGTTATTAAGTGATATCAATCGACATCAGGCGATATTGTGTGATAACAAGTGATGTCATCGAGATCCAATGATACTAAGTTATATCAATCGAGCCCAGGGGATATCAGTCGACATCAGGCGATATCAGTTGATACCAGGTGATATCCGGTGATGTTAGCTGATATAAATCGATATCAGGTGATGTCATGTGATATTACGTGATATCAAGCAATAATAAATATGACCTTACGTGATTCTTCAACCCAAGATAGAAAGGAGAAACGGGGAAAGATACCGCAAAAGTCAAATGATGAGAATAATCATCAAACCAGACGGGATGGCCGAATGAATTAGGGCGTCCGTCTACTGTGTTGGTAGATCCTGAGTTGGAACCCTGGTCGAGTCAAACCAATGACTTAAGATTTGATACATGTCGCTTCCTAGCCAGGTGCTTGGCATTGTTAGGATAGGGCAAGGAGCAGTGGAATGAGGAAGTCCAATCATCCGCAATCAAAATTTCCCTTGCTGAAACAACTAATGTACCGCAAAGAAAAAAAAATGCAGTCCAGTTAGGCTATGCGCATAACCACACCGCAAGGAGCTGTCTTGCGATGGATATAACCTGGAGTTATGACAGCCGCAACCATACATACCAACCGATTCATACAGCAGGCTGGACATATATGCCTTATGCGCTTTGATCTCAACATCCTTATCCAGGAAGACCAGTTACTGTCCTATGTCAGAGAGGATATCCATCTCACACCACGCCCCGTGTGATGTGGTACAGTGTGATGTACCACCATGTGTGATGTGGTGCAGTGTGATTTACCATCATGTGTGAAGTGTTGCAGTGTGATGTACCACCATGTGGGATGTGGTGCAGTGTGATGTACCACCATGTGGGATGTGGTGCAGTGTTGTACCACCATGGGTGAAGTGGTGTGGTGTGATGCACCACCATGTGTGACGTGGTACAGTGGCACAGTGATGTACCACCATTTGTGATGTGGTGCAGTGTTGTACGACCATGGGCGAAGTGGTGTGGTGTGATGTACCACCATGTGTGACGTGGTACAGTGTGATATACCACCATGTGTGATGTGGTGCAGTGTGATTTACCAGCATTTGTGATGTGGTGCAGTGTGATAGACCACCATGTGCGATGTGGGGCAGTGTTTACCACCATGGGCGAAGTGGTGTGGTGTGATGTACCACCATGTGTGATGTGGCACAGTGTGATATACCACCATGTGTGATATGTTGCAGTTTGATTTACCATCATGTGTGATGTGGTGCAGTGTGATATACCACCATGTGCGAAGTGGTGCAGTGTTATGTACCACCATGAGTAATGTGGTGCAGTGTTGTACCACCATGGGTGATGTGGTGCAGGGTGATGTGGTGCAGTGTGGTGTACCACCATGTGAGATGTGGTGCAGTGTGATGTATCACCAGGTCGACATAGTGAAGTGTGATGTACCACCAGGTACGATGTCGTGCAGGGAAATGTACCAACAGAGGTGGTGTGGTGTAGTGTGATTTAGCACCAAGTGGTGTTTTTTTGCAGTGTGAGGCATCATCAGAAGTGAAGTGCTGCAGTGTAATATCCGACCAGCTCTGAAATGGGGCATCACCTTGAAGTTTTCTCTCGTCAGAGCAACGTTAGCAAATTCCCAACATCTAAAATAACTATCTTATAATAATGTGCATTTGTCGACGAGTACAGAATGAAAATGCAAAGTAACAATTCTTTGTTGAAGCATTTGTTCAGCAAAACAAATTCATGTTGGCTTCCGTGCCATCTTGCTGGACTTTACAGGCCTTCCAACTGCAGTGCTTCCCATAGATTATTGCCCCACCAATCAATCAGCATTCTCTGACCTTCTAGTGACACACACTCCAGTTTATCTGCTGTCATGAGGATTGAATAGCCAACTATCAACAGGCTAGCTCTGGGGTAAATGAGGTCATGGAGTATCGCCTTGTCACAATGAAGTCAGGCTACTCTTTATTTCATTGTTTGGTTGCTTTCGCTGATTCAATCGGATAAATTTCTATCAGAAACAATTGGTATTCTCATTTGACTGCTCCTTTCCCTGTTTTAGTAATGCCTAGTGCCAGACTTGTTGGATATGAGGGGCAATTGTTTGTTAAGTCATTGGTTTGACTCGGCCAGTGTTCGATCCACATGTTTGAAAACCCATGACCTGCCACATGCGAAGTGGGCACTTAACTGGAAGACCAGTGCCTCTGCGCTGATAAAATATGTTTTCAGATGAATACAATATTTACCCCCACAAAAAAAAAAAATTCGTCATCCACAGAGATCTTAGCCTTTGGTTCCGGGTGGAACTTACAGAGAGTTGTCAGCACATTTTAACGGGCTTCAGTACATTGTGAAATACGGTCAGCACATTGTCAATGGCTGTCAACACATTTTGAAGGGTCTTAGCACACCATACATGGCTGGTTGAGGGCACATTTTGAAGGAATGCAGCACCCTGTGAAATGTTGTCAGCACACTTTGAAAGGTTGTCAGCACACTGTCAGATATTGTCAGCGCACGGTGAAAGGCTGCCAGCACATTGTGAAAGGATGTCAGCACACACATTGTGAAAGGTTATGAGCACACTGTGAAAGGATGTCAGCACATTGTACAAGGCTGTCATGACATGGTGAAAGGCTGTTAGTACACCCTCAGATAATGTCAGCACACTGCAATGTTGCCACATCACTGTGAAAAGTTGTCAGCTCACTGTGGAAGGATGTGAACACACTGTCAGTACAATGTGAAATGTTGTCAGCACAATGTAAAAGGATGTCATGACACTGTGAACGGCGGTCAGCACACTGTCAGATGATGTCAGCATACTGAAAGGTTGTCAACACACTGTGATTGTGAAAGGCCGTAAGCACACTTGCAGAGGCTGACATCCATCTGTATGAGGCTGTCAGCACACAGTTAGATGCTGCAGCACACTGAGGGACTGTGAGGACACTATGAATGACTGTCAGCACTGTGTGAGGGGATGTGAGCAAACTAGGAATGCCTTTCAGCATCGTGTGAGGAGGTATCAACACAGCATGAGGATCTGTCAGGACCATGTAAGGGGTTGTCAGTAAACTGATAGTGGCTATTAATGCAAGGTGATGGGCTGGCAAATCAGTGTGGAGAGCTCTCACCACCATTCAAGGGGTTGTCAGTAAACTCACATTGGTTATCAATACAATGTGGGAGGCTATCAAAACAGTGTGAGGGACTGCCATCACTGAGTGAGACACGGTCAGCACACTGTCAGGCTGTCAGGATCTGTCAGCACTCCGGAAGGATCTGTCAGTATACTGTCATGGGCTGTCAACATAGTAATGGACTGCCAGCACTGTGTGAGAAACTGTCAGTACTCTGGCAGGGGCTGTCAACACACTGTCAGGATCTGTCAGCACACTGGCAGGGACTCACAACGCAGTGTGAGGGACTGCCATCACTGTGTGAGAGACTGTCAGTACACTGACAGGGCTGTCAGCACAGTGTAAGGGGATGTGAGCACTGTATGATAAAATGTCAGTACTCTGTCAGGGGCTGTCAACACACTGTCAGGATATGTCAGCACACTGTCAGAGGCTGACAACACAGTATGAGGGACTGCGATCACTGTATGAGAGACTGTCAGTACACTGACAGGGGATGTCAACACAATGTCAGGATCTGTCAGTACGGTGTAAGAGGAAGTGAGCATAGTGTGAGGGATGACCAGCATTGTATGATAAACTCTCAGTAGTCTGTCAGGGCCTGTCAGCACACTGTCACCATCTCTCAGCACACTGTCAGTATATATCAGCACACTATCAGGGGCTGTCAACACAGTATAAGGGATTGATAGCCCTATGTGAGAAACCGGTCAGTACACTGTCAGGGGCTGTCAACACAATGTCTGGAGCTGTCAACACACTGTCACCATCTCTCATTACACCGTCAGGATCTGTCAGCACACTGCCAGGGGCTGTCAATACAGTATAAGGGAATGCCAGTGCTGTGTGAGACACCTGTCAGTACACTGTCAGGGGCTGTCAACACACTGTCAGGATCTGCCCGGACACTGCCAGGGGCTGTCAACACAGTGTAAGGCACTGCCATCACTGTGTGAGAAACCTGTCAGTACACTGTCAGGGGATGTCAACACACTGTCAGGATATATCAGCACACTGTCACCACACTTGAAGGACCAGTCAGCACACTATCAGGGCCTCTCAGCAAACTGCAAGACGCTGTCAGAACAATATCGGGGACTGTCAGTACACTGTCAACAGCTGTCACACACCACCTGCTCACACTATTGCAAACCTTGTCCCATTATGACAGCAGTCCGCTACAGATGTTTGCTTTTAGTCAGTCCATGTCGTCCCGCGTTCGATAGCGGCAGTGCACTGAGTCTCCGCTAGGGTTCCTCTGCGTCCCCCTAGGTGACGCCACTAATGGGGGCGTCATAACTCTACATGGGTTATATGAATAAGGAAGAGATGCTCTTCACCAGCCCTCTACAACTGGCGGAAGCGCACGGCTAAATGGAACATGGGTATATGGCTGCACGTTCTTAGCCCCCAAATAGTACATTCTTTGGACATGCTAGAAATATGACAGTTTTGTTTTAGACATCAATGGGGACCTTTCAGTTTGCATGACTCTCTCGTCAGATGGCGCACCATGCCGGTCTCTGTAATGCTTTTGTTGGATAGAAGAACGTTCCTTCTACAGAACAACTCCATTAAACCAAGCTCGGTTAAACCAAACTATCGGCTAATCCAAACTTTTTTTGGCGGCCCCACCACACACCTATACCTTCACCACACACACACGACACCTACACTACCACACACACACATACACCCTCACCACACGCACCTACACCTCAATCACACACACCTACACCTCACCAAACACCACCACGACACATCTACACCACCAGACACCTACCACACACCTAAACCCTCACCACACCCCTACACCCCCACCACACACCTATACCACATCACGCACCTACACCCCAACCTCACCCCTAAACATACAGCCCCACCACACACACCAGACACCTATACCCCCACCCCAAACCTACACCACCACACACACCAGACTCATACAGCCCCACCACACACCTACACCCCCACCACACACCTACACCACCAAACACCTACCACACACCTAAACCCCCACCACACAGCTACACCCCAACCTCACACATATACTCAACCACACCTACACCCCAACCACACCCCTCAATCTATACCCTCACCACACACCTACAACCCCACCACACACCTACACCATCAAACACCTAAACCCACATCACACACCTGCACCCCCACCACACACATACATCACCACACACACCACACTCCTACACCCCCACCATATCCCTAAACCCTCACCACACACCTACCACCCACCACACACCTGTAGCCCACCACACACCTACACCCCCACCACCCACCTACACCCCCACCACACCCCTAAACCCTCACCACACACCTACACACCCACTACACACACCACACACCTACACCCCCACCACACACCTACACCACCACACACACCACACTCTAACACCACCACCACATCCCTAAACCATCACCACACACCTACACCCTAACCACACACACCACATCCCTAAACCCCCACCACCCACCTACACCCCCACCACACCCCTAAACCCTCACCACGCACACAACACACACCTACACCCCAACCGCACACACACCACTCCTACCCTCCCCCCTCACCACCACATCCCTAAACCGACACCACACCCCTAAGCCCTCACCACACACCCAACACACACCTACACCCGCACCACACACATACCTACACCCCCACCACATCCCTAAACCCCCACCACACACACCTACACCACCAACACACACACACCTACACCTTTCTATCCAACCATGATGGCCGACTTGGACCGGGAACGGGTGCTGCCACCAAGTGGAAAGCGAGAGAACTGGCTCATGAAAGCTCCCCATTGGGATGTAATGGACCTGATGTGATGACCGAATGAGTCATATTATACTCATGTAAACAATTATACTCATCGATAGGTCCCTAGCCTGTCATTTGGTATTACTAGGACAGTGCAAGAAGCAGTTGAATGAGGAAGACCAATTATTCGCCATTGAAATGTCTCCTGCTTAATCAACTAATGTACAATAACAAGAAAAGGAGGATGGGAGATTTACCAAGAAGAGCTAGGCAAACCTGCATCAAGACCAGATTGATCCAGATTGAATAGAATGAAGACCCAAACCACACACTCCATGGGAATTACCCTCTCCATGAACAGACTGCCTGAAAGTAGACAAACTACACCCCACTTATGACCTACACAAAAGAACTAAAGTAAAGCTACTAGAAAACAGAAGGATAATCCACCTAAAAACATTAGCATATGGATATAGCCAAGACATTAAGCGTCTAACCCAACCACTAAGGGACACCCGAGCAAGCAAGGCACCACTACTAAGACAGACCAGAAGCCAGATCAAAGCCCATGAAAGGAGCACACTGGAAATGGCCGCCAAGGCATGTAATGCGCAAACGGTGAAAGAAAGACAAATCCCTGACCTAAAAACATACAAAATATATCTGTGCAAAATAAAAACTGGGAACCCCAACTGAACTGCAACACAAGGGTGCAGGTGATATGTCACGGCCCACCAACTGGACAGCCCAGGGTGGGATAACCAGAAATATAAAAGCCAGATAACATATCCAACAACAATATAAATCAAATCAATTTCAAACAAACATAACTCAACCACCTATTACGTACAAGCCTATGGACATGTAAATAAAATAGGCTAGTATAGAATTAAGTAGAAAAAAGCGGAAAACCCCAAAACACTAACATAGAACCTTAAGAAAACAACTAACATAGTAATAAGGATAGAACAAAAATACAATGCCAAGAGGGCCCACAAAAACTAACATAGACTACTAAACGTACCAACAGACTATCTATCTGCAGACTATCTATCAGCAGCTACTGTTTGGTAAGACAACACCAACACTACAGCTGGCCAGCATTGAAAACAAGCCTGGGTACCCAGGCTTACATGCTATGGACAGAATAAATACAGCCTCAATTAAAAAAATATTAAAAAAAACTGCCGCAGGGTCGCCTGGAAGGGTGACACAACCAGGTTGATTTAGCACTATGCTCTATGGGCAATTCATGGCTAACACACGTTTTCCTCCGCCAGGGGAACCCTTCTCAGGAATATATTGGTTGTCCATCCCCACTGACATGAAACCACATGTTATTAAAATGTGTGGATTATATGGCCCTGCAACAGCAATTATTCACTGCAAACAGCATGGATGACCTTTTTACTAAAGTAAAACAAGGAAACATTTTAGCCTTGTTGAGGGCAGCTGGTTTCTACCACCTCTTACAGCTTATTAAACAGATTCCATCAAGGAATAATACTTTCATCTAGAATTGCATTTAGCTTGACCAGAAACTATATGATTGTGAGTTTTAAAATTCATGGGTGTCACACAATTGATTGTATGCTTTTACATGTAAAAGAGATGGTTTGAATAAAAAACCAACAGTTAATGTGGCCTATACTGCCGACACAGCACAAAGCAACCACCAATCAATCAATGAAGCATCCAGACCAATATTGTTCTCACATAACAGGTGTCCTGTGAGTGCTGGAACAGTCAAGTGATACAGAAACAGTTTGGACATTAAAACAATACTCGCACATGGTAAAGGCTCGCCGATCTCAAAACAGGTTTTGCTAAATAAAGAGCTATCATCACCGAGGCATGTGTCCGTTGGTACACATAAACAAATAATTTAAATATCATGCTAGAATAATACTCTTGTAACCATAGTTACAGATTCTACTAACACACAGCAATCACAATCGTAATACCAGTCTGAGTTACTACTTGGAGGTGGCAACAACTTATCTACGGACTCAAGCCTGTCTGGAAGTTCTTCACAACAATCACATAATATAATTAATGGTTTGAGTCCTGTATACTGATTAATGTGATCATCTAATTGATAAACCGTGCGCAGTGGTCGAATCGATAGAACGCAGGCCTCCCATGCAAGCTATCGAGAGTTCAATTCCCGGTCTACTCAAACCAATGACTTACGAAGTTAACACTTGTTGCTTCCTAGTGTGGCGCTCTCATTAGGATAGGGCAAGGACGGGTTGGTTCAGTGTCAGAATGCTGTGACTGAGTGGGATATCAGGTCATGGTGCTGGTGGAATAGTATCCCAGTGGGGTACCACTATAAAGTCGCCACGAGTGCGCACTGTCACAAGTCGGTACCCGTCCTGACATGACATTTGATGTTGTCAGCACACCGTGAATGATTGTCAGCACACCGTGAAAGGTTGTCAACACACTGTGAAAGGTTGTCAGCATACTGTGAAAGGTTGTCAACACACTATCACATGATGCCACAACCCTGGATGTTATCAGGATGTAAAACTCCAACGACCAACCACACAGTACCACTTACTACTTGGGGGTAGCAACAACTTATCTACGGACTCAAGCCTGTGTGGAACTTCTACAGAGCAATCACATAATTAATGGTTTGAGTCGCGCAAATTGATTAATGTGATCGTCTAATTGATAAATGGTTGTGGAATTAAGGTGGGTGAAGTGGTTTCATAGTAGCGTGATGGCGGTGTGGATAATACGGTGGGGGCGTAGTGGTAACATGGTTGTGTGTCAGGCAGGTGGGTGGCTGTGGGTGGGTGGGTTGGGTCTGGATGGGAGAGTGGGTGTCTAAGGAACAGTTGCTTGTGATGGGGATGGAGGTTGAGGGGGCACCAGGTTGGTGTATGGGTGGGGGAGGAGGCTGACGGGTGTTGGAGGTAGGGGTTCGGTGAGCGGGGTGGACGAGGCTGGATAGGGGTGAAGCGCGGGGGGGGGGGGCAGGGGCGGGGCAAGAGGATGGAGATCTGAGTGGTCACTTTTATTTCAGCGTCAGACGGTCCCTTAGGCTTTGTTTGAGTTAAAGACTTTGCGGCATTCAGGCCACCTCACTTATTCATGTTCGCGAAGCACAACTGCATCCGGTTAAGTCACACAGGGGGAATCAAGACAGCATCAAACCTGGCCAGAGGTGGGATTTTCAATCTGAAGACTTGGGTGAAGCAAAACTGGGGAGCAACTGTACAGTATTTTATATTAATAAATTAAATGTCATTAGAGATCATGTAAACAACATTGCTTCAATAAATGACAAGTGGAACAAGATATTACATTTGTCAGCATCGAGGCACCAAGACACTGGTCTTGGGTATATATATATACTGTTAGTTATATAATTATTTTAATAATTAATAAACAAAGGGATTAGAATATTATGAGTGCTGAAAGAAGATGTATAATTGATGTGCTTTGAGTGATGACAGTGAGAAGTGGAAAGTGGGAAGTGGGAAGTGGAAAGTGGGAAATGGGAAGTGGGAATTGGAAAGTGGGAAGTGGGAAGTCAACCGCATGGCAGGTCGTCTAGTTTAACCACATATTGATGGTTGTTTCACAGGTTGAGTTATCATCTTCTGATACATGGTGCAAATGTGGAAACATGTCTATAAGTTGGGTAGCTGTAGAGGTTGTAGCACTAGGCAGGGTGATGGACAGGCCAGGTGTATGAGGGAGAGGGGAATAACCAGTCCAGGCAAGGGCAGGTAAGATGAAAGGCATGTCCAGTAAGGTCTTGTGTGTTTGTTTTTGTTTCACGTCCTAGCAACATATCAGGACGACCCAGTAAGATATAGAACAGGCTTACATCCCATGTAAGTTGGAGCGCATTTAATTTCAGTACTGAGGGTAGCACATTGCAAATCCTGCAACCTTGGTGGATACGAGCTTTGGCTACAGTGTTTGTTGTTGGCATGTGGAGGAGGAGCACACCTCACTCATTCAAGTCATGTACTGGTCATAACAAATAAAAGGTGCTAGCTTTTGAAAATGCAAAAATTAACTGCTAACAGCTAAGTTGACCAGGCTACCAAACTGAGCCTATTGCTGTTCAGCAATGAAACCAAGCCGTAATGCGCGACGAAGGAGAAAGAGGAGGCCGAGGAGCAGTTTATTACAGAATAAATGCGAGACATAGCAGAGAACAATACTATCAGTAAATGAAAGTACAAGAGAACAATACTATGAATGAGTAATGAGAGAACAATACTATGACTACAGGGCAATAATGTGTAAATTAATCAGGGTAATGAGACCCGGGGGGTTATGTCAGGAAGGGGGAAGAGGAGCCCCGAAGAGCCCTCCACCAAAAGGGAGGAGAGGGTACCACGGTCGCCAGAGGGTGCGAGGCAGGGCACATATATGCATGCAGCCCCTGGGAGGTCAAAGTCCCTTGGGCATTGATGTCTGGGAGGGGGACACCGGCACGCAAGGTGAACGTGTCAGGAGCCGGGACGGAGAGGGCGTGTAGGGTGGGGTGGAGGATGGTCGTCAGGGTCCCAGGGTCCAGGGGGTGGCCCAAGGCCATGATGAAGGCTGGGTCGGAAGGGGCGGCCGGGACCAGGGCGACGCCCGCGTTCCAGGCGGCGACATGGCAGAGCTGGGAGCTTGAGGAGGTGGGGAAGAAGAGTGAGGCCACTCCAGAGAGTCCGGAGATGGTCTTAGAGCTCCGGAGGGTCAGGCGCAGGCCACCAGGAGCGAGGGCGATGTCGGAGCGTGTGATGGTGTGGGGACTGCCCCACCTCCAGGAGCTTGGCGAGAGCAGGCTGGATTGCCGCAGCATGCCATAGTAGCCGAGGAGGAGGGCCAACCGAGGTACGATGCCCGAGACCCAGCTGTGGTGAGGTAGGCAGCAATGGTGGAGAGGTGCTCGGGCGTGAGCAGTGGGGCGGGATGCCGTGGGAGGCGTGGCCTTAGAGGGCAAACCACCTCAGGTCCCTGCATGCCTCCTCCCCGAGGGTGAGGGAGGTGGCTCCGTAGCAGCTGCGCAGGGTGGTGATGAGCCGGCCCATAAACTTCCTGGCAGGGAGTACGCCGCTGCCAATGTGGTTGAGGAGCGCCAGGACACACTGGAGCTCATGGCGACCGATGGTGCAGTGGGCAATCCGGGCCTCGCAGTCGACGACGAGAGCCTCCACATGGATTCAGAGGCCAGTGTTGAAGGGGAAGTCATTGTGGCAGGGTCTCACATAGGTGAGCCCAAGGCGGGCGACTTCGGCCCGGGCCACCCCTAGCCCAGGGTCTGGCGAGGTGGGCCTGGCTGAGGGCATCGGTGAGGATAAAGGCGGCCCTGGGCTTGTGGACCACTGAGATGGTGAAAGAGCCAGTGGCCGCCATGAGCCGGAGCTCCCAAGCACAGGTCCCGAGGGTGGCGTCTTGGGCATGCCCAGACTCGAGGGAGGCGGTGGAGGCAATGTTGTCTGTGTTCACAACCACAGTGGAGCCCGCGAGATCCTCAGGGAGGAGCGCCCGAAGGGCGACCACGAGGTTGACCGCCTCCTACTCGTGGATGCTGGGGACGCATGCCCGACACTCATTGGAGAGTAGGCTCCACCATCGGTGAGGCAAGAGTCACATTCTATCAACAGGCAGCGGACCTAGGGGGCGCGGAGGAGGTGGAAGCCGTGGGATGCGCGGCGATAGAGGGCAAACCACCTCAGGTCCCGGCATGCCTCCTCCCCGAGGGTGAGGGAGGCGGCTCCATAGCAGCTGCACAGGGCGGTGATGAGCCAGCCCATAAACTTCCTGACAGGGAGTACGCCGCTGCCGACGTGGTTGAGGCTCCAGTCGATGATGACAGCCTCAACTTCATTGGGGGCGACTCAGATGGTCATCGCCTCGCTGTCGAGGGCAAAGCTGAGCCAGGCGAGGTCGATCGCCGGGGGTGACACTTTCGGGGGATGAGCTCCAAGCCGAGGGCCGATCAATGACGCCGTCGAAGGCCTGGCAGGCCCGGAGGTAGGTCAAAGTCGGCGACGTACATGAAGGCGTGGAAGCCCTTGCACTGGAGGATCCAGGCGATAGCGGCAGTGACTCAGATGCAGGCAGCCCCTGAGGATCGGCAGCCAAAGGGGAGGGCCAGGTCGACCTGGCTCGCGCCACCCAGGGTGATCCCGTATAGAGGGCAGGTGAGGTGGTCGGCCCAGAGCTGTTGGTAGGCCCGGGATATGTCGGCCGTCCAGGTGTAGGAGCCGGGCCCTTCCCGGAGGAGACGATACCCCATGTCAGCCATGCAGGGGAGCCTGTAGGTGTGAGGCTTCCCCAGGTACTCACGACGGGGGGATGCCAGTGTTCACGCTGCGTCCGGGAGGGTAGGACAGGTCGACGATAACCTGCCTCTTCCCAGGGTCGGACTTGAGCCAGGTGTTCATAGGCTAGACCTGTGACCAAGGGGTGAAGGGGGGAATGTGGAAGGGGCCGGCGAGGGCTCCGTCGCGGAGGTGAACCTCGTGCTCCCGGGCCTCCCATGGTTGGTGTATGTGGGGCGAGGGGGGACGTGGCAGAGTAGTTCGCCGGGAAGCCAAACTCGAGGAGGTCGACCACATCGAGGTTGTGGTACTCCCGGAGCTGGTCCTGCCAAACAGGGATCTGGAGGCCTGAGTGGAGGGGGATGCGGGCGGCCAAAAAATTAGGGAGGCCCGCATCCCAGAGGGCTGTTAAGGCCCAGGTGAAGGTGGGGTAAAGTGCCCATGCCTCGCCGGAGGTGTGGGGCCAGATGGAGGATGGTGGGGTGGTAGACGTGGGGGGTGGGGCCGCAGCAGGGAGGGTATCCTGGGGCACGGCTAGGGTGGTGTGTGGCTGGCAACGGCCCACCACTGCAGGGATGGTGCTACGGCCCCCAACGTCCAGGTGGGCGGTAGGCCGCCGGCGGATGAAAAATCACAGCTCTGTTTGGTGTAGCCATCAGGATGCCGTCAGGATGCACTTACGTTTGCACAGTAGGGGCATGTTGGGCACTTTGGGGCGCCCTGGTCGCCGTGGGCCTCGCCAGGAGGCGCGAGATTGCATGAGGCTGGGTCCCGGTTCCAGGCGGTGCAAGGGGCACCATATGCCTCCCTGGTGTAGGGCTTGCGGCCATCGGCTTGGGAGGAGGAGCGTGGCTGGCCTTTATGGCGGGCCGAGTCGGCGGCCCGGGGGTGGTGAGGACCTCCAGGTGGATGGCGTTAATGGCCAGCCCTTGGGAAGCCTACTGTCCGCGATCCACGTGAATACCATCTCGGAGTATCGGCCGATGGTAGGCCAGGGATGAATGAGGTTATCCCTCAGTACTGTAAGGGTGTGGTGAGTGAGGCCCGGGGAAAGACGGGTGGGCCTCTACCATCTGGAGGGCAAGGTTGCCTCCCCCTTCTTCACGGCCTTCCCCTCCGCCCCCCCTCTCGACCAGGTCGTGAGGAAAAACGTAATTGGAGGGGATACCTTTCCAGCATCCGGTGTTTTGCGCCTTGGCCAACTCCAGAATCTCGAGGAATGGCTTCCGCTGTGGAGGTTGGGGTGTGGGCGACGGGGGTATGTAGGGGGGCAGTTGCGGAGGCGGCGATGGCTGGAGGTGCTGCTGGGCTCCACTGCCGAGCACCGGTACTTGGGGTGGAGTGTTCAGCTGCTCTCCTGGTTCCACGAAGGGCGGCAGCACGGCCTCGTCCGCAAGCTATGGATGGCATGCTGGCGGTGGTATTTGTAGGCCCAGGTGTAGGCCCAGGAGGCGTGAGTGTAGGCCTGGGAAGTATCTCGGGAAGCGCAAAAACAAATTATCAGCATGACAGGGTCACCGGAGGAGAGCCAGAGGTGGAGTGAATCAAACGCAATGCAAGCATTCCGACCAATGTGACTTACTCGATATGGACAGGGCAAATAAACCATCACTAAGGAATTTAAAGAAATCGAAAAGTAAAAAGGCAAAATTAAATAGGAAACATACACAATTAATGTTGGCAGGGACAAGGCTCTGACACCATATGTGCACCAGTATTTAAGTTAGATATGTAGAATCAAATATAGATATTTGTTTTTGCTTTGAAAATTGAATGTTTGTATCAGACTATGCCGCTATAAATAATTATGCTTGTCATTACCAAATATAAAAACCCCCAAAAAGACTAATATTTAGTAATAAACAGACCTACAACACGGTTACTTCTCAGAGTCACCTCAACCTAATGACTGAGGAGAACGGTTATGTATAATGACAGATAGACAGCAAGTAAGTAGCAATAACAGCTGTCTAGGAAATAACAACTGTCTAGGAAAACAGATGTCTAACAATAACAGCTGTCTAGGAAAACAGCTGTCTCACAATAACACATGTCTAGGAAAACAGCTGTCTAACAATAACATCTGTCTAGGAAAACAACTGTCTAGGAAAACAGCTGTCTAGGAATAACCGCTGTCTAGGAAAACCGACAGACACCTAAAGACTGAAGAGAATGGTTATGTATAATGACAGATACAGCGGTAATGGTGGGGAGGGGTTATTTAATAATTCTTGGTGTCTGGTTGTTTTGTTTGTTGTTGTATTTTGATGTCTAGTGGGCTTTGTTCATCTGTATCTGAACACCAGTGGGGTGTTAGTACCATAGTAGCTCTCAAATGGACAGGGGGTTATTTCGGTTGGTTGCTTGTTGGAGTTTTACGTTCTGGCAACGTCTAACGTCAATTCAAGACGGTATTATTTCAGAGGTTTCTCCCTTTATATCTAGGTGTCTTGAGAAGGCAAGTTGTTTTACGACATAGTACATTGAATGTTATTGCATCATGTTTTTGTTAATAGTTATTCTGGTTTTGTGTGTAAATGTTCTTTGCAGTATATATTTGCTTTACATGAATGCTAGCGTGTGTACTTCTCTATATTTGGCTGGATATTTACATTGGCAACACTTTACATTTGTTGGGTTGCCATGGGCTGCCATTGTTTTCTTTATTCTGTTGTGTCGGCCGGATGGGTGTGAGTGAAGGGCAGAAGACGAGATGGATGCTCAACTTATTCAGCCATCCCGTCTGGTCGCCCAAATGTGCTATCTCGTGTAATTGAACTGGTGACCTCCCACACTCACTGTTAACGTGGTCGAATTGTTGGTAAGACGGCGAGGGGCTGGTCGCTTAGCAACACGGGGTTCATCCCGGCGGACCTTCACCCGCATCACCTGGAGGAAACGCAATCAGGCGTGGCCAGTACCACGTGACCAACCCGCCGCCCGCGTCAAATGGATGGGTAGGTAAGGTGCACCAAGAACTCCTGCCACACCCTTATGGGGATTGACGGGGCGGGGGCGGGCGGCTTACACGGGCCCGTAACCATAGATACCGCGGCCAGACCGTCGCCAATGGCTTTGGCACCAACCGGAAATGTGGTCAGGTTTCTCCGCCAGTGGTCGTCAATGGGATTCCAGCTGCGGTTGAGTTCTAGCCACTAGCAGCACCCACTTCCTCCCCTAGCGGGATGAGCAGGAACTAGTAATAAAAACATGCGTAAAGTGTAATCCCCCATTGACACCCTCACCAGCCCTCTCCCTCTAAACCCCCCCCCCCCCCATGCCACCGCCATCCCATCCTACTGGGCCAAGTGAATGGTGTTGTAAAATCTCATCTGTCCTTTAGGTCATGTATATTTATAGGACATTGCATAGTAAATTAAACTTAATATATATGCGCAGTATATTTGATTATGCAGATGCAAATCACAAATAAAGTCCCGCCTCATTTTACCCAGCTGCTGTAAATGTCATCTCGCAGCTGCTACTTACAGTAGTGGCGGTGGGACCGCCTTTTTGCGTCACTACACATCACTGTGCAGATTTAAAGGACCCCAGATATATATATATATGGCAAAAGCAGCCCCCCGAGGTGGGGAGCGGGCGAGGTGCATGCAGGGTGTCCACCCCCCCACCCCATGAGAGGGGGTGTGGTAAGGAACCACTACAGGGTTTATTACCTGTGATATCACTATCCATATACATTATATATAATCTATTATATACATGTGAAGTGGGCGAGACTACTCGACCGATGGAAATGCGGGCTGGGCTGATTAGCTTGCATTCTGAAATGCGGGCTACTCACCAGGCTCGCATTTGCCACCATATGCGGGGCCGGGTACCCTGCTGTAATGCATCGCTAGGAGACGTCAATTGCGACTCTCTTAGCAATGGTGGAAGGTTGAGCGCTTGGGCTCCGACCCATCGGATGTATTTATGCACGCTCAATGTTTTAGGCGAGATTTAGGTTTTTATTGTCGAAATGCCAAACTTATTAAACGTAACTAATATGGGAGGGGATATACTTATTGTTTGTAATCGTTGTTCAGTGAAATCAATCTATGAAAGAACATTTATTGTACTAGTTAGGGTAAGAATAAAGCCGTGAGCTCTTGGAAAGGTAAATTGGAACGTTCCTTGCATTCTTCACTATTCTCCAGTCTTCTTGTAGATTAACCGCTATGGTCAAGTTGATATTTGATTGCTTTATATGTAATTAAGGGCCTTATGCCTGATAGGCCTTATGCAGCCAATTAACCCATCTGTGGGGAGATAATAACAGACATATTAACAGAATTAACGTAGTGCTATTTGGCTGAAAACAAGACATTAACTTAGGCTGATTATCAGTGACAGTAGCAGAGACACAGGGAGTGTCTGCTTAGTTCTGGATTAATTTGAATATAATAATACACACCGAACGGCGGGGCGCAAAGCCAGTGAGTTGAAATAACAAGTAATTGCTTTGGTATAATAAATGCGAGGAAGGACAAAGAACCATATTTATATGATACTCTGGCTGTCCGCCCTTAGCCCGGGAATGACAACGACGGCGACGGTCTACCTGCAGACAGGATTAGAGGCGGCGGCGGCCCGCAGCAGGCCCCCGGAAATTCACATGGAGATAATTACATAACTTAACACGTAGAATATCATTACAATGGTATTGTTGGGACCAAAATATAGCGATCGATAAAGGGGAGTGGTGGATCTGTATATATATGTAACAAAGGAGGCTGGAAGTCGAATGTAATGTTATACATAAGGGTGACATCATTTATTCTCAATAGTCTTGGTAATGTATGACAATAGCATAACATGGTCTTTGGATGAACAATCATCATTAATAGTATTTAGTCAATAATCAATGTAATATACAATATGGTACACCAGACATATTGGACAATCATCACATCAAATGACATCTGGCTGGGCCACTGCCCTACCGTAAAGAAAAAAAACAAACACATGTGTTGCTTAGGGTGCAGCTGGCAGGCAAGTGGCAAGTCCAGTGCACCTTGGCCCAGCGGGGGGCGTACGCGGACGCAGCGCCGCCCATCCCCCTGGCATCAAACCCGGGAACCACAATCATGGTAATTAGCAGAGAAGTAGTATAGCCAGAGTCCTTCTGACTTACATCCGTATACAGACGGTCTGTATACGCGCTATATATATATATGCATATGAAGTGGGCGAGACTGCTCGCCTTGGGCATTCACGCGCTGGTGCCGAGTGACTCGCATAGATGCGGGCTACTCGGTTCCACGGGCATGCAAATCGCCACCATTTGCGCGGCCGCGGGTTCTCGGCCATAAAGCATTGCTTGAATACGTCAATTGCGACTATCCAAGCAATGGGAGGGAGGTCGGGCGTTCAGACCCAGACCCATCGGATGTGTTTTTGCACGCTCCGATGTTTTAGCTGAGATTTAGGCCTTATTTATTGAAATTCTAAACTTATTTAACGTAAATAACCATGGGAGGGGATTTATCTATAATAATATAACCTGCTACTGCGCCATCTTGTTAGTTTTGGTAAGAATAAAGTCATGAGCTCTTCGAAAGGTGGATTCGAATGTTCCTTGCATTCTGTAATATCCTCCAGTCTTATTGTAGATTAACCGCTATGGAAAACTTGATATTCGATTGCTTTATATGTAATTAAGGGCCTTATGCCTAAATAGGCCTTATGCAGTTAATTAACCCATCTACGGGAATATAATAACAGACATATTAACAGAATTAATGTTGTGTTACTTTTGGCTAAAATAATGACATGCACTTAGGCGGATTAACCGTGACAGCAGCAGCAACACTAGCTTGACTGCGTAGTTCTGGATTAATTTAGTAACATTAATATACCCCAAACGGCGAGGGGACAGCCAGTTAGTTGAAATAACTTAATATATATACTTTAGGCCGATAAATGCGCGTGAAGGCAAATTCCAGTATTTAGACGAAACTCTGGCTGGCCGCCTTTAGTTCGGGGCAGACACCGATGGAGACAGACTACCTGCAGACAGGATGAGAGGCTGCAGCGGCCCACGGCAGGCCCAGGAAATTCACAAGGAAATAATTACATAAATTAACACGAAGGCACACCTTAATCGGGGGTGGAATAGCCCGACGGTTAAACATATATATAACTAATAGACAAGTTCAACTCATGTATCACACAAGTTATGTAGATATAGCACACATGCATTACACAAATGGCATGCAAGAAGCATACAAGTTGAATAAAAGTAGCACGTTACATTAGTAATAGTATGTAGATACCACAGCTACAGCGCATACACATCTCTCAAGCAGAGCATAATAACACCTGTACTGCCGACATAGCAAACGTGTGGTTCATACACATCACACAGGTAGTGCATCCATAACACATATAATGCATACATATTATATATAGTGCAGCCATAACACATCTAGTGCATACCTAGCACACATTTGCTGCATGTATAACACATATAGTGCACCCATAGCACATGTAGTGCATACAGAGCACACATATGGTGTTTTGATAACACAAATAGTGAACACATAACACATCTAGTGCATATATAGTACACACATAGTGCATATGTAACACATATATTGCATACATACCACATAGTGTGCATATATATCATAGACAGTGCATACATAACACATGTATTGCTCCCACAACACACCATATATAGTACACATGTAGTGCATTTATAACACGTGTAATGCATACATACCACATACTGTGCATACATATCACAGATATTGCATACATACCACATATAGTGCACCCATAGCACACCTAGTGCATATATAGTAAACATATATGGCATTTATAACACATGTAATTCATACATACCACATAATGTGCATACATAACACAAATAGTGCATACATAACACATATAGTGTGCCCATACCACATATTGTGAATACATAGCACACAGGTAATGCTGACATACCACACATATTGCATACATACCACATATAGTGCACCCATAGCACACCTAGTGCATATATAGTAAACATATATGGCATGTATAACACATGTAATTCATACATACCACATACTGTGCATACATAACACAAATAGTGCATACATAACACATATAGTGTGCCCATACCACATATTGTGAATACATAGCACACAGGTAATGCTGACATACCACACATATTGCATACATACCACATATTGTGCATACACGACACATACAGTGCATACCTAGCACATATCATACATACATAGCACACAGGTAGCACATGCACAACCCAACACACATACACACGCCTGTATCACAGGGTGCAGCCTCACTTTGAAAGCGGGACCCAGGTGGCGCCCCGCTCCGCACTGACAAGCAGTTAAGGGGATGACTGCCTCCCCGTTCCCGTGATGACAGTTGCCACGGCGGCCATCAGCCGATAGTAAGTCGCCAATTGGACGGTACTCAGCGGGACGAGGCGCCATCTACACCGGCCCCGAGGCCCGACTTACACCGGCTCAAAAGTTCTCCCGCGCACAAATCTTCGCGCATGCGTTAAGGCCAGCTTAATCGGAAGTAGATATCAGTGGAGACACCAATAGCTGGCTGTCCTGCAATGCGGAAGCAGTTCTGCATAGCTAGGTGTATGTGTTTGTTTCTGAGAAGACGTAGTTCCGGTATTCTTAAAGGGGCAGTAACAAGGCAAACATAACTGTAATGCTTTGTAATTTTCATGATCGAATAAGACTTTATAATTTGGACTTTCTCTTTTCTGAGGTCATTTAAGGTCTTATCAAGGCCGGGAATATATGTGGTTAAGCTGTGGATGTTACGGCCACTCAACCCTATTCACTGACCCTTCTCAGCTGTTTGAGTGAGGTTGACCAGGGAATACATTCACGAGTCCCTGATTATAGAGGTGGCTTATTAAGAAGTGGTTCACTGCCATAGAAGTCCCAAAGGGAAGTAGCGCAAACCTAACTTTGACTGATACTGGCTTTCAAGCCCCTTGAACCTGCCTTATAACTTATGCAATTCGACCTATGCCTTCCCTGCATGACGTCACAGAATGGGTTATTGGAGGTTCAACTCATTAGTTCTGGCTTTTGATTCTCTCTTCCACAAATTTAGGTTACGCAAAGTAATTTAATGCAGTTCACATTGCAGCATGCTCTGTACAAAAGATATTGTAGAAGTCTGTTATGAACCGCACTACCACATGGCGGCAGTCTCGACTCCCCTGACCCATGACAATAACAAGCCTCGACAGGTGGCAGCACAAATGCAGAAACAGTCTTGATATGGAATGCATCCACCTATGGCTAGTTATCACCATCTGCAGGAGATTACGTATGCCTCAGCTGGGCAGTGACAGGTCACTTCTATTCTGACCGCGGCAGAATAAATCAAGTGATGCCCCAGTATTTGAAGCAACATCAGCATTACCTTGTATTCCTCAGGCGGAGTAGAATGCGATCCACCACAAGGGTTTCGGCCAGAATATAATTTGAGGGTACACAGAATGGGGAGGGAGGTGTTTAATTTGTCCACATCACTCAGTCAATTATGAACACTGCTGTGACAAGAACTAATATAGTGGATAACATCTCACTGCGCATACAGTATGCTTTGTTGAAATGATATGATAGCGGGATCTGAACACCCACCCACCCTCTGATCGCAGTAATACCCCTGTCACACTACGACGTAATGAGTGAACGTGAGCCTAACGTGGTGATTTTTCGTCATTACGTTGATGTACGTTGGATTACGTTATGATGACATCATAATGACATTAGACTGACGTCGAGCTACGTCACATTACGTCGTGTTACGTCGAGTTACGTCTAAGTTTTGGACATGTTCAAAACTTTCGACGTAACTTGAACTTAAGGGTTTACGTTCGCCGTACGTTCTGTACACGTTTGGTGAACGTCAATGACGTTAAACAAATGTTATTAAAAGGTTGGTCACTACGTTCAACTACGTTGCATTACGTTGCACTACGTTGACCCACATTAATCCGAGGGGGAACGTGCAGTCCACGTAGTGAAAACGCCGGGTTAACGGGTGCCTAACGGACATCCAACGTAGGTTTACCATTTTGCCACCGTTTCCTGACGTAAATAACGTAAGGTAATGTAAAGCAACGTAGTTCTGGCGATGGAATAATGTTCATAACGTTCCGTGAGCGTAGTGACGTTGTCCTCTCTCGGTGATTGACGGTATCACTACGCTTTACCAACGTTACGTTCTCGTCCACTATGCTGCATCCACGTTCAACTTGTGCCCAAATTTGCATACTACGCCGAGAAGTTCAACGTTCTTCACGTTCTCCCTACGTTGACGTCATTACGTCGTATTGTGACAGCCCCATTACAAGACGTAATTGTGTGGACTAGCTGTGTGGAAGAGATATAATGCTGGTTCCCCCAATACAGAATGTATCAACTTAGTTTCAAGCTTCCATCTGATGGTTGCTTTTTGGAGCTTTACGTCCTGGCAACATCTAAGGTCACATCAGGATGGGTACTGATTTGTCACAGTGCGCACTCATGGTGGCTTGATAAAACTGCCCCACTGGGAAATCAGGCCGCCAGCACCATGACCCGATATCCCACTCAGTCACATCATCCTGACACTGAGTCAACCAGTCATTGCCCTATCCTAATAATGCCAAAAGCCTGGGGAGAAAGCAAGATGTATAACTTATTAAGTTATTGTTTTTTTATTAGAACAGGGTTCGAACCTGTGGGTTCGAATCCCACGATCTACCAAAACCGGAGACGGACACTCAACTCAACTCATTCGGCCATCCGGTCTGGTTAGCTTCCATCTGATAAAGACACACTTCACCTTAGCAACCACCCACCGGATGGGAACTCGAGCAACTCTCCCTACTTTGAGAGTAGTCGGGACCACGTGATCTGGTGTGTCATTTCAGTGCGCTATCACCATGGCTGGGCCGAGCCGACGCCGTTGTGCTTAGATTTAATTATCCACTGTTTTAAACGTTATCTGCCCGAGACAGCTGGCTTATACAGGGTGGCAATTAACTCTATAGCAGAGATAGGGCCATCTACCGTGCAAGCTGTATCTTTGTTTGTTTGTTGTTATTTTACGTCCTAGCAACATCTAAGGTCATATCAGGACGGGTACCGACTTGTGACAGTAGGCACTCATGGCGATTTTATAATGCTGCCCCACTGGGAAATCCGGCCGCCGGCACCATGACCCAATATCCCACTCATTCACATTATCCTGACACTGAGCTAACCAGTCCTTGCCCTATCCTACCAATGCCGAGCGCCTGGCCATGAAGCGACAAGTATCAATTTTTAAGTCATTGGTTTGACTCGACCCGGAACTGACCTCGCAAACTCCAGGCCTTCCGCACGCGAGGCCTGTGCTCTACCGATTCGGCCACCGCGCCCGGTGCAAACTCTATCAGTAAACTGCACAACATACTCAGTTCTACCTGAGTACACGCACTGGGAGAGATGGGCTATGTTTCTTATATTGTGGCCAATGCACCACCACCCTTCTCATGAAATTCTATTTAAATTTGCATAATTAACTGCTTTGGAATGTCTGCAATGCTATTTAGATAAATATATTATGTTAATACTAAAAATGATATTGCTCTTTTGTTACATTAGTTTGGAGTAATTATTTTATCTTGAAAAGTTAAAAGTGTGTAATCTGGTGTATTTGAGTTTTCTGCAATATTTGAAATAAATATAATTATTCGGTTGATCGTTATACTCTACCTTACTTTAGCTTTAAGTCATTTTTGTAATTATAAGTTGCTAATTTTGGAGATGTCTGAATTGAAAATAAAGCAACTTAATTTGTTGGTGCATGTCAAGATTATAACATCATAGGGCTTCAGCAGTAAAGTTTGTATTACATTTACTTCATATTCCCTTTTATGTAGCAATACATGCTTAATAATTGATCATGTTATGAGAACATGGGTAAGTGAATATGCACGAATGATGTTTCACTACTACTTGGATACAAAGCATTTCTTATTCTATTCATGGAACTAAAATCTAGCTGCTGACCGATGCCTCGCGCCGCCTAGCGTACAAACTCTTGTTAAGTGACTAGCCCGCCTTTCAAATCACTTCGAGCTTGGCTGCGGCTCCATCAACATATACACTACAACTGCCTTTATTTACCATCCCACCTAACCATGCTGTAAGAATAGTCATAGGGTTGGGATAAGTTATGTAAGCCTTGAAATTATGACATTCTGAACACTGATATGTGACGATACAGAAAAGACAATAATATATCCCATGATGAAGTATGGCAGTCTTGCGGTATTTCAATTGCACCAGTATCGAAGTTGGATGTGTGGGACATCTAGGTGATACCCCTGTCACACTACAATGTAACGAGCTAACGTAAGCCTGATGTGGTCACATTTGGTCATTACGTTGTCGTACATTGGGTTACGTTATTATGACGTCATATTGACGTTACACTGATGTCGAGCTACGTCATGTTACGTCGTGTTATGTCGGCGCGCGTCAAGGTTTTGAACCTGTTCAAAACTTTCGACGTGACGCAAACGTAAGGGTTTACATTCGCCGAACATTCTGTACACGTTCGGTGAATGTCAATGACGTTAAACCGACGTTACTAAAACGTAAGTCACTACATTCAACTACGTTCGACTACGATCCACTACATTGACCCACATTAAACCCGGTGGAAACGTCCACGCAGCATAATGGGAATGTCAGGATAACGTCAGGATAACGTCAGGATAACATCAGGATAACATCAGGAGAACATCAGGAGAATGTACGTTCAATGTACTTCAATGTTTCACCATCAGGTAACGTAGTTCTGGCGATGGAATAACGTTCATAACATTCCGTGAACGTAATGAAGTTGACCTCTCTCGTTGAATGACGGTATCACTACGCATTACCGATGTTACGATCTCGTCCACTACGCTGCATCCACGTTCAACTTGTGCCCAAATTTGCATACTACGCCGAGAAGTTCAACGTTCTTCACGTTCTCCCTACGCTGACGTCATTACGTTGTAGTGTGACAGGGCCATAAGCGTTTCAGTGGTGTCACTTTGATACATCCATCAGACTATGCAGCTTTAACTGTGCAGGTATTTGAAAAGTAATTTTGGCATGCACATCAAAATGTTGGACTCGACAGGCTCTGACAAGATGCCACGTGACCATGTCTGACAAAATGCAATATTATCGTGTTTAACTAGATGCTATATAACGATGTGTCAGACCAGGTGTCAGGTCACAGTATCCTCTGAAATTATGCTACATTACACTTATTTACAGGGTCTGACAAGATCCCACATTACAGTGTCGGACAAGATACCACATTACAGTGTCAGCCAAGATCGCACATTACAGTGTCTGACAATATGCTATGTCACAATGAATCTGACAAGATGCTACATTATGGTGTCTGACAAGATGCCACATTGCAGTGTCTGACAATATCCCACATTACAGTATCTGACAAGATGCAACATTACAGTGTCTGACAAGAACCCACATCACAGTGTCTCACAAGATGCTGCATTGCAGTGTCTGACAATATCCTACACTACAGTGTATTACAAGATCCCACATTACAGTGTCTGACAATATGTCACATGACAGTGTCTGACAAGATGCGATGTCGCAATGTATCTTACAAGATGTCACATTACAGTTTTTGACAAGATGCCACATTACAGTGTCTGAGAAGATACCACATTACAGTTTCTGACAAGATGCCATGTCAGAATGTGTCTGACAAGATGTCACATTGCAGCTTCTGACAAGATGTCACATTACAGTGTCTAACAAGGTGTCATGTTACAGTATCCTCTGAAAATATGATACATTACACTTATTAAAGTTATTTACAGTGTATGGCAAGATGCCACATTACCATTTCTGACATGATGCCATATTACAGTGTCTGACAAGATGCCACAGTGCAGTGTCTGACAAGATGCCACATGACAGTGTTTGACAATATGGCACATTACAATGTCTGACAAGATGCCACATGACAGTGTCTGATAATATGCCATATTCCAGGGTCTGACAATATGTTACATTACAGTGCATGACAAGATGTCACATGCAGTCTCTGGCAAGATGTCATATTACAGTGTCTCACAATATGTCACACTACAGTGTCTGACAAGATGCCACATTGCGGTGTCTTACAAGATGATACATTTCAGTCTCTGACAAGATGCCACATTACTAATGACAGGATACCACATTAATGTGCTGAGCAAGATGCCATATCACAGTGTGTCTGACAAGCTGACAAGGTGTCATGTTACAGTATCCTCTGAAGAGATGCTACATTACAACTATGTACAGTGCCTGACAATATACTACTTAGTGAATGACAAGATGCCACAATACAGTCTGACAAGATGCAACACTACAGTATCTGACAAGATGCCACATTACATACAGTGTCTGACAAGATACCACCTTAAATGTTTCACCAGTGCTCACCGGGCTGCCACAGAACCACACGCAACAAGCAACCTGTGGCTTCGATTACAGCTTAAACAGACCTAAATCCACCACCAGCCTAAAAAGCCATTGTGTCGGGCCGCCAGCACCGCACTCCGACTGAAGCGTGCAAGGGGCTGCTTCCGGTCGGCCCGCCTGCACTTCCGGCTACTACATCGTAGTACTCGGCACTTTATTTTATTGGTGCGGTTTAAAAAAAATACTGTAACGAATATTCAGATATTTTTCCGACAATCCATCAAACGGCAAAGCTCTCCATTTTGCGACGCGTCTGCCTGGAGGAAGGCAGCTGTCAAACACCTTGTTAGTTCCTGTTTTAGCCGCCAGTGATGGATCTAATGTCGCCCGCCAGGGGGCCGAAAGTCACCAAGTCTACCGGCCACCTCCCGACATTCGCGAGAGACAAGCGCTGAGAGCTGGTGAAGAACGCTGTGCTTAAAGTTAAAGAATTTCATGGATTGGTTTTTGTTGTGCCTCTGAAATCAAATAGGATTGTCTTATTTTATGTGCGTTCAATCTGGATATGATCATGAATTTGTATTTGTGTTTTGTCATGCCTCTGAAATAAAGTGACATTGTCTTATTTGGTGTGCATTCAGTCTGAATATGAACGTACATATGTGCATGCTTTCAATCTTGAAATGGGGGGTGTGCTTCTATTGCGTAGCGTGCTTCTATTGGGACATATACAGTATGTATGTTTTCTGATAGGCTAAGATTTATGTAGTGATCATAATGACACGTGCATGGGTCATAAGTGCTAAAATGCTAATGCTATGTTCATTTTTCACATGACTATACACCTGCATCATTGCTACAACAACAACTACAAAAATAGATGATGAATGAAGAGACTTGGCTGCATGACCCCCTTATCTCCGAGTCTAATATACACAATATAAGGTCACTGAATGAGTACTCATGGCTGCGAGGCATAAACATGGAAATTGGTGCAAGCTTTCCTCGAATCTGGGTGTAAAATTTCCCGATATTTAGACATTGGAGGATGGTGTGAACTAGTCTATAGTAATTACACTTGTAGATAAAAAGGTAAATGGTATAGAAAGCCAGAGGCATTAAGGTATTATGTGGTGCTGGTCATCCTTTACTGAGTTGATATAAACATTATGTAGTTATAGATAGTGTGAGAGGGGCACTACTGTTAGTGTGACAGAGCCTTGGGAGCTCTGCTCACATACCCCCTCCCCCCGAATTGTTAGTTACAGATCACTGCACACACAGACACAACAGGGCACTGTAGCCATAAACAACCAAGGCTTGGATACAAGCAAGGTACATGTCCATTGGTTACTGGAACAATGCCTAGTGCTGATTGGAGGAGCTGATCAGGTGTGACAGCCATCTTAGATTCATGAGACTATATAAGAATAAAACAAGCAAGTTCCTTCTGGTTCCTTCTGCACACTCTATGCTCTGCCTTTCTTCTACCTGCCTGTAGTGATTTCTTGCTTAGCCTCGCTACACAACCACAGCTGCCAGCCGTCGACTTTACATGAGGTCAAGCTCCACTGACTACAAATTTCACCAACCTAAAAACTACAATAAAGAGGCTAGAGGTAAGTTTCTAAGAACAAAGGCTGCAAGGTCATCTGATGAGGTCTCTCTGCACACACAACCATCATACAAGACCTAACTCCTAAGAATTCTTAAAATGACCTTATATTCCGACCTCACAAAGTCGCAGCGTGAGCTGAGTATCCCTACTAACACTAGCACATGGGGTAGGTATAGACCAAAGTGTCCCAAATGTGGCACACACAAAACTAACATAATTAGTAACAGCTAGGATTACAAGGAAACTACCAAATTGAGACTATTGCTGTTCAGCAATGAAAACAAGCCGCAATGCGACTTACTTGTTATGGACAGCGTAAATATACCATCACCAAAAACAAAACAATAAAAAAGCCTAAAAGTCCGATAGAAGCCCACGTAGAATGTTGTAAACCAGAACACTGACCTATAATTGAGCCTAGATATACCACTTAGACGTTGTGAATCCTTTCAACATTTATTGCAGCACAGAAGGAAAATGAAGTAAATTTAACAGAACCCGCCATTGCAAAACTGATGCTATTATTTGGTTCACTAGTCAATATTAATTTGGCATGTTTTCACGGGGGACAAAAAAGACAAGAACAAAATAGGATTTTAAAATATAAAGCATCTTCAAAGTTAAATATATCGTACTGATTAAAGCTGCATTGTCCGATGAAAACATAACATTTTCAAAACTAAAACCATTATATAGATTTGATTCTACACATCTACCTTAGATACTGATGCACGTAATAAACATTTACTGGCACATATAAAGGAGTACTGAGTCAATTAATAGAACATGTTACTGCAGAAGCCTATGGTGTTAGACTTTTGGCAAGCTTGCCAACATTAATTTAGCATGTTTCCATTTCAAATATCTCGAAAGTTAGCAACTTAAAATAAAAGTTACTACAAACTAAAGTAAGGTAGATTATAATGAAAAACCTAATATGTTTATCTCTGAAAATGAGAGAAACTCAAGACCATCAGACTATGGAACTTTAAGCTAATGCATTTTTCCTATAAAAATAAAAGAATATGGCAGAAACTCTAAATTATGCAACTTTAAAATATTTTAGTTTGGCGCTTTATGTAATATCACCATCTGATGTCATACCAAGACGGGTACCAACTTCGGACAGGGCACACTGATAGCAGCTTTATGGTGCTGCCACAGTGGGATGATATACGTCCAGTACCACAACCTAATATCACACTTAGTCAAGTTGGGGAGCTTACCTCAAACGAACCACAGGGATTGGAATGTCTCATTTGAAAATTGCGTCCCATTCCAGGAATACAGTGAACTTGCCATGTTTTCTTTGTCACACATAACATATATAACTGATTTACTTAAGGCCCTGTCACATTACGGCATATGGCGTTAGTGTATGCCGGCGTATGCGGTTTTCGACCCATACACCGTCATACGCCGTCATACGCCGTCATACGCTAAGCACGAGGTCCCAGCGGGATCTGAAGCGTATGCATAGCGTATGTCGAGCGTATGAGCAGCGTATAAGCCATACGCCACCATACGCCGCCAATTTTTGAGCATGCTCAAACATTTTTTTGACGGACGCGCGTATGAGGGCATATGACGGCATATGGCGGCGAATGCATAGCGTATGCATAGCGTATGCGTAGCATATGCATAGCGTATGCATAGCGTATGACAGCATATGACGGGGTATGGGTCGCAAATCCATACGCTAATGCCATACGCCGCAGTGTGACACCACTTTTGCACAATGTTGGGCATACGCCAGAGACACCCGGCGGGTGTCAGTCCAGCGTACCCCCAACCTATGCCGACATACCCTAATCTATGGGTAACCTATGTCGGTATACGCATAGCATACCCCTAGCGTATGAGCAGTGCATGATCCATACGCTGCCATACGCTGAAAGTTTTGAGCAAGGAAACAGGCTTGTTGGAGGATCGGCGTATGAGGGCGTATGCTGGTGTATGACGGCATATGAGTAGCGTATGCATAGCGTATGGTGGCGTATGCCGCCGTATATGATGTAACGCGCATACGCCGCCATACGCTCCCGCTAAAAGCCCTAATGTGACAGCCCCTTTAATGAAATACATCACTTGAAAGCTAGTAATGATATCCAATTTAACCTGCATTTAAATATTTACTTTGGGAACTATGGAGTAAATCAGCAATGAACAGTTCTCTTTTGGTAAATGATCGTTTTATTCAGCGAATAAAGGTATTTTTCAGCGTCGAGGAACTGGTCTTCGGGCCAGCTTATGTTACAGTCATTCACATAGTTGACATGTATTTGATTATTTATGTTAACGATTTTAAGGACTAATCCGACCGGTGCTAATTACTGTGTTAATGTTGTCAACCACATTATGTCAAGAACTAAGCAGATCTTTGATCATATTTATGCCGATCGACATGCCAAGTCGTAAGAAATTAAACAAAATTGTAAGTGTTTGGTTCCAATGAGTGGGATATCGGGTCATGGTGCCAGCGGCCTGATTTCCCACTGGGGCAGCACTATAAAGTTCCCATGATTGTGCACTGTCCCAAGTCTGTACCCGTTCTGACATGACCTTAGATGTTGCTAGGATGTAAAACTCCCACAACCAACCAACTTGTCTAAAGATAGAAGATTCCCTGGGTTCAGGCGGCGTATGGAGCGAAGTTTATGATTGTACCTAGCGGCGCATTCCGGCGCACGCCGGGCGGTCCGGCGCACGCCGGCGCATAAAGACCGATAGCGACACATGCTATGCTAGGTTGCATCAGCACATATCGGCGCGTCCGTGCAAGCTCGTCCGTGCAAGCTGTCGTATCAAGTGAGTCACCCATCTAACAGATTGCGAAATGTAGACTTGACAGAGTAATGAACAAATGACTAGTTATGTGGCCATTCTTACCGGATGTAACTCACATTAGAGGGAGAACAGAACGTGGGCAGCCAAGTAAGTAATGGCCCTGTCACACTACGACGCTTCTCTCGGCGACCCGTCAGCGTTGAAAGTACTATCTTGCGCGTCGAGAAACGTTAAAGATTTAGGGGAAATATGGTGAAATTGGACGTTGGCGGAGCGTTTCAGTAGCGTGTTGGTAGCGTGCGGGCAACGCTTGTCGACGCGTGGGAAAAACAAAAACAAATGCGATGTCTCGTTTTGACGCCGCGACTGGATGGCGCGCGCGGCGTGTCGTCAGCGGTACAACAGCGTTTGGTCAGCGTGTTGGTAGCGCGCGGCCAACGTTGTGGTAACGTATAGTGGCACGCTGTGTCTGTGTCTCTGTCTGTGTCTCTGTGTCTGTGTCTCTGTCTGTGTCTCTGTGTATGTGTCTCTGTCTGTGTCTCTGTGTCTCTGTCTGGGTCTCTGTCTGTGTCTCTGTCTGTGTCTGTGTCTCTGTCTGTGTCTCTGTTTATGTGTCTCTGTATGTGTCTCTGTGTCTGTGTCTCTGTCTGGGTCTCTGTATGTCTCTCTGTATGTGTCTCTGTCTGTGTCTGTGTCTCTGTCTGTGTCTCTGTGTATGTGTCTCTGTCTGTGTCTCTGTGTATGTGTCTCTGTCTGGGTCTCTGTGTGTCTCTCTCTCTGTGTCTGTGTCTGTGTCTGTGTCTCTGTCTATGTGTCTCTGTCTGTGTCTCTGTGTCTGTGTCTCTGTCTGGGTCTCTGTATGTCTCTCTGTCTGTGTCTCTGTCTGTGTCTGTGTCTCTGTCTATGTGTCTCTGTCTGTGTCTCTGTGTCTGTGTCTCTGTCTGGGTCTCTGTATGTCTCTCTGTCTGTGTCTATGTCTGTGTATGTGTATCTGTCTATGTGTCTCTGTCTGTGTCTCTGTGTGTGTCTCTGTATGTGTCTCTGTCTGTGTCTCTGTCTGTGTCTCTGTCTCTGTTTCTCTCTCTCTCTGAGACACAGAGACATATACACACACACAGATCCACAGATGCACAGAGACACACACCGAGACACAGAGACACACACACAGACTCAGACACACAGAGACACAGAGACACACACCAAGACACAGAGACACACACACGGACCCAGATACACACACACAGACACATACATAGACACAGACAGAGACACATACAGAGACACAGACAGAGACACAGACATAGACACATACATATACACATACAGAGACAGACACAGAGACACAGACAGAGACACACACAGAGACACACACATAGACAGATACAGAGACATACACAGAGACACAGAGACACATACAGAGACACACACAGATACACAGACAGAGACACACACAGAGACACAGACAGATACACATACAGAGACATACACAGAGACACATAGACACATACAGAGACAGACACAGAGACACAGACAGAGACACACAGAGACACATACAGGGACACATACAGAGACATACAGAGACATACACAGAGACACAGAGACACATACAGAGAGAGACACAGACAGAGACACACACATAGACACACACAGACACACCCAGAGACACACACACAGACACACACACAGCAACGTGTGAGCAATGACCCTCCCGCACGCGTGCCGTCTTCCTAGTGTTCCCATAACGTTATTCCGGCGCGTCCAATGCATCGCGACGCGCGCCTAACGTCCTCCTAACGTTGTTACCCATTTACTCCCGCGCGTTGCTGGTCGTTGGTGGTTTTTGACATGTTCAAAATACTCAGCGACCAATAACGCGCGCCGACTTTCGCCGACGACCGTCAACGTCAAAGATAGTGTACCGACGTGTACCGACGCGCCCATAACGCGCCACCAGCGCTTCTCGATATTTCACCAAATATCGCCCAAAAACACCACACGTTGACGGGTCGCCGGCGAGAAGCGTTGTAGTGTGACAGGGCCATTATGTCACATTGCTAATATGAATAAGCAATGCTTAGGACCGAACCCCCCCCTCCCCCACACACACATTAGTCCTGGGCCTCCTATATCACTTAGCAACAGCGATTAGTTATTAATGCATGCTCTCTGGAAGTGTCTGTTACAACTGTGAATGGCTTCTTCATTCCATATAGAGCTCAGGCACGTGTTCATGGTCCATCTTCGAGACATCTCAGAGACGTCTCCGCGATGCTTTTTTACTTATTTCCGTTCAGGGTGCGTCTCGGAGATGTCTTGGAGACGCCTCTCATTTCAGACAGGAAACAAAATGCGCCTTGAAAATGGCCACCATATTCAGTGGTTTCAGCCAATCAGAGGGCTTCTTTTTCATTGTACATGACTGCCACCTATGGGGGTGGCCATTTACAAGGCGATCAACTAGTTTTGCTGTTAAGACTAGCATGATGTCAGGGATTTCCCCGAGACATCTCAGAGGCATACCCTAAACGCGGCGCTAGTGAGCTTCAAATACCGGGGCCACATTCAGAGTATGCCACAGAGTTGAATCTGAGACGATTGCGACGTCTTTTTGGCCAATTTGCGTTCAACGTGTTCCTCGGAGTTGACCCCGAGACGTTGAACTTTTCAAGTAGGAGGCAAAAACCCTTCCAAAGTAGACATGTGTGTCAGCCAATCAGAGCTGTTCTTTCAATTGCAGATGGTTGAATGCTATGAAGGCCGCCATGTTCGAGGCACCCAACATCTATATGCTGTTCAGCCTAGTGTGACATCTGGAATTTCTCCCAGGCGCCTCCGAGCCACACACTTGAAGGTGGCCCAAGGCTCAGTTATAACTGATGACGATTCTAAGCCTGATGGATAGCTTGGATAGAACATACAGCATCATTGACAAGGCTGAAACCAGTCTGGTTGGACAAGAGTATTTCTCTTAGCTCTGAGATATGACTGATGCTCTTCCTTATCAAAATGGCCTGGCCATATATTTAATTAAGTGCTTTCATTTCGCAAATTTGCTGCTTTGCTCGGACTAACCAGATTAAAGAAATATTGTGTTTGCCCCTAATTTACTTTTTTATTACAAAGCAGTTAAGCAATACTCAATATTAAATTATCGAAGACAGCTTTTTTACCAATGAATCATCTGTTTGTTTTCCCCTTTTTTCAGATGACTGGGTTCAGGTAGTCACACACAGAATAAGTAGTCTTTACGAATACTGAGATCTGTGTACACACATCAAGTCCACACTACCATCCACATCAATACAAGGTAATTAATTAATTATTCAATTATCTATTTAATCACACTCTGTAAAGTTGATTCATGATTTGGGTACATGATTCCTTACATGAATATTCAATAGGTGGTGACACAATATTCATATTCCATCCAGAAAGATCAAATTCATTGCAGTGAGAAAAGGGTAGTGATTTCCAACCCAGTAGGTAAGTTCTGTTGCAGCACGATTTGATTCATTATTTACTCTTTTTTGTTCTGTCAAGTCAAAGACGGAAGGAAAAGTAGAATTACATCAATTATAAGACTTTGCCAAAGGGCGAGGCGGTTATGAATAATGATAGTAGGGTTTGTTTGAGTGTCACTGAGGGGCTCTATCTCAGTGAACTGCTTGTTTATAGCCTGCTATGTAGCTATGATTAGTGATAGTAAGGTTTGTTTGACTGTCAGGGAGGGGCTCTATCTCATGGGAACTGCTTGTTTATAGCCTGCTATGTAGTTATGATTAGTGATAGTAAGGTTTGTTTGACTGTCAGTGAGGAGCTCTATCTCAGTGAACTGCTTCTTTATAGCCTGCTACGTAGTTATGATTAGTGATAGTAGTGATTGCTTGACTGTCAGTCAGGAGCTGTATCTCAGTGACCTGCTTGTTTATAGCCTGCTTTGTAGTTATGATTAGTGATAGTAAGGTTTGTTTGACTGTCAGTGAGGAGCTCTATCTCAGTGAACTGCTTGTTTATAGCCTGCTACGTAGTTATGATTAGTGATAGTAGTGATTGCTTGACTGTCAGTCACGAGCTGTTTCTCAGTGACCTGCTTGTTTATAGCATGCTATGCAGTTATGATTAGTGATAGTAAGGTTTGTTTGACTGTCAGGGAGGAACTGTATCTCAGTGAACTGCTTGTTTATAGCCTGCTACGTAGTTATGATTAGTGAGAGAAACGTTTGTTTGACTGTCAGGGAGGGGCTCTATCTCAGTGAACTGCTTGTTTATAGCCTGCTACGTAGTTATGATCATTGATAGTAAGGCTTGCTCGACTGTCACTGAGGAGCCCTATCTCAGTGAACTGCTTGTTTATAGCCTGATATGTAGTTATGATTAGTGATATTGAGGTTTGTTTGACTGTCAGGTATGGGCTCTATCTCAGTGAACTGCGTGTTTATAGCCTGCTATGTAGTTATGATTAGTGATAGTACGGTTTGTTTGACTGTCAGTGAGCAGCTCTATCTCAGTGAACTGCTTGTTTATAGCCTGCTACATAGTTATGATTAGTGATAGTAAGGTTTGTTTGACTGTCAGTGAGGAGCTGTATCTCAGTGAACTGGTTGTTTATAGCCTGCTATGTAGTTATGATTAGTGAGAGTAAGGTTTGCTTGACTGTCAGGGAGGAGCTATATCTCCTTGAACTGCTTGTTTATAGCCTGCTATGTAGTTATGATTAGTGATTGTAGGCTTTGCTCGACTGTCAGTGAGGAGCTCTATCTCAGTGAACTGCTTGTTTATAGCCCTTCTCGATATAATATGTAGAGAAGGGCTATAAACAAACCCTCCACTCTCCACTCTCCACCCTCCACCCTCCACTCTCTACCCTCCACCCTCCACCATCCACCCTCCACCCTCCACCCTCCACCCTCCACCCTCCACCTCCACCCTCCACCCTCCACCCTCCACCCCACCCTCCACCTCTCCACCCTCTACCTTCCACCCTCCACCCTCCACCCTCCACCCTCCACCTCACCCTCCACCCTCCACCCTCCACCCTCCACCCTCCACCCTCCACCCTCCACCCCTCCACCCTCCACCCTCCACCCACCACCCTCCACCCTCCACCCACCCACCCTCCACCCTCCACCCTCCCACCCCTCCACCCTCCCACCCTCCACCCTCCACCCTCCACCACCTCCACCCTCCACCCTCCACCCTCCACCCTCCACCCTCCACCCTCCACCCACTCCACCCTCCACCCTCCACCCTCCACCCTCCCACCCCCACCCCACCCTCCACCCTCCACCCTCCACCCTCCACCCTCCCCACCCTCCACCCTCCACCCTCCACCTCCACCCTCCACCCTCCACCCTCCACCCTCCACCCTCCATCCTCCACCCTCCACCCTCCACCCCTCCACCCTCCACCCTCCACCCTCCACCCTCCACCCTCCACTCCTCCTCCTCCTCCACCCTCCACCCTCCACCCTCCACCCTCCACCCCTCCACCCTCCCCCCACCCTCCAACCCTCCACCCTCCACCCTCCACCCTCACCACCCTCCACCCTCCGCCCTCCACTCTCCACCCTCTACCCTCCACCCTCCACCCTCCACCTTCCACCCTCTCCCTCCACCCTCCACCCTCCACCTTCAAGTAATCCCTCCACCCTCCACCCTCCACCCTCCACCCTCCACCCTCCACCCTCCACCCTCCACCCTCCACCCTCCACCCTCCACCCTCCACCCTCCCCCCTCCACCCTCCACCCTCCACCCTCCACCCTCCACCCTCCACCCTCCACCCTCCACCCTCCACCCTCCACCCTCCACCCTCCACCCTCCACCCTCCACACTCCACCCTCCACCCTCCACCCTCCACCCTCCACCCTCCACCCTCCATCCTCCACCCTCCACCCTCCACCCTCCACCCTCCACCCTCCACCATCCACCCTCCACCCTCCACCCTCCACCCTCCACCCTCCACCACCCTCCATCCTCCACCCTCCACCCTCCACCCTCCCCCCTCCACCCTCCACCCTCCACCCTCCAACCTCCACCCTCCACTCTCCATCCCCCACACTCCACCCTCCACTCTCCAGCCACCTCAGGGTGTGTGGAGTTCTATCCCGGACAGAAACTCATTGACTCAGGCTTCGCCTACAAGCATTTGCTGATTAAATTGTCCGTCAGGAATTCATTGCTTTTAGAGACCCATTCCACACTATATAAATATATCATGGGAATATTGTGGACACTTCTCCGGTCCCCCCCCCCCCACCAACATACATACCCGATTAGGTTTGTATACCCTACTGGTCTGCACCACACATTCCGATATATATCTATGCAGATATATTATATAGTTTTGAAAGTGAGGTGAATGACCATTGGGTCACGGCGTGGAGGACGCGGGGCGGAGAGAATGCCATGGAGGTGAAGGTGGTTAGAACGAATTCATTAAAGGACTGCCATTATATATATCCACATAATAAATGATATAGTGCATATATATAGTACATATATATATATATGAGTCAGGGTCACGAAAAGTGGCCAATTGGGGAAAGTTGTCGGCGTCGAGAAAGGATGTCGGTGTCGATCGGTATAATTATAGTTTAGCATTGACAGAGGTGTTGGAAAGTCCTTAAATTTATCCTGAATGTAAAGGTAGAGAAAATACAACAACCTCATTTGTTTCTAGGATCATTTAATATAAAACAAAGAAATGCACTATACTTTAAGAAGTGTGATGCCCACATCTTCAATTGACCACCGATTGGCCCATTTTCGTGAGGCTGACTCATATATATATATATATGTAGTTTTACCTCGGTAAACAGCCTCAGGCTAGCCTCAGGCTAGGGAGAGGTAAGCACGTCCGGTACCAGCAATTAGCATATACAACTCACGACTGGATAACGTGTCGTTGGGTTGCTCCGGCAAAATTAGTCTACATACAAGCAAATACGCAGTAAGTATAATAAAAACTGTGGTTAGCTTAATTATGATGCATTAGAGCATCAATATGGAAAGTTTAGACTTTCGTTGGTCCAATTTGGACGAGTTATTTGGTTATAAACAACCAAGGATAGAACACTCGAGTGGGTTTCTCGAAGGAACCAAACCGGTCATTAGCGGTTCTGTCAACACCCGGGTCACCGTGTGACTATGGGTAGAGATGTGGGTTTCGCCCTATCTCATGTGGAAATTCTCTCGTACTCTAATAGAGAGTAATATTGGAGATGCTCCTGGGTTTCTTTTATAGACTCCCCTAGACAAAACTTTTTCAGGCGTTTTCTCCGAGTTTCGTAGCATTTTCTCCAACTTGTTGACGTAGTAGTCACAGGTGGGAGAAGTGTGCGGAACAGAGGGATGGGCGGGCCGATACACTGGTCCCGACCCCGCGTAAGGTTTGGGCTTGACCCACAACCCACGCACAAATTTAGCTTATTACGCCTGTGTTATAACGGTATAAACACGTTCTCTAACACCAATAGATGTCCAAATGAGTTTGAAACAACCATATTGTGACATATATATATACCGGGACTGACCAAAAATCTTTGTTTCAGCTCCCGATGGCCACGAAGCGGAGTAAGCGCGGTGCAGCAGCAGCCGAGGGGCGTGTTCCGAGTGGAGTGGACGAGGAGTACGACTCCTCACCTGTGTTGTCGGCAGGGCCGTCGACACAGCCCCGGGCGCATATCCTCTCCGACCCGGACGAGGACGCAGTGCCTGATGTGCCTGCGCCTCCAGATTGGGAGGCTCGCTTTGCACGGTTGGAAAGCCACATCTTGACTTCCAAATCGCCCGTGTCTCGGAAGCGGCGTAGGCCGAGTGTCCAAGAGGATTCGTATGAGGATTTCTTGGACACAGACTCAGCGGTGGAGCTGAAGGCTCCTCCTCCTCCTTCTCCTAAACGGAGGAAGAAGAAGAAACAGGTGATTTCTTCGGGTGATGAATTCACCAAGGAGCGGGCAGAGACTGGTTTTCGCAAAAAGCGGAAGACTAAGTCCAAAAAGAAGAAGAGGAAGAGGAAATATTCTTCTTCTGATTCGTCCACTGAGTCTACTTCTACGGAATCAGACTCAGACACCATATATGAAGGTGTCTATGCGGACATTGGCACTAAAGTGGCTAAGAAGGTGGAGAAGCCAAAGGCTAAGCGGGTTAAAACCACTACGCTTATGCGCGAGACCGTGAATGGTCATTTCCGCACGTTTAAACCGGCGGAGGTTATCACCAAGTTAGGAGATGAGTTAACAGGCATAAAGGGTGTTCCCAACTCCATCATTAAAGAAATGGATCGGGATGTCAATATGACGGATGACCGTAAGAAGTTTGAGGATGTGTTGCACACAGTGCATAAGGCAGTGTTGGCTACCCTAACAGCTATTGTTCCTGTGGCTAATAGGATGCAGAGTGAAAATAAGTTCTCGTCTTTGGCTAAGACAATGGACAAAGGCATTGCAGTGTTAGCGGCGGCAGGTAATTACCTGTCGTATCGAAGATATGAAAATGTCTTCAAGTCAGTTTGCACAGATGCTGGCAAGGAAGTGGCTCGCTCTAAGAAGGTTACCGATAATGAGGGGAAGGAGTTTACGCTTTATCTTGCTCCAGAGCCGATTAAAGGGAAACCCTTAGATAACACCAAGATGTTTGGCGGTCAACTACAATACCTCTATAAAGAGGTAGAGACTGCAGCCAAGAGTGGCAAAAACATGGATGGCAAGAAGAAACAGGAAGCTCCTCGTTTCAAAAAGTCACGAGGGGATTTTCGTCCACGATGGTTCACCAGAGGAACAAGACCGAGTTCAAGCTTCGGTCAAGGGTTTCGGGGCCGGGGCGCTCGCCCAGGCTGGACCGACAACACCGCACGGCCAATAGGCCGAGGGTTCAACTCGTCGAGACCTTTCCCCAGGGGCGGGTCCAAGTAGAGGTCCAAACACAAACTTTACAAGTCCCTGCAGCCTCTAAAAACACACAAACTGTAAGCAACTTTGTGGCTGGTAATATTAGTAATCATATTTCTGAGTGGCACAAATTTACTAGTGACCAAGAAATTTTAAAAATAGTTAGGGGTGTTCACATTCCCTTTACACAAATTCCTGTACAAAGTATAATACCTTTTCCATATAACATTCAACCAGTTGAACGAGAGGCACTAACTAAACAGGTACATACATTCTTTGAGAAAGGAATTATACAAAAAGTGACACACTGTTCAGGTCAGTTTATTTCAAACATTTTCTCGAGACCGAAGCCTAATGGGGATGTTCGAATGATCCTGGATTTAACAATCCTTAATAAAAGGGTGGAATATCGACATTTTTAAAATGTTCTCTCTAGATACAGCACGAGATCTGATTACACCAGATGCGTGGATGGCTAGTGTTGATTTACAAGATGCATATTATACGCTTCCCATAATGGAACAATACCGAAAATGTCTTCGATTTATTTGGGATAACCAACTCTATGAGTTTACCTGCATGCCGAATGGCTTAGCTTGTGCGCCTCGTTTATTTACTAAATTGCTTAAACCTGTTTTCTCGGTAATGGCGAGGAAGGGTCACATAATGTTTCCATACATAGATGATTCTTTTATTATAGCATCAACACAAATTGGTTGTGTGAATGCAGTTTTGGATTTATGTGCATTACTCACTAAATTGGGGTTTTATGTACATCGACAAAAGTCAGTGTTTAAACCAACAAAACAACTCAAATGTTTAGGGTTTATTCTGGATACACAGTCCCTTACAGTGTCGATAACAGAACAAAAACTAATTAAGTTTATGACTACAGCGACTCAGCTTATTAAGTTGTCAAAGCCAAAAATTAGACAGGTTGCTGTTCTTATTGGCATAATGACATCATATGCACCTGCTGTGTTATATGGGAAGGCCCATATTAAGTCGCTAGAAATAGATAAAAATTTAGCGTTAACACAAACTAAAGGCAATTTTGAGCGAAAGATGTTTATTTCGCAAGAAGGGTTACAGGATATTGGATGGTGGATGCAACATATAGCAAGTTCACCAAATCCAATCCGCATGGCGGAACCTAATACAGTAATTACTACTGATGCTTCGTTAGAAGGTTGGGGAGCTCATCGAGATGGGGTCACAACAGGAGGTAGATGGCTTGATGATGAAAAATCAGACTATATTAATGCACTAGAATTGCGTGCTATTTATCTGGGCTTACGTAGTTTAGTAAAGATAAATAAATCACAGGTTAGACTACTAACTGATAATACTACTGCCATGGCATATATTCGTAACATGGGTGGAACCAAATCAAAGTCTTGCAATCAGTTATCTAAACTGATTTGGAACTGGGCACAGGCTCAACAAGTCTGGCTGACTGTAGCGCATATTCCAGGGTCACAAAATACACTTGCAGATTATAAAAGTAGAAATTTCCATGACCATTTAGAGTGGTCTCTCTCTACACCTTTGTTTAACTTCGTTTGTGAAAAATGGGGTACACCTGAAGTTGACTTATTTGCATCACGAAATAATAACAAGTTACCCTGTTATGTTTCTTGGCATCCTGAACCGGATGCTTGGAAAGTAGATGCGTTTGCTATTACCTGGGAAAATAATTATTTTTATATTTTCCCACCATTTAGCATTATCAGCCGAGTAGTGAGGAAAATCGGCTTGGAAGGGACACATGCGATACTGGTGGTGCCCGATTGGGACACGCAACCTTGGCTGCCAGCAGTTTCACAACTGGCAAAAGATCATATACGATTCCCAAGAAAACTCGGGAATCTGACGCACCACGGACCGCTAGTGGTTCACAGCGACGTGTCAACGACGCCCCTATTGGCATTCCTTTTCTAAGGAAGCAGCTACAGCAATTTGGATTGGACAGAATTACTGAGGATAGGATAGTATCGGATGCCTGGAGGCCAGGAACTGTCAAAATGTATACAACCTATTTAAAGAAATGGGGTGTACATTGTTTGTTAATGAAAGTTAAGCCAACAAATCCAAAGATTTCACAAGTAGCTCGGTTTCTTCGTTCTCTAGAGGATGAAGGACTTTCCTTTGGATCGATTAATGCGGCGAGGTGTGCGTTATCAATTATATTACCTAGAATTGATGGCGAAACAGTTGGAAAACATTATGTTATTTGTTATTTACTTCGTTCAATTTATCAAAGGAATCCTCCAAAACCAAAGTATAGTCGGTTTTGGGATGTTTCTATAGTATTTAAGTTGTTTCAGGCTTGGCCTCACAACTCGTGGTTAGATATAAAACAGTTAGGTTTTAAGGTCGCGGTCCTGTTATTGTTAGTAACCGGACATAGAGGACAGACGATTGTTGCTTTATCCTTAACTGGATTAGAAATAGACAAGGAACAAGCTACGTTTGATTTAGAAAAATTGCTTAAATCGAACACGTTAGGTGACCCTTTATCAACGGTTCACTTAGACTGTTTTCCGAATGATCGGAAATTGTGTGTTGTGTCGGCCATACAGGCTTATATATACAAGACAAAGGATTTACGTGCATCACAACAACTATTAGTGAGCTTTATAAAGCCACATAAGGCGATTTCACGAGACACACTTGCCAGATGGACAATTACGGTGTTGAAATTGGCTGGAGTGGATACGAGTAAATACTCTTCCCACTCAACTAGAGGAGCCATGGTCTCCAAGGCACGGGTGCTTGGTATTTCTGTGAAAAGAATACTAGCGCATGCAGGCTGGAAGACGGCTAAGTCGTTTGCAAAACATTATAATAAACGACTAGAAAAGCCTACCGGCGTTGCAAAGCGTCTTCTCGCCAACTAACAAGAATAGGTGAGAACAAAAATTTAGAATGTTATAATAATAAGAAAGAATGATATTAAGGATAAAAATGAATTATGTAAAGGTCTCCCTAGCCTGAGGCTAGCCTGAGGCTGTTTACCGAGGTAAAATAGTATAGTTATACGAGTCTTACCTTGGTACAGATGATGGATAACTGTTGTTTTAACGAGGTATAAGCCTCGGATAGATGTGGGCTAGGGCCCTCCCGCCACACCCTGCCACATCTATTCCGTTGGTGTACCTTTTCGGTAAAGTAATAGTATCCATTGTTTGAAAGTCATTTTTATCCTCAATAAGTAGGTTAAGATTGCTGGTACCGGACGTGCTTACCTCTCCCTAGCCCACATCTATCCGAGGCTTATACCTCGGTAAAACAACAGTTATCCATCATCTGTACCAAGGTAAGACTCGTATAACTATACTATATAACCTCTCTAAATCGACCGACCATGGAACCGACTTTAAATAGTCCATTTAGGGAGGTGGTCGGTTTAGGGAGTTAGAATACCGTTACAATGGTTTTGTATGGATGGTCGTTTGGGACCCAAATAAAACGATCGATATAAGGGAGTGGTCGATCTGTGGAGGTTGTCGGTTAGAGAGGTTTTACTGTATACATATATACAAACATGATACAAAATACTTCCGAGCGAGTGGAGTGTGACGGCCCACGTAGAGGGTTGGAGTGAAGCATACTGGTTCCCCCTGGCCCCCGGAGAAGGGGGATGACGGGGGGGGGGGTGCTGGGGGGAGGACACCACAGAGCTTATTAACACGATAAAGGTTGTATCACTATCCATATATATATATATATATATATAAATATATATATATTAGTGGTGCGATGATCATCGTAAGTTGCTTGTGTTACTAGTCAATTCGAGCGATTGCTTACAAAATGCAAGTGTCAAGTTTAGTTGAAACATCAAACTGACAAGAAATATATGAATAACGGTGTAAGGTGTGGTCTACTATGTATATGAAATTACATTTAATAGAACTTAAGTTTGTGTTCAGTTAATTATCGGTCAACATTCGCTGCAGTTCACGTGCACGTTGTTTGCAAATATGTATAAAAGCGCATATTTTTCTAAATGGATTATTAATCAATCATCGATCGGTTTGCTCAAACCCATGATTGATTATGAAGATATAACCGACTCCTATCAGTAATATACCGTGTGTGGTGGCCTAATCAGTAGAGCGCGGGCCTCGCGTGCGAAAGGTTGGGCGTTTGGTTCCTGGTTGAGTCAAAACAATGCCTTTAAAATTGATACTTGTCGCTTTCTAGCCTGGTGCTCAGTATTAATAGGATAGGGCAAGGACTGGTTAGCTCAGTGTCAGGATAATGTGACTGAGTGGGATATTGGGTGATTATGCCGGCGGCCTGATTACCCAGTTAGGCAGCACTATAAAGTCACCCGGACACCATGAGTGTGCACTGTCACAACTCTGTAGAGCCCTTTAGTAAATGCAGCACTGCTGCAGTCTGGGAGAGGTTATTGTAGTATTGTTGTATGTGTCGTCGGGGATGTTTATGCGCATCTGACATTGTGCCTAGAGCAGATTTCATACCCATACCTCTTGCCATTTCAGGGCTAGTGTCCTAACAATTAGACTATCTAGGCTTCCGGATGTAATCACGCTATCCATTGCTATATGTCTTTGTGGATTCTTGCCTGATATGAGGGGTTTGAGACTGTCTCAAAAGGTGCTAAGCAATATGGGACAAAACTTTGTCCATTGTAACGATCAACATACTATCTGCTTATGCATTTGCTCATGATAAACTGATTTGTTTTTTACATGGTGTTTCATAATCCCAATAGACTACATATTGATTTGAAGCAAATGTCCTTGTGTTTTCACTGTAACCGTTTCTGTGCTGTTTTGTATCAATCGTTACAATGGACAAAAAAAGAAGATTTATCACCTTTTGAGACAGACTCATATGTTAATACAATGGGTAACTTACAGATTAACTTACACATCTTCTTCTACCTGATCTAGGTCCTATTGGGCCTCTAGTACCAGCTCGTTATGGCAAAAAGGAACTACTTGTTGTTCACACATATGGAGGTTGACGGTGCCCTGAAGTCATATAATTGTGGGTGTCCTCTCCAATGTCTATCCAGCCTTCTCTCAAATGATTCTACCGTTGCTAGCTTAGTACAAGTTTATTATATATGATTGAGGTGGCGGGAAATAAAACCATGCTTGTCTCATTGCACTAACTGGAACTCAAGCTTAGAGAATAATATGAATAAGCAATGCTTAGGACCGACCCACCGATATAACTACAGCAAAGTATTTTATGATTTTTTTTTTACTCCACTCGCGGTGTTCGATTTGAAATTCTTTCAACTCGGGTGACCCGAATACGGCCGTCGTTTCCGCGAAGTAAACTATTAATATTTCATTTGTGCACCCATGTTTATGTCTCCGTCCTGATATGACCTTAGATGTTGCTAGGATGTAAAACAACAAACAAACCAAATTGTTATTTATTTCTTTTCATTTTGAATGAAATTGTTAAGGTGTTAAGCCAATGGCTGTCGTTCACCCTGTTTGGTGCGTAGCTAAGCTCGACGAGCGATTTCCGTTTCCGTTTGCTGGATTTTGATTATGGGTACGAGTTTACAAATGGCGGTGCCCATAGAGGCCTATTTCCGTTTCCGGTTGCTGGATTTTGACGAAATCCTGTGTGGGTATTGTTTATGTATATATTGTTTATGTATTTGTATATATATCTACATGCGTTAGTCTTAAGCCTCCCCGTGGGTGGGTCGGTATTATTAGCAGTAGCAGTGTGCATAATAGAGTGGGGTTTACCAGCCCAATCACATTAGATAATATTATTATCAGTAGCAGTATACAGAATAGAGTGGGGTTTTACAGCCCAATCACATCTGAATGCCTCCAATGTTTATCAGTACGCAACGGCAGTGCTCCCGTGGACGTGTAGTGTTGCCCCAATGAGATACCAATCAATCACACCATCCTTACACCGAGTCAACTAATTGTGTCCCTATCCGAAACACACCAAGCGCCAGGCAAAGTAGAAACAAGTATAAACGTTGTAGACCTTGTCTTTGACTCGGCTGGGGATTGATCCGGATGACCTCCCACATATTGGAAGCGAGTATTCCACCCAGTCACGTGACCGCATCTATAGTTTCTATAAGCAGCTCACATTAATCCAGGCTGGCATTTTTTGAGCTGCAGAATGGTCTGGGACTGATCTGCTCTAAGCGCACTGTTCTGTTCAGATCTGACACCAGGTTAGTGTCAGCATCCCCTGATTGGTTATCTCTGTAACAGATAACACAGACAAAGGTGACCCTTTAACGATACAGGGACAGCATCTCTCCTGCAGTTATCTAGTGCGCATTGTAAAATGGTGTAACTTAAAGTTGCACAATCCGATCCCTTTTATCTTCTGCCTTATTTTGTATTTGTTTAGATATATACAGGGATCAACGTATAGGCACTACTAATACGTTGTTTTACGCTGCAGCACCATCAGCAAATACTAATATGTGGTGCCAAGGAGCAGCACCATCAGCGTATACTACTAATACATGCTTTAAACACTGCAGCACTATCAGCATATACCAATATGTATGAAACCTGACTTCCGGAGATTTTCAGCGATTCCCTGACAATGCTAAACCTATGGGATAATATCAGAATTTCCGCTTTTTTTCCTGGAGACCACTTTCATCCCTGATATATATATATATATGTATATATTAGGTTCGGTATAATGGACAGTAAAACCTCTCTAACCGACCACCTCCACAGATCGACCACTCCCATATATATTTATTTGGGTCCCAACAATACCATTGTAACCATATTCTAACTCCTTAAACTGACCCCCTCCCTAAATGGACCACTTATAGTCGGTCCCATGGTCGGTCGATTTAGAGAGGTTTAACTGTACTTTAATTGACTTTGAAGTAATTTCTATTATAAATGGCTAATTTTGAAGTGAAAACAAGCAAGGTTATTGTCGGCGCTCACACGCAAATACTGTATCAATAACTTTCAGGTATAGTAACAGGTTATATTAAAGTTGCATAGTCCGATGGTTTTGAATTTCTGTATTAAAATATTAGATCGATCATTAGTATCTACTTTACTATAGTTCAAAGTTACTTTTATTTTAAATGGTAAACTTTTGAGATATTCTGAGTTCAGACATGGAAAATTAGTTTTGGCAAGCTTGCCAAAACTCTGACCCCATAGACTTCTGTAGTAACAGGTTCTGTTAAATTGACTAAGTATTGCCTTCTACGCAGAAACAAATGCTTAATAAGTGCATCAGTATCGAAGTTAGATATGTCAAATCAAATCTAGATAATTGGTTTTGTTTTGAAAATTTGATATTGAGTTGATATTCCCTTCTATGCAACGTGAAAGCTGCACAGTTGGAATAAGGCATCACCTTTTTTAAAACAAAGCACTAGCTTTGATCCTAAATAGATCCAAGTTAGATACTCGCGTATTCATTCAGCAATTACCCCTTTAAAATAGCTAAACTAACTAAACTAAAGCAAATTGGTGATGTTGGCTAGCTAACATTCATAATTCACTCATGAGACACCAGGGTGGCGTATCGGTCGCTAGTGTCTAAGCGGCCATAGCCCGCCTGGCCGCCAGTGGACTAAGATGTGTTCATTTTCCCACCCACCCACCCTTGTCGAGAAGGGGTTGAGCGCTGCCGAGGTGTTGTGACCTGCTCATTATTGCCTGCTAGATTACGATCCTATGTTTTATTCCAGATTTGACTCTTCAAGAGACTGTAACTTACTGTAACACTGTCTGTCTCTCCAGACTAAGAGGCCATGACGCCTACTTGCGACATATAAGACTACTCATTTAACTTCTCTAGACATTGCTGTATGCTATCTTGATCATGAAAGAGGGCCCCTGTCGCCACTTCGAGAATGCTGCTCCTTGAGCCTTTTATTGTATTCAGATAATAAATCTGTTTCCAAATATATAAGCTTGTTGTGTCTCGTGTAGTGAATTAGGACTGAACTCAGTACATTGTTCTGGTTGTATCTTCATTAAGTGTAAAGTCTATTTATAATATAGTTATCAACGTATTACAGTTGTCTGCAAAGTATGCCAGAAACTAAAACCATTAGAGAGTGTTAATTGGGAAGGTGGTTAAATACTTACTATGAAAAACTAATCTTAAACAGGCAAATCTCATTCTCAAGAACATATTTAAGTTGTTTAAGACATGGTGGGTTTCTTAACTTCCTCTAGAAACATATTCCAAAAAGTGGGACCTGCCACAAAAGAAACAACGCAATTGCCGAATGACTTCAGTCGCGATTGTCAGTTGATGTATATGTTTATTTACATACGGGAGCCTAGTGTAAATACAGAGCCGCATGTTGGATGTAGTGCGTGAGAGGGTACTTTGTTGCAGTTCTCAGTCAGTGTATGTATTTCTACACACAGTAATTCCGATATAAATACACTGTCTCACTTTGGATGCAACATTGGAAGATGGACATTATCACATTTTCCAGTTGGTGTATGTGTATGTACACTTTCAAGAGTTCCAACGTAAATTCATTGTCTCGCTTTGGATGTCATTTTAGAGAATGGCTCCCTAAAGGTCCATCTCAGTTGTCAATTGGTGTGTGTCTGCCTTCTCGATTCCCTAATGGTCCATCACACTTGTTAGTTGGTGTGTGTCTGCCTTCTCGATTCCCGAATGGTCCATCGCAGGTGTCAGTTGGTTTGTGTCTGCCTTCTCGATTCCGTAATGGTCCATCGCAGGTGTCAGCTGGTGTGTGTCTGGCTTCTCGGTTTACTAAAGGTCCATCAGTTGTCAGTTGGTATATGCCTGCCTTCTAGGTTCCCTAATCGCACATCACAGCTGTCAGTTGGTGTGTGTCTGCCTTCTCGGTTCTCTAATCATACATCACAGCTGTCAGTTGGTGTGTGTCTGCCTTCTCGGTTCTCTAATCACACATCACAGCTGTCAGTTGGTGTGTGTCTGCCTTCTCGGTTCTCTAATCACACATCACATCTGTCAGTTGGTGTGTGCCTGCCTTCTCGGTTCTCTAATCATATATCACATCTGTCAGTTGGTGGGTGCCTGTCTTCTAGGTTCCCTAATCATACATCACAGCTGTCAGTGGGTGTGTGCCTGCCTTCTAGGTTCCCTAATCATACATCACATCTGTCATTTAGTGTATGTCTGCCTTCTCGGTTCTCTAATCACACATCACAGCTGTCAGTTGGTGTGTGTCTGCCTTCTCGGTTCTCTAATCATACATCACAGATGTCAGTCGGTGTGTGTCTGCCTTCTCGGTTCCCTGATGGACCATCGCAGCTGTCAGTTAGTGTGTGGCTGCGTTCACTTGGTTCCCTAAGGGACCATCGCAACTGTCAGTTGGTGTGTATCTGGTCTAGTTGTCAGTTGGTGTATGCGTGCCTTTACACAGTTCCCTAAAAATCTGACACCTAAAGACAGAGCCCTACGAAGTCGACCCCCCCCCCCCGCACAACCCCCCCCTCTCCCTGATTAAAGCATCACAGTCACCCGGCTACGTAGCGGCCAACACCGGCAACAGATCAATCTAATCTCGCGAGAGCAAGCGTGACCTGAATGGTGGGTCGAGGGCGGTGATGCATGATGGGTGGTCGGCTGGCGTGGTGCGCGGGAACCCCACGGGGTGGCGCTGTGGTTAAAAAGGCCTTAAAGGTGGTTGAAGTCAGTTTAAACTCTCAAATCGCTTAAGCTCAGTCAGAAAAGTTTCATTCACGAATCGCTTCTTCACGTGACCGGATCCGGTGGCCGAATCGGCAAGCGCGTTTGTTGGGTTCCTGTGTAGAAGGTATTGGGTTCAAAACCAGGCCACGTCAAACCAGTGACTTATCAAATTGATAGTTCGCATTACCTAGCCTGGTGCTCGGCATTTGTGCGATTCAGCAAGGACGAGTTTGTTCAGTTTTGTAAGTCTTTTGGTTTGACCCAACGGTTCCCCGATATTGAAGCAGGCACTCTACTGCTAAGCAATTAATAAACTTAAAGAAATTGAACCATCAGTGGGAAAGCCACCACAGACTCATGCGGGAGGTCAGCGGGACCAAGTGGTCCTTAGCCGCTGCCGTATTGGCCACTCGTGGCTTACACATGCTTTTCTGCTAAAGGGGGAACCTCCCCCTGAATGTATTGGGTGTCAGTCCCCGCTGACAGTCAAACACATTTTACTAAGTTGCGTTGATTTTTTGGCCCTGCACCAACGGTTCTACACTGGAGACAGCATGCATGACCTTTTTACTAAGGTAAAACAGGAAAACATTTTAGCCTTTTTGAGGGCAGCTGGACTGTACCACCTCATATAGTTTACTAAATAGATTCTATCAATTATTAATAAAACTTTTCTTTTTCTATGGGAATTTGTTTCCCTTGACCACAAAATATGATTGTGAGCTTTCTAATTTAATGAGTGTCAATTGGCACATAATTGATTGTCTGCTTTTACATGTAAAAGTGATGGTTTGAACAAAAAACTAACATTTCTCGCCGTGAATATGGCCTATGCTGCCGACACGGCATAAAGCAACCACCAATCAATCAAACAATCAATCAATCAAGCTAAGCAATCCTGGCCAGTGTTTAAGGTGTTGTAATCACTTGATTCCTGGCAGTATGCACTGCACTGCCCGATGAGTTGACCTGCGTCATAGAAGTGATATCCAATACGTCATAGCGCCACCAGCCGATAGGTGTGTGTTACAATACGCTTTTAGTTACTCGTACTATATTTAATGAAAGTAAAGCTTGTATAGTGGTCTGCACTGACCTCTCGGGCAAGTAACCACATAGACAGGTAGGCACGGGTAGTATGGTGATATCAGGGAGCCTAGGTGGTGTAATGGTTAGCAAACTGGCCTGGCATGCAAAGAGATGTGGGTTCAAGTCCCACTCTAGGTGCAATATTTCCCATTTTCATCACCCCAACAACATTGGTTGCTGTGACCATGATCCTGTACAAGCTATGCTCTGTATAGTTGTTGAACCTACCCTGTGTATGGATGTGTTAGTGCATTGTGTGTATGTATGTAATTGTAAGCATTAAAAGACTTACAATTCCAGGGGGACGAGTGTAGTGGTCTGCACTCACCTCTCAGGCATTGCAGCTAACCATTGAGCGTGACAAGTGTAACTGACCAGTCCAACTGAACATTACGACTGCACATTGCGACTGAACATTGAACCTGGCCTGTCCGAATGAACATGTAGTCTGAACATTGAGCCTGATCAGGGTGACTAAGCATTGAACATGAGAGTGTAACTGACCAGTGCAAATGACCATTGCGACTCAACATTGCCACCGATCATTGATCCTGACCAATGTAATTATACACTGTGACTAAGAATTGGGCCCGAACAATGTGACTAAACATTGAGCCTGACCAGTGCTACTAAACGTTGAGCCCGACCAGTGTGACTGATATTTAAGAACACAATTTTAAAACAAAAACAGTTGAGTCTGGGGGCTTTACTGCATGTGCAGAAGGTTTGGGTACCCGTCTGATGGTTAATGGCATCTGTTGGGAGGCTAACGCACTATGACACCGCGCTCACTTCCGGTGCCTGCGTGAGGGCCACGGTCACGTGACAAGAACACGCCGCAAGGCTCCGAGTGCACCTTTCAGCTTGATCCAAATCCTGCACATCCGTACCTTTGGATCCTGCCACCTGATCAGTGTCCAGTTGCACAGTTAAGCCGGTCCGGCTCGGCACGGCCCGGCCCTGCCCGGCCCGACCCGCCTCTCACGGCCGATGGGGTGGGGATGGGGGTTGAGGGCTGTGCAGAGGGTTAGGATAGGGATAGGCACATGTGTGAGTGGAGGTGGGTTTGAGTGTGTGTGTGTGTGTGGTGGTTGATGGTGTGAGCAAGTGTGCGGGGAAGAGGAATGGGGCGCTACCCCCTGCCAAGCCTGTGAATCAGTCACGTGACCGCAAGCACTTCCGGCATGCCGTGACTCAGCACATTTCGGGGGCGGGGAAGATCCCGTTATAGAGACTTCAGGTTTCATGGTGGATAGGACGTGGTAGAAGGAAAGGTGGGAATGGGGAAGGGAGGGGCGAAGTGATGGGGACGGGGATGGAGGAGGAAGGAGGGAAAAGGAGGAGAGAGGGGGAAGTAAGGAGGAATGGAGGCAGGGTGGGGGGGGGGGGGAGGGGGTAGGAAAGTGAAGCGAGAGGGAGGGGAATGGGGGGAGTGTCACAACACCATATACCCGACAATTGTCTTAAAAGGTGTTGGTGACAGTGACAGGTGCATGTGTGGGATAGATGTAATGTGATGGACACTGGCACTCCTGTCACAACACCATATAACCGACAATTGTCTTAAAAGGTGTTTGTGACAGTGACAGGTGCATGGGTGTGAAATATGTATGGTGATGGACACTGTCAGTCTGCTGAAAGCCCATTGCTGGCACGTCGGGCTGTCACATACATGCCTCAGTAAGTCTGACAGTTGCTGAAAGCATATTTGTGACAGTGACAGCTACAGGAATTGATATGGTGCCAGAAGGTAGACCCCCCACCAGGCAATCCATCGATAGCTCCCGCAAACTTCTAAGCAAAGAGGTTATTTATATCTGTCACGATTCATAACTGTTGCTGTTGCGTACTCAAAGGAACCTCCGGTTATAATGGAGTGAGAAGCCTTTATTTCTTGTGTTCTCTTCTTCTCCACATGTTTTTATTAAAAAGTATTAGCTATCCCGTGGTGTTCTCCTTAATATTAATTATTATTGTGATGTGTTTTGCTTGTTTGCTTGTTTGCTGGTTTAATTATTCAGACGGGTTGGCCGAATGAGTTAGAGCGTGTTGGTACATCGTGGGGTCGTGGGTTCGAACCCTGGTCGAGTGAAACCAATGACTTAAAAATTGGTACTTGTTGCTTCTTAGCCTGGTGCTCGGCATCATTAGGATAGGCCAAGGACTGGTTGGCTCATTGTCAGGATAATGTGACTGAGTGGGATATCGGGTCATGGTTCTGGCGGCCTGGTCTTCCATTGGGGCAGTACTATAAAGTCACCATGAGTGTGCACTGTCACAAGTCGGTACCCATCCTGATATGACCTTACATGTTGATAGGACATAAAACAACAACAAACAAACATCATCAGAATATCATGTTGTCAGTGCCAAAATGCTTCTCTTCTTGTCTTAAACATAATCGCATTGGTACACGCAATTAATTTAATGTACACGTATCTCTGTTTGCAACAATTTATTTGTGTGTTAAAATGAAACTAATCAAGAGTCCTCAAAAGTAGACATTGGCGTTTCTTTTAAGTGGTTCACGTCCAAACCTCCATCTTTGTTGGTTGGAGTTTTACATCCTAACAACATCTAAGGTCATATTAGGACTGGTGCCGACTTATAACAGCGCGCACTCATGGCATTTTAATAGTGTGGCTCCACTGGGAGATCAGGCTGCCAGCACCATGACCCGATCTCCCACACAGTCACATTATCCTGACACTGCGTTAACCAGTCGTGTCCCTATCCTAATAATGCCAAGCGCCAGCCTAGGTAGTAATGAGTATCAGTTTTGTAAATCATTGCTTTGATTCAACTAGACGGAGGAGCGGCAACATTGAGTTGGCTTCAATCTGTGCATTCTTCCCCAATCTATTACCACAACCACGTTAGGTGAATGCAGGGTCTGTGCGGAGCGGTCCGTGAACAATCTTGAACTTGATTGAAAAGCCTTGAATTTACCCTATTTTGGGTAATTAATCTTGAACAGCATTGAATTCCATTAAGCTGTGCCCACTGATTTTAATTGCCATTCTGAATGGCGATTTCGGACTAAATCCAAATGAAAATAGTCTTGAATTTCTGTCAAAAACAGCCTTGGAAAGCCTTGAATTCCATTTATTCCTTCACATGTGTATGGGCCCTGTGAATAGCCTGAAGTACCACTGTGCCACAGGTAAGCGAAACCCTGGTGTGTGGGGGTGGCCACAAGGATCGGATGGAGCATTCCACCAACGGGACCATACCGTTATGCCAAGTACACACCTACCATTTACGATTCGCACACTAAAACTCGCGACTCGACCCGACCCGCTTAAAACTGAAAACGGGCCGATTCATTTTTCGAATCGTGAATCGCAATCGTAAGGAAGCAGTTTTAGCCCTAAAAAGTCGCGAATCGCAATCGGTAGGTGTGCTAGGGGAGTGCACACCTCACGACTTTTGGGGAGTTTTAGATCGTATACGGTAGGTGGGTGCAGAAAAACGGTAGGTGTGTACCTAGCATTAAATGACTGCCATACCCCGGCAGGCTGATATGGCAAGGGTCAACATAGTCAAGCGCACCACCCTGTGAGAGTGGAGCTTGTATGTAGTTGGATCTGGCACCCCCTCAGTTCCACCATAGAAATGACTCACCAGGGGGCGCACCCACCTCCATCCCCTTCCCTCCAACTGATGTTACCTCCCCACAGACTGCACCACTTACTCTAATTTGGCAGTCTTTATATTAGTTGTTCTTACCTCTTACCTCATGGTGGAGTCGCGTTCACAGTCTCACCGTAGCTGGGGTTAATATTGCACTATATATGACTTGTCCAAGATTGTCTGGCTGGGTGCAGGTAAGGTTTGATTGACGGGGAAATCCTCCTCCTCTCTGAACCAATCAGATTGCAGCATTTTCACTAGTCCCAGCAAAACCGGAAATGGAACGACTTCACATCGCGCAAGCACCATTCGATGGAGGAGAAAGTACCCCGATATCAAAGTGGCATGCGCGCAATAAAACAGTGTATCAGTGCTTCATACAGCGGCCAAAGGGCCTGTAGGGTCAGGGGACCAATCAGCGCACAGTGTCCAAGACTCAGTGAGCACCTACTGCAGAAGGAGCAGGGCACTGGTTCAAACCCCTATAGACAAGCAGGTAGAGTTAGTTAGTGGTGGTTGCTTAACGCCGTGTCAGCAGCAAAGGCGATAATCACGGCGAGAATTGTTCAGATCTTGTTCTTATTATCATATTATCTTCAGGTCGTTCCTTTGACAGAGAATTTAAGAACACTATTAATTAACTATTTCCCAGAGATACTTTTGAAGTCAAAGGCTCACAATTATAATGACAACATGCCTGTACAATACAGGCCTTTGGCCCTAACCTCACACATGACCAAGGTATTTGAGAAAGTCATTAGAAAATGTATTGTGTCCCATCTAGAAGAAAACTAACTTCTAAACAAAAATCAGCATGGTTTCCATGCTGGCAGATCATGTCTGAGCCAATTATGGTCTTATTTTGATAGAATTATGAAACATCTAGAAGAAGTACAGAATGTTGAAGTCATGTACCTAGACTTTTCAAAAGCATCTGACAAAGTAGCGTTTTTGATCACCATGCAAAAGCTAAAAAGCACTGTAGGTAAACTCGGAAGATGGCTCCATATCTTCCTCACTGGGAGGAAACAGTCTGTTGTTGTGAATAGCACCCTGTCAACGCCAACTGAGGTCAAGGCTGCATTCTTGGACCTCTACTGTTCTTGATCCTAATAGGTGGTTTAGACAATTCGGTAGTATCATCATTTATCTCAAGCTTTGCTGATGACAGATGGATCGGCAAGGGCATAACAAGCAAAGAGGATGTTATATAACTGCAGAGGGATCTCAATGGAGTATATTAGTGGCCCACTGATAATAATATGCAGTTCAACTGTGACAAGTTTGAATGTGTACGGTATGGCCAAAATAAAACAATTATAAACAATGAAATCAGATAGGTTGACCTAAAATAAAGTCTAACCATGGTCTGATGGTATCTCATAACATAGTTGGGCCATAAATAACTCTTAGGCAATCTTTTTTGTCCAAGATATGCAAATCATGATCGGTCATATTTGATCCTGCTAATTAATTGTGAATATGCAATGTTGTCTTAATGGCGTTACTACCACCTTACAGCGCTGACATCAAGACCAACCGGTCTCAGACTGTGAGGAATATTTCAGACGTGGTGACCAATGGCTTGTGTGGAAGGACATGGGTTCGATTCCCGGTCGAGTCTAACCAAAGACTTTCAAACTTGGCAGTGGTGACTATGCTGCTTGGTGTTACTAATGACATTATTAGTACCATGGGGGGTGTTGTAGATAAAGGACCTATTGCACTAGAGTCCTAATCCATTAAGCCATCTAGGGTCCCTGATTCAATCACCCTACTCATACCTAACTGTTCACTGGTCCCTTGCCTCTGACGCCAATGGAGACTAGTGCACTAGTAAGAGAGCTCTTATTTAATATATCTAGATTATATATATTAACTCTCAACCTGATAAATATAGGGACATCAGACTGCGACTTCCACGGCAAAATCGACTAAGAACTGGTGTGTCCACGTGATGACATTTCTTTAGTTTGTTGGTAAAACAGTTTATTCATCAGAATATACGTTTCTACAGCGCCGAGGCACTGGTCTTACGGCCATTTACATTACATTGTAAATAGGTAGTTCAGTTTGTTTTAGGTAAGGCATAGTGGTAGATTATGATGGGCGTTAGTGTGTTAGTGGTTTAGAAACACATCATCACGTATGCACCCTATCTACGCAAAATAATGCTTGATCAGTATGCACATATTGTCCTACTTGGAGCACAGTATTTACCATTGTGCCATCAAACCAAACAGTTACTGATCAACAATGGCTGCATCTCGGCAGTAGCAACTGCATGCGCAACTTCCGATGTATGATGTAGAGTATGGTGGGGAGTGCGGAGTGGTTTTATGAGGAGAGGCGGGGGGGGGGGGTGCTCGAAGGTGGGGGTGAAGACTCACAGCCCCCTAACAAAGTCTAAGACAATGGGGTGTCTGAAATGTTGGCTCAAGTAACTTGCCGTGTGCCAAGTTTGGCATTGTGTTCCCGACCATCACTCTGGCGAGAAGTTTTCTTGTGAAGAGGAAGCCATTGTGGGAGTAAGGGAAAAGAGGAGGTATTAGGGGAAGGGAAGCTGTAGTGGGACTAGGTGTGAAGAGAAGGCATTGCGGGACTAGGTGTGAAGGGAAGTTATTGTGTAACTAGGTGTGAATGGAAGGCATTGTGGGACTATGTGTGAAGCGAAAGCATTGTGTGACTAGGTGTGAGGGGACGGCCTTGTGTGACTAGGTGTGAAGGGAAGGGACTTTGGGACTAGGTGTGAATGGAAAGAATTGTGTGACTAGGTGTGAAGGGAAAGAATTGTGTGAGTAGGTGTGAAGGGAAAGAATTGTGTGACTAGGTGTAAAGGAAAGGCACTGTGGAACCTGGTATGAAGGGAAGACAATGTTGGACTAGGTGTGAAGGGAAAGAATTGTGTGACTAGGTGTGAAATGAAGTCACTGTGGGACTGGATATGAAGGGAAAGCATTGCTGGACTAGGTGTGAAGTGAAATAATTGTGTGACTAGGTGTGAAGTGAAGGAATTGTGTGAATAGGTGTGAAGGGAAGTCATTGTCGGGCTACGTGTGAAGGGAAATCATTCTATGACTGGGTGTGAAGGGAAGCCATGACATGACTATGACTGAAGGGAAGTCATTATGAGACTAAATGTGAAGGGAAAGGATTGTGTAACGAGGTGTGAAGGGAAGTCATTGTGGGACTAGGTTTGAAGGGAAGGCATTGTGCAACTTAGATGTGAAGAGAAACCATTGCGGGATTAGTTGTGAAGGGAATACACTACCTGATGTGCTGTAAACAGGAACCAGTGTGTGACTCATTGTGAAGAGAATGCATTGTGTGGAGTAGCTGTGAAGGGAGGCTATACTGTTATAGGTGTGAATGTTAGGTATTCTGGGATTAGGTGTGAATGTAAAGCATTATCTGACATGGGGTGAACAGGAGCCATTGTGTGACCCGGTGTGAAAGGAAGGCAGTGTATGCCTAGCCGTTAAAGGAAGCCATTGTGTGACTGTGTGTGAAAGGAACTCACTATGTCACTAGGTGTGAAGTGAAGTTAGTGTTTGACTAGGTGTGAAGGGAACCCATTCTGTGTGACTAGGTGTGAAGGAAGCCATCATGTGACTAGGTGTGAAAGGAAGCCACTGTGTGAGTAGGTGTTAAAGGAAACCATTATGTGACTAGCTGTGCCGGGAAGGCATTCTTTGATGAGTCTAAAGGTACAACATTATCTGATGTGATACACACAGAAGCCAGTGTGTGACTAGGTCTGAACAGAATGCATTGTATGAATATGTGTGAAGGGAAGGCAATGTGTGACTAGGTGTGATGGTACGCCATTGCATGACTAGGTGTTAAGCGACAAATCCTCAATGCTGATGGACTTGTCTTCCAGTCTGACACGTGACTTTGTTTGGAGGAGATAAGTGGGTGGCTGCGAGTGGGTTAGTGCAGGGGCAATGACAGAGCGTCAGCCTGATGAGATTACCTTGCTTGTGAGGTCTTTCGGGGTGCGTCTTTTTTTCCTTTATCTTTGGAAGCCCTTTAGTGTTTGCGCCTAATGCTGTGGGACTTGTAGGTGGGTGAGTAGGTGCGAGCACTGTCTTGTCATGATAAATACCACAGTTCGCTGTAGTCACTCAGGCTTATAATCACACAACCGCAAACAACCGATTAAAGACAAGAAAAGGTTTATGCTGATAACTCCCCAAGAAACAACTGTGGCTGTGACAAGCATCACCGAATGGTGCAAATGTCTCACTTACCCCAGCATCGGTGACATTACCAATTAATGCGAATCAGGAGTTAACCCCCTGGAAAATGCTAAACTGCCTATAAGCGGGGACGAGGAGGCCTCATTAAAACATATAAAAAGTGGAACTACAAGAATCACCCTCAAACCTGTCATGGGAGCCAGATCTATAGGGTTGTGGTCTGCTGTGTTAAGCTGGATTATCCCAGTGGAAAATCCCAGTGCAGCATCTGACATATATGCATGTGGAATTAGAATGATTTAGATATGTCATTATATTGTAAATTTAACTTTGGCCGTAGTAGCAGGAGCCTTTCCCCAGGGCGCTCTAAAATGAAACCAAATGATGATATGTTTACAGCTGCGTTAAAAATTAAAGTTGGAAGGATAACAAAATGTAATTCAGGTGATCTCAGCGAAACGATTCAAATTGTTCGAGAGATGTTCCTGCTTTTAGTTATCACCCCTACACTGTTTGGTTGGGCATTACTGTCTCTGCAGTATGGGTGCTTGTTTATGTGTACACTTGTGTAATATCATATACACACCCTCAGTTGCTCACTCAGACAATCGACACTCCACCATTCATGATTCTTGGATCTGCAAGCTGCAATTAAATTAATAATAAAATAAAACCTTCACTTGCGTCATTCTAATTAACTATGCAGTTACATTATTTCACGGTAGATTCCTTACATGAAGCATTGCTATATTGGTTACTGGCACTGGTAGCACCATGATATATAATATCTCACTCAGTCACGTTATCCTGACACTGAGACAACCTGTGCATGTCCCAGTCTAGTAATACCGATCCCTAGCCCAGGTAGCGATAAGTATTAGTTTTGTAAGTTTGACTCAGCGAGGGATTGATCTCAGATTCCTCCCACAAGAGGAAAACGCACAATCTAGCCAGTCGGCCAGCGTGACTGATTGCACATTCAAGAACCGGTTATAGTTGCATGGTCCGATGATTTTGAGTTACTGTCATTTTCTGATGGTTATAATTCACTAAGGCGGAGACTCGACTGGTTATATATCGGCGTTTATTTGAGTGAATAAGAATCTAGTAACAGGCTAGTCAAAAGTCATGCGGGCAATGTGATATACAATGATTAAGGCTAATCACTAATGTGCTAAGGGTCGGCTATGGTGCCACAAAGTTTGTCGTTGCTGATGGGTCACAGCGGAGGTTCGGCGTCAAAGTGTTCGTGCCCGGTTTCCCCCCCCCATATCGGGAAAGGCGAGGCTCGTCCCTGCTCAGTCAATCAAGCCGATGACCAGGCCAGCGTTACCTCGAATCCTACAACCCTCCCGGCTCAACCCTATCTCATCAGTGTGGGTGGGTGGGGTAAATTTAAGGCGTGGTTGTCTGGTTGGTAGTTGGTCGCTGAGTGGTGAGCAGCTCAGTGCTCGTTGGGTCGTTGGCTGGGGCGAGTCCACCACGGAGGGGTTGGCCGGAGGTGAGGGGAGGAGTGGTGTGGGGAGCGGGGTGGTGGGGTCCTGGGTTCGAAGCTGGAGGGGGGGGGGAGCCAGGGGCATGCTAGCGCAGTGTTGCCGTCTCATCCCCGCCCATGAATTACCCATGTTATTTTTAACATGTACAATCTACCTTCTTTTAGTTTGAGGTGGCTTTTATTTTAAATGGCTAACTTTTCAAATATTTGAAGCGGAAGCACACACAATTCATTTCGGCAAGCACACCAAAACTCTCACAACATAGGCTTTTGCAGTAACAGGTTCCGTTAAATTGGCTCGGTGTTCCATTCTATGTGGTGACCAATGCTTGATAAGTAAGTGCACTAGTATATAAGTTAGCTATGTAGAATCAAATCTAGATAACTGTTTTGGTTTTGAAAAAGTTGATGTCTTCATCAGACTATTCAGCTTTAAATAGAGTTCAATCATTTGCTGTTCATTGCTCTCGGGCACAGAAGACGTGGAAGCTGAGGTTGGGAAAACATGGCTTTTATTTGGATGCCTCCGCCCGATCATCATCAATTATGTTGGTATGAGAGCAGCCACGACCGACATAAGATCATGGTATATGATCAGTTTATGGGATGAGATGTGATATGCAGCACATATGATAACATGATATAGCAATAACATGTGATTACATGAGAAGATAACATTCAACATGCAGAGTGATTAAAATGGTGATGAGAGAAGTTAATAATCAATATAATTATCAATTATTGATTATGATACCAGTTTGATAGTTCAATTGCTTGTGTGTCAGTTGTATGGTAGATAATGAATTAAATATCAAATGTCTTTCAGTTGTAATTTGATAAATGTTGTTTGATTGCTTGTTTGATTTTGTGTATGGGGCTTGTACCTTGTGATGTATGGTGTTAACTCAGTACACACCGGGTGCGAGCGTGCGGGGAACCAGCGAGCGGGTTAAGATAACATTACATACCCCTGGGGCCATATGCATGGAGCAGTGTTAGAGGTGTGTGGTGTTATCCCTCTAACACTGTATAGCTATCACCGTTTATCGGCCTCGTCGAAAACGTATGCATGGCGGCCTACAGGGTGAGTGTTAGCTATATGTGAATTAATTTATTCATTATGGAAATTTCTCGCGAGCACTTGCTTGGGCCTAATATATTGTCTTCTCTACCCACCGGGAACCAGCGCGCTTGTTACTGAGGCGGCGGTGGCGATTTGCTTACTTTACATTCGACTACAAATATTAGGCCCAAATCTATTGAATGCGATCATATTTAACAGAATTACATACGCAATAAGTGAAATTTAAGCAAATTAACCCTAAAAACGAAGCGATATTAACGCAGCAGCTGCATTGGCGGCGATATTAATAATTATATTTTCGAATTGACGAGCGTAATGTAAACAAATCGCCGCCGCCGCCCCATCGACGTCGTGTTCCATACTGGCGGCGGCGGCGGTTTGTTTACTGTACCTTCGTCGATTCGAAAATATAACTGCTAATATCGCCGCCAATGCGGCTACTGCGTTAATATCGCTTCGTTTTTAGGGTTAATTTGCTTAAATTTCACTTATTGCGTATGTAATTCTGTTAAATATGATAGCATTGCGTAGATTTGTGTTCCATCCTGACACTAACACAGCTGTAAACCAGATATGATCGGAGTTAGAATTTCCGAGTTTAAACGCTTGGTGCTAGGCCTAACACTGCTCCATGCATACCAACTTGTCCGCGCTAAACCAGAAATCCAGCGCTAAACGTGTTTTGCCTCCTAACACTGCTCCATGCATATGGCCCCAGTAGTGATATGGGCGGTGCGTCATTCACTACCGATGTAGGGGATGGCCATTGTGGCTCCGTCAGCGGGGAAGGTCAGTAGTGGCTGTTTGTGGGTGGTGGTTGGTTCCTCGAGTAGCATGGAGCGGTATGCTTGCACGGGGCAGAAGTCAGGGTCAGAAGAGGAGTCATGCGACAAACAGCCGGGCCAGTTGCACACATTTAGTAACATGGAGTAACTTCCCTAGGAGTGCCTGCAGCTGTATTTGTGTTTAATGTTCCCTTCCTGCTGTTGTGCATACAAGTCTGATGGTGCTGTTGACTTTATCTGACGGCATCATTACGGTCATGTTCTGGGCATTGATGCATCTGCCCAGCCATAGTATGTTGGTGGCTGGCTGTTGTGTCATCTTCTCGACTGCTTCTGGTAACCCAAGGGCGCTGAATATTTGTTGCGATATCCGGAAGTGTTGTTGGCATGTTTGTTTCTCACTTGCGAGTACAATGAGGTCATTGAGGTACATTGTGGCTCTTATACCCCTCTCTCTCAGGATGTAGACTATGGCCTTGGCGACTCGTTGTACATGGCAGCTGGATCCTCCGGTGCCAACTGGTACTGATGTGTCAAGGTAATATCCATCTCGCCATCTTGCGCCCAGGAGGGGCCACTCAAGGGGGCAGGACCTGAAGTATTTGTCAGCCCTGCTTATGTCCATCGTGAACATGAAACTCCCCTTGCAGGCCTCCCTCAACTCCTTTGTGAAGCCATCTACTCTCGGGAGGCAGTGCTCCCTTGTATGGCCGAGTGCAGTATTTTTGATGATGTATGCATTAATTGAAGTGTCTCTAGGAGTGTTTAATTACGGGTGATGCTTTACTAAAACATACCTTAGTTAAGGGCATGGCCAGAGGGTAACAACTGAATTATTACACTTTGACAATTTAATGGGAAAGGGATGAACTGTGCATGCATTATAATTTCTCATTAACAGCTGACTGAATCCTCGTTCATCTACTGTTAATAGGAGGTGGGCGAGGCAATGGCAAAGGTTGTGGGATTTACGATAGATAAACAGCTAAGCACAGGGAGATAATCAAGTCACGTGACCAAGTCAAACATGTATGCCGTTAAAGGTACATAATCTGATGAAAGCATCACATTTTCAAAAGTGAAAGTACTTCCACATATTTGATCCTACACATGAGTGCCTTCGTTAAACATTACTTGCAGTTTAATGTTGCTGTGCTATACTGTTATTCTGCACACAAGGGCCCGTATGAATGGGCTGGTGCCAGGCTAGCCGTGGGCTACACGCTAGCTCTGGGGTAGCTATCCGCGGGTTGGAGAAATAGGTCAAGTGGTATCCGCAGCGGATAGCTAACCATGAAGTTATTTATAGATTTGGGAATTCCCTGCATTCGACGATATGAATAAAGCCGCCAATGTGGCGGCGGCGTTAATATTGGTTCGAATTTAGCGTTAATTTGATTAAATTTCACTTATGGCGTATAAATATGACAGCATTTAATAGATTTGGGCGTAAGAAATTCCCGCCGATTCGGCGGCGATGGCGGCGGCCATTTTTACTTGACATTGACAGTATGGATATCGACGTCGCTGCGACGGTGGCGATTTGTTTACTTTATATTCGTCGATTCGACAATATGAATAACGCTGCCAATGCGGCGGCAGCGTTAATAATGGTTCGATTTTAAGGTTAATTTGATTAAATTTCACTTATTGCATGTGTAAATCTGCCAAATATGATCGCATTGAATAGATTGAGAGCCACACACACACACTAACCGGCGCGGCTAGCAGTTACCCCTGATTCGAAAACGGGGTAGCGTAGCCTAGGATACGCTCTGTGGCTAGCGCTGGCACCGGCTCATGAATGCGGATTTTCCAACGTTAGCCGGGTTTGGTACCACTAGACACGGTTAGAGCCCTAACCCAAGCTCATGAATACGGGCCCAGAATTAACTTAGCATGATTCCAATTAAAATATTTCCAAAGCTAACCTTTAAAGTAAAATGTACTTCAAGCCAATGCAAATTGATTGGTGGTTTCTTTACGCTGCGTGTTACCGGGCGCGGTTGCCAAATCGGTAGTTTGCGGGCCTCGCATGCCAGAAATCAGGAGTTTGGTTTCCGGTTGAGTCAAACCAATGACTTATAAAATTGATACTTGTCGCTTCTTGGCCTGGTACTCTGCACTAATAGGATAAGGCAAGGACTGGTTCACTCAATGTCAGGATAATGTGACTGAGTGACATATCGGGTCATGTTGCTAGTGGCCTAATTTCCAATGGCGCAGCATGATGAAGTTGCCATGAGTGCACACTGTCACAAGTCAGTACCCATTCTGATATGACCTTAAATGTTGCCAGGATGTACAACTCCAACAACCAACCAATGTTTACAGTGTGTCAGCAGTCGAAATCATATTCTCAGTGAGCCCAATGCAAAGTAGGTTATAAATAACAGTCAAGTTACTACATTTATTTACAGAAGACAATATAGGAGAAACTCAAAGAGATTGTATTATTCAAGTCCAATTAAATTGCAAGGTATATGTCTACATACATAATTACAAATTGTATATGTGGTATATCTCGTATATCTCGTATATATAGTAATGCATTATAATGTATCCCGATACCATTTTCTTCCCCACAGATTTATTCTCAGAATATAAACAAACATTAGTGATGACGTGTTAGTGAAATAGATTGCGGGAAAGTAGCTCATCCTTAAATTGAGGAAGTTAAAAGAGGGATTTTGCAGGTTTGCTGAAAGTGAGAATTGCAGTCTAGCAAAAGCATTAGTTAAAGTATGCGCTTGTGTGTATACGTATGGGTTATTCTCTAATGGGGCAGTCACACTGCGACGTGTTTTCCGGCGTGCCGCCAACGTGCAAAATATTTGCTAGCACGCGAGACACGTCCAACTTTTCGGCGTGTCTGGGACAAAGTTTGATGGGGCGCAGCGTGTTAGTGGTGGGTTGGTGTGATGCCATTGGCGCGTTATTGGCACGCTAGTAGCGTGCCACTAGCGCATCAGCAGCGCATCGGTAGCGCATTATTGGCGCGCTTGTAGCGTGTTGATGGCATGCCGGTAGCATGGTGGTGTCGTGTTAGTACCATGTCAGCGCATACATACGCACCAGCAACACGTCAGGACGCACCGGCAGCACGTCCACACCGCACGGACAACACATCCAGGCGCACCGGCAACACGTCCAACGCGCCGAGAAACGCCAACGTTAAGCGACATTGCTGAACGGTCTGCCAGCGTTCCGCCGGCGGACCCGCAACGGGTTTTGACATGTTGTTAATGCGTCCATAACGTCCCCTCCAACCCGTCGGGGCGCGTCGGGGGGCGTCGAAAGTTTTGTGCAAGCACAAAACGTTCGGCGCGCACCAGCGGGTGCCGACGTGTTGCCTCACACATTGCCATCAGTGTACGCGTACCGACGCGCCGGTAACGTGCCGGTAACGTGCTGGACGTGTACCGACATTTTGCCCAAAAACCCAACAGGTTGGCAAACGTTGTTCAATTTTCATGCAACACATCGTAGTGTGACTGCCCCATGAAACTTGGCCCTACCCCGTGACATGGAAACCAGCAGTGAATACCTTCCAAATAATAGCAAAGAAACATGCCACATAATCGTGGAATCCATGTTGATATGAAGGTTTGCATGTTGTGGATATGTCAGAGTTGACAAGATAACTATTACACTTTTTGGTTTAGATCTTGTACAAATTGAGAAATATGTTAATATCACTCATGTACCATGGAAATCAAAGTCACATTTAGAACATCATTTTAGCATACACAACACAATCAAACAAGATTTTATTGATTCCAGTTAAGCAAATAAGGTTATGTATTACAAGAAAAGAGCTGAAAACAAATTGAAAAAATGTTTGCATGAATGCATTGTGCTGATGTGTAAATATTCACTTTTTCACTTTAACACAAAATCACACGAGAATACTATTGATATACTCTATGGGACAGATTAAATATATGTAGCATTGATAACATACTTAATACACACAGGCAACATTAATTATTTGAATTGCTATCAATAAAAGAAAGAATTAATTATCAACACCATAACGTGGACACCAAATATGTGGTGCCCAGGTTCAGAGAATGACCCATATATAAATAAGGATCGTTAGAGTATAATGAGGAAATGCTACGACGCAGTACAGTATAACCCCGTTAAACCAAACTTTGAGGGACCCTAGACATGTGTTTGGATTAACCAATCATTGGTTTAACCGAGCTTTGACTACATTATGATTATTGTTTTTATGCAACCTCGGTTAAATCAAACGATCGGTTAATCCAAACTTTTGTCAGCGACCTGGCAAAATACTGCCATTTATCATATAAAAAAAGTCTCAGATGACCTTAAAACCACATGAAAGTTTGGTTTAACTGTACCGGAAGTGTCCTGGGGCCGACAATTTTGTTTGGATTAACCGATACTTTGGATTAACCAACTTTGGTTTAACCAACTTTTTTATATGATAAATGGTAGTATTTTGCCGGGCCGCCAACAAAAGTTTGGATGAACCGATCGTTTGGTTTAACCGAGCTTGGTTTGTGTGGGGGGGGGGGGGTTGCAAGGTTATCATTAGCATATACGTCAAACAACCTGAGATTTATTACCGCACAACATAGTTCATAACATCATTCTTAACAACCCATCCACCCAAACTACTTCATGCAGTCAACAATGCAGCTCCGATGTTAAACCTGTAAGCGCGACCTTGCACCTAACCACCCTCTAACAGAATAACCAGTCCTAGAATGTGTCTAAGGATCCTTGAAAATCATGGAAATGGAAAATCATGACTATATTTTTGATAAGTCTACTTTCGCCTGACATATCCAAACTTAACTCAGTGATGTTTTGTATTAAAAGTGATTGTTGGGAGTTTATTATCCTGCCTTTTAATTGAATATTAAACCTGGAAATGTCCGTTGTTATTTGTTATGCTTATTTACACTTCATCTATGACACAGTTAATTGTTCTTGAAGATTTATACTGCCTATCATGGATAAGCCTGAATAGACTTGTTTTCACCATTAGACAGTTCGTCGATAGAAAGCCCCAGCCTACATTTTTACAAACCCAAGGGATTTTTAACCTCCTGCAGCAGATAGACGTGGTATGAGAGCAATTAGCCTTTGATAACACCATAAGTTATACATAGCAGTGGAAATTCAAATTGGCAGAAGTGGGGGCATGGGGAATCGAACCACCAACCTTCAGATTAGGAGTCTGACCTAGAAAAAAGTCAGACAATCTATCCACTCCACCAAAGAGAATGCCACAATTGACTATAAATAAGGCAGTTTATGCGGTACTTTGATTTAATAGATGTCTTAAAAACGGCTAGGAATTTTACACTGAGAGGTATTTGAAAATGTTGGAAAGTCCTGGAAAGTCCTGGAATGTGATATGTTAAAACGGGTATGAACCCTGGAGAAAATCCTTGGAAACCAGAACGAGGCAGCCTAAATAAGGAGCTATTCGTCTGATTAAACGCCATGTCTGACTCGATACCCATCCCCGAGTGGGGTCATGATGAGACGTCGCCATCTTGTTACTGCAAAGTCATAGAGACGAAGTCAAAGAAGTGTCATGCGCAGACAAAGAAGTGTCATTAGCAGTCAACCTCTTTAATCATGGCTAAATGAACACGAGCGTCAGATGGGCGTAATTACGTTAGGTGAATGGATTGGTTGGTTGTTGGAGTTGTACATCCTGGTAACATTTGAGGTCATATCAGGATCATGTGATAGTGCGCACTTATGGCGATTTCATAGTGCTGCCCCACTGGAAGACCAGACCACCAGCACCATGACCTGACATCCCACTCAGTCACATTATCCTGACACTGAGCCAACCAGTCCTTACCCTATTATCGGATAGGGCAAGGACCAGTGGAATGAAGATAACTAATTGGCCACGATTGAAGTTTCCCGGGCTTAATCAATAAATATAATCAAATATATATATATATCTATATATATCTCGTTAATGAACAAACATCAAGTTGACCCATTTTGATTGGAAAGTATCGTATCAGTCAGGCTACCAGCAATTATAATTATGTTATGTGGAAGAAAATAGTCGTTCCACTACGTTTGGTAAGCACGCAGGCGAGGCCAGTGTGACCTATTTAATGGACGCAAATAGCTGCTTCCGGTTTGAGCCTCGTTTCATTTCTCTCAGTTTGCTTTGATTCTGCGTTCTATGTCCTAACAATATCTAAGCTTATATCAGGATCGATACCGGAGTTTGGGATCGGCCACAAGTGCCATGGCGGCTTTATAGTACTGCTCTACTAGCGTGCCATGCCGCCACTGCATTACTGTGCTGATATATGCCACTCAGCCATGTTATTCTGACATCTGACACTGGACCAACCAGTCGTTGCCCTATCCTCTTGCTTTCCCCAGCGCCTGGCGAGCTAAAAGTAAGTGCTACTGTATCACCTCCTTACAAACTAACCTACTACAAGCGGACGCTCTAACCCCTAGGCCATCCAGTCCCAACTTCTAAATGCTCTATCACATTCCAAGTTCCCTAATTAAAATTGCATAATCCGATGAAAGCATAACATCTTCGAAATCAAAACCCTTCCCTAGATTTGAACGGACACAAACCGGTGGTTTTGAGTTTCTGCCATTATTTGTAATACATTTATCAAGGTGGTCGTTATAATTGAACAAACGCGATACAGTGGTATATAGTGGCATTTATTCTTTCTAATTTAGCTTCTTACATTAAGATTCAAGATGGTAATGATAATAAAGTTTGAGGATTTCAGGCACTTAACCCTATCGATCTATGTCATTAGTTGGGTGGGTGGGACGGCAAATCTACAGGTTGAAAAGCTTGGGTCGAAGTGTCTAGACTTTGTAACTGCGTCATAGGCTTTGCTCTGAATTTACAGTAGGTGGCGCGTCGATAGCGGCCAAATGCTAGTTCACAAGAAGTATATAGGTGGCGCCAATGGTCACATCTTAAAATCGACTGCGCAGTTTCACTAACTGCGTAGTATTGAGTTCAAGGAATTTACAGTAGGTGGCGGGTCAATCGACGACCATTTGGTCAGTTCAGAATCAGAAATATAGGTGGCGCCAAAGTCGCTTGAATCTATAGGAAATACACAGTCTTGTGATATCAATTACATATGTTGCGCACATCATGGACAATCTACCTATCTTTAGTTTGAAGTAACTTTCATCATAAATGGTTAAATTTGGAAATATTTGAAGTGAAAACATCCCAATTTAGTTATAGCATGCATTGACCACATAAGCTTCAGTGGTAGTAGGTTCTATTATATTAACTTAGTATCCCATTATATGCAACAACAACTTAATAAGCGCACAAGCATCTAAGTTGAATATATAGGATCATATCTAGATAAGTGTTTTGATTTTGAAAATTTGAGACTTCATCGGACTATTCAAGTGTTACAATCCCTTGTTGCAGACAAATAATAATAAGTCCATTTAATGGAACCTATCACATATCTTCATTCAAAATGTATAGAGTGTTAACATCAAGTAAGATATTAATACAAACAAGGAAGCATATTCTTCAGTGTTATGTGTGGTCTACTCTAATGTATGGTGCTGAGACATGGACAATCTCTAAGAAAATGTACAAACGTTTAAAAATAAGAAAAGCTTGTTTGCCACTAGACAGACAAAGAAACTTATTTATTTTGGCCACATCCTTTGTCAGAGTTCAATATACCATACATTGTTGGAAGGGAAGGTGAATGGCAGCAGAGGGAGAGGGAGACCAAGAACATCATGGTTTACAAATATTTCACAGTGGACAGGCTTGAATTATTCACAGTCTATCAGAACAGCACACCATCGGGACAAGTGGAGAACCATTGCATCCAACCCTCGACTAGAGGACGGAACTATTGATTGATTGATTGATCACATATCTATGATGCATTTCTGTCTTCTTTTTTTTTCTTGAACATTTATACTGCCTATCATGAATAAGTCTGATTATAGAAAGCTCGATCCTACACATTTACGGACCCAAGGGATTGTTAACCTCCCACACCACATAGTCTATCTATCTCATTTATATATCTCATTTTGGTAAAACAATTTATTCATCAGAATATATCAGTTTCAGCACCAACCTACTATTCTTTTAGACACAAGCATTATAATATGGCAGATATGTATTACTATATGTATCTAGATAGGGTAGATTAAATCTCCATAGTCTGATGAAAACAACAAATTTACAAAAGCAAAATAATTGTGGATGTTACGCGTAACATTGGTAATGTACGGCGGAGACAGGAACCACACAAACTGACTTATACCAGCATATTGGTAGACCCAGGACCGACGGCTGGGATCTCCTCGATCGACCACTGGTTCTCTCAGTACTGTGGCACCACCTAGCAGAAACCGCAAGACACACAACAAAGCATAACATAGTTCCCGGAATTCCTCCAGGTGGCGACCCGGGCATTTACCCAGCCTTATGGTCACGTGACCGCCAAATATTTTGAAATTCGAACATAACTGCTGCAACCGCCATCATCTCAGGACCCCTCTTGTTTACTTCACCCACCCACCCACACCGTTAATTAAGGAGTAATGGTAGGTTCAAGAGTTTGAGTCCCAGTCCTTAGTCATTTGACTCACACAGGTTGGGGAAGTGTGCAATGCTCTGGACAGCTGGTTATCAATCTTGTACCATACCTGACCACGGTTCTGCATATTTGATATGATACTTGACTATATGTACCTATCTGACTTATTGAACGGTACCTGTTGTTATGTATCATATTGACCAGTTGCATCATATGTGAGCCCTTTGCGAGAAGAAATAAACAACCATTATATACTATGTCTGTCTCCGTCTCGTAAATTATCTGGATTTGTGATTCTACATATTTCACTAAGATACAGGTGTTTGTCACATCACAGAAGGGAATACTGTAGAAGCTTATGATTTCAGAGATTTGGAATGCTTGCCAAAATTAATAGTGGACACTTGAACTTCAAATCCCTCAAAAGTTAGCATTTTAAAATAAATGTAACTTCAAAACTAAACTGAGGTAAGGTAGATTATAATGGACAACCTAATATTGTTATCTCAGAAAATGATAGAAACTCAAAACCATCGGACTACGCAACTTTAATTAACTAAAATGGATGGTAGGTTAATGAACTAGGGGCTCAGCTATCGGGGTTAGTTTCCCATGATCTAAGGCCGCAGGTTGCCATGTAACCTGTCCCATTATGATGGGTGAGTTGTTTCCCACCAGTGAAGAATCGAGTGGGGGATGGGGTGGCGGGGGGAGGGAGATATCAAAACGATGGTTATGCCTTGTAAGTCACTATTCTCAATTTGGTCTAGCCTAGTACCTGATGCATCTTGGAGAGAGAGGTTGATTGATGTTCATAGCTGATTGTGTGGGTGAGGTGTACCATTGAGTGGTTGTTGGGGAGCGGCGGGAGGGTGGAGTGTGTGGGGGGCGGGAGGGTAAGGCCAGTCAGCGCAGCAGTAGTCGACATCCATACGGTGTGACGTCATAGGCAGTGTCATGTTTGGTGCCAGGCATATGCAACAGACATTCACTCATGGCAGTATACAGCCGGTATAATGACGTGGCATATGTTGCCACATCTTGCCTGTCCACTTCTTCCCCTGCTCCCTCACTCCAGTTCACCTCTCTCTTAGTCACCACACACCACGTGACTCACTGTCCCCCTGCCTCACTTTGGCCACCTGTCCATTGCCCCCTACTTACCATGCACCACGTGAGCCCCTGTCCCCCTGCCCCACCCTGCCATGTCCGCTGCCCTCTACTCACCACCGTTCTCCAGCGGACTTGAACCTCCCCCCCCCCCCTTTTCCCTTGCCCCCGGCCTCCTGCTTACTACCCTCCATTCTTCTAGTCACCATACATCACGTGACCCCTGTCGCCTTCCCTTCCCAACCAGAGGGGATGGCCGAGGGAGTTGAGGATCCGTCTCCCATTTTCCTACATCGTGGGATTCGACCACATGGGTATGAACCCTGGTCGACTCAAACCAATGACTACCAAATGTATTCTTGTCACTTCCTAGACAGGCACTCGACATTATTTGGGATAGGACAAGAACTGGTTGGCTCAGTGTCAGGATAATGTGACTGAGCAGGATATCAGGTCATGGTGTTTGCAGCCTGGTATCCCAGTGGGGTAACACTATAAAGTCACCATGAATCCACACTGTCACAAGTCTTACATGTCCTGATATAACCTTAGATGTTGCCAGGATGTAAAGCTCCAACAACCAAGCAACCAACCCTGCCTTCCCTGTCCGCCCTGCCCCATACGTGCCTTTACCATAGTACTCCACTGTGTTCTCTGACCACCCTGACCCTTGACCCCTACTGACCTATCCCCTGGTACAACACAGTGGCGCCTCCCTATGCTCGTGCCTTCCCCCAGACACCCCCCCTCCCCACCATTCCCCAAGCCCTTGTGTGTCAACCCCACAGGCCCAGTTCCAAGCCCCGCTCTGCCAGTCTACCCTGACGCCGCTCACTCACCCCACCTGGTGTGCTTTCGTATAACTAACTGCCACATTCCAATCGTTACACCCAGTGAAGCTCACGGAGTCCAAGAAAGCAGGCCCCACCCACCGAGCTCCTCCAACTAGATCCGTTGAAGCATCACATTTTCAAAACCAAAGCAATTATCTAGATTTGATTGTACCTATCTAACTTAGACACAGTTGCACTTATTAAGTAGTTGTTGCCACATAGACCTTAGGAGGGAATACTGAGCCAATTTAATAGAATATGTTACTGCAGACGCCGATGGTGTCAGAGTTTTAGCATGCCTGCCAACATTAATTGTCCATGTTTGCATCTGAAATATCTCAAAAGTTAGCCATTCAAGTTAATACAAATTTCAGTAACATGGATTACCAACATGTGGTGTAATGGCGGCTGCATGCCTGTGGGTCCTTTCGGATGTCGGGTTAAGTTGATTGATGTAATTATAAATGGTTGCATGTAGTTACTCGTGCAGCCCTGTTTCAAGGACCGGGCTGCTAAACAATCCTAGAGATAAAATGTCAGCTCGATGGGTTATGGACGTAGTTACATAAATTCACTTGGCTAGAAATAGTGGTTCCACACTTAGGTAGCAAAGCCCAGTATTTCCTAGGTGAACAATTGTTGAAATCATGTCGAATAACTGAACATAACTCAATAGTGTGAAGTTCAGTAGACATGCTGAAGAAAACTGAACATACTGAGGATAACCGATAACCGATAACTGAAGATAACTGAACATAATTGAAGTTAACTGAAGTTAACTTAAATTAACTGAAGGTAACTTAAGGTAACTGAACAAAGCTTAACATAAGTGACCATAAATGAAAGTAACTGAACATAATTGAACGTAACTGAACATAATTGAAGTTAACTGAACATAACTGAAGTTAAGTGCACATAACTGAACTTAACTGAACATAACTGAAGTTAACTGACCATAGCTGAACATAATATAACATAACTGAATATAATGAAAGTGACGTAACGGAACATAACGGAATATACATAACATAACGGAACATAAATGAAAGAACTGAACATAACTGAACAGGGAGAACACACAGTCTGGCCTTATATAAAATAATGGCATCAACAGACACACAAATATGTACTGTATTCCAAAGGCAGGTGCTAGAGTTGTTAAAAAAAGCCCTATGGGAATAACCTTACTAGAAAAATGGACCAAAGGTTCTCGAGAGAGCAGCCTCAAGGGATCAGCTCGTCCCAGTGTGTGCTGCCCCCTGGTGGTAATTCAATTCGGTGCAGTGCCAACACCCCTTGTGTTGTATTGGCACCACGCAAGTTGGCATTCTTGTCAGCACTGCCTCGAACCAAAATTACTGTTACTCAACCCATTCACAACGCCGCCTACCGGACCGCCATTCCGCTAGTGACCAGCATGATAACCTTGTCCTATTGTCATTGCATGTGTTGCCATGGTTACTGAACTTATCAGTAGAATTGTAGCTATTTAAGGAAATGGATGTGCATCGTTGGTCTGCTCATTGAACTGAACTTGCATCCCTTATCATCAGTATCAGCAACGACAGTCTGGAAGTGTGTTGGGGTTTTATGTCCTATCAACAGCTAAGGTTAAATGGACGGAACTGTAAACGTAATACGTAATACGGGATGGCCGAATGAGTTAGAGCGTCCGTCTTCCGTGGTTGGTAGATCATGGGGTCGTGGGTTCGAACCATAGTCGAGGCAAACCAACGACTTAAAATGTGATACATGTTGCTTCCTAGCCAGAAGCTCGGCATTATTAGGATAGGGTAAGGAGCAGTGGAATGAGGAAGACCAATCGTCCACGATTGAAATTTCCCATGCCTGAGCACCTAATGTACCCCCCCCCCCCAACAAATATAGAGTTTATCTTTGAAGACAAACACTCAATGCTGAAGGCTACATTGCTGGCGGGGTGTAATGGCGGGGGTTTACAATATAATTAACGATGAGGCGGAAGTGGCATAATTTGCATTAAATCAGCCAGAATAATCAATGTCATCGAACAATAGGTAATCAATCAAACAATAGGTAATCAATCAAACAATAGGTAATCAACTCGTCACTCTCAACCCCACCACCTTCGTAGCCAGTTATTAGTTATGGGGTGGGGGGGGGGGGCGGCAAATTGATGGTTGGCTGGTCTTGGCGGGTTCGTGTCCGGGCAGCGAGTGAGTGGTTCAATGTTTTCCGTGACATCCCCACCCGTGTGAGGAGCCACTAGGTGGCAGCATAGGTGGTGTAATTTAGTTCCAAAAGTCAAGTGTAAGTGGCAGCTCCGAGATTAAATATGGTATTGATAGTAGCATCAGGGCGGAGGGTGCCTTAGTTTGGTATCAGGTCGATAGGTGGCGTGTTAGTATCGAGAGCTGGCTGAGGGCCGTACACTCCTCCTGCCCTGTAGCAAATTACCCATGTTATGCTAACATGAACAATGGTTTTACTGTTCTCAATGCAGTCCAACTCCACACATTCTCCACACTGCAGTCAAAATGGACAACTTAATGCCCATGGTGTTTTGTTGTTTTGTTTGGGGACTGGTATAATTTAGTTTTTGTTGTGTGATGAATTTATTTACCGTGCTCATAACGAATAAGTGTGTTAACACTTGTTTTCACCGCTGGGCAGCCCCAGTCCAATTTGATTCAAATCTTTTGAATTTAGTTCTAGTGATACCAGTTTGAAGAGTCTTTTTTCAAAGCCGGAGCACTGGTCATCCATCCTACCTAAGTAGCCCTGTGTAGTTACAGTATTGGCCACACTGGTGCCACCTGTGAGGGGATCTAAGCACTGTACTCCAGCTGCGTCTGGCTGTTATCTCCTATAGACCTCTTTGGAAGGTCAAATTTGGGCATATATATTAAACCCTTAAACACCAATCCAAACATTGAGATAAACATTGGAGTCAAGCCTTGAAGAGGTTCATATTTTGCATTCATATATTCAACGTTCCATAAGAAAAGTGGATTTCATGAGAATTCAGATTACCCTCAGGTACAAATCCTTTATTTTAATTCATTTTTTGGATTGGCGTTTACGGTTTTTTCACCTGAATCCGTCATATATACAATAGAGCTTTCGTTCCTTACAAATAATAGACCATGGAATTTATACATTCTAGTAGAATGTCCGTGACAGCCAGTCGATACTGACACCCAATTGCATGCAGGGCATGCAGTATCAACATAGGTTGATTTGAATGGTTGTCACAATACACATGTAGGTACCATTGTAGTAGTCGGCACTGACCTCTCTAGCAAGGAGCTACATAGAGGGTAGCCGAATCGGTAGAGCATGAGCCTGGCATGTGGGAGATCGGGAGTTTGGTTCCCAGTTGAGTCAAACCAATGACTTATCAAATTTATACTTGTCGCTTCCTAGCCTGGTGGTCGGCATTATTAGGGTAGTGCAAGGACTGGTTCGCTCAGTGTCAGGATAATGTGGCTGAGTGGGATATCAGGTCATGGAGATGGCAGCCTGATTTCCAAGTGGGGCAACACTATGAAGTCGCCAAGAGTGCGCACTGTCATACTCATAAGTCGGTACCCTTCATGATATGACCTTAGGTGTTGCTAGGATGTAAGACTCCAACAACCAAAATAGATAGGTGGGTATGGAGAGGTTGATTGCATCAGGGAGTGTAGATAGTCTAATGGTTAAGACGCAAGCCCTGCAAGGGTCAGACTTGTCAGCTTAATTCCAGCTGTAGGTGCAATGTTCCCCTAGTTTGCAAATGCGCCATGACAATATAATAGTGTGGTGCTATTTAAAGCATTGCCTAAGTACACATAGTTGACGAATTCACCAGTTTTCTATTGTGTAGTTAGAATGAAATATAGAAATCCCAGCAGTAATTAGAATAAAATACATAAACCCGGGGAATAATTAGAATAAAATAAATGGATCCCAGGAGTAATTAGAATAAAATTAATAAACCGCTGGAATAATTAGAATAAAATATATGAATCCCAGGAGTATTTAGAATAAAATAAATCAATCCCAGGAGTAATTAAAATAAAATAAATCAATCCAAGGAGTAAGTGGAATAAATAAAATAAATCAATAGCAGTAGTAATCCCCGCAAATGTCAGAGTTGGGAGGTTCCACCTGAACAAACAGATTGTGGATGACTAATACGGCGGGATGAGGTCAGGGGGCGGCATGACAGTGACCTTGACATTACACCGCGTCAAATAGCCTCAAATCACATCACATTGAAAACACTGCCGAAGGCTGTGAGCAGATAACTGGCCAGTGTATGAGTGTGTTGGGGGGGGGGGGGGGGGGGGGCATGGGAAGGGGGCTGTAGAGGGGGGCACGTAGTGGGGAGGGGCGGGGACTACGTGAGCACCAGTGGGCTGTAACATAATGGCGGCTGGTTAGTTGTGTGAGGGTTTGATTACCATGGATACTAAGGTGTTGGAGGGTCAGGGAGCTGTAAACACACACACACAGAGGAAGCTGTAGTTTATTTAAAGTAGTATATTTACTAGTTTAATTTCACTGCATTCCGCTGTAGAAACACCTGTAGCAGAATAGACTCCAAATTGTGTAGGTGTACCGAATATTACTTTTGCGTATTGGCGTACTCTGGTTTAAAACTGTGTGCGAAATATGCAAAAGCTCATATCGATGGGCAGGTCTTGCCTACCCCAAGTGTCCTATTTATGTATTTTAGTGAAAACAAAAATGTGTGTACTTTCCAAATTTAGTTTGGCATACCAAATTATAATTGTGCATATTGGGGGCTCCAGCTTAAAACAAAGATCGCGTGGATAGTTAGGTCTGACTTAGATATGTCTTAGGATCTACTTTAAGGTATTCACACTTAGTTTAAGTAATAGTCGGTTTTGCACTACTCTAACTAACGCCTATGTAATAGGCAATTTCAATAAATACAAATTGTGACGCATCATATTTTATTGTAATAATTGTGTATAAGTAAAGTTGAGTTGGTCACGTGACTGGCCCTGTAAAGTAGAAGGCGCATAGTGCATCATACGATGGGAGAGAAACACATCCCACTTCCGGTTCTGTAATAACACCAGGTGGCGGCTTACGTCCTAGCTAGCTTAATGACTAGCAGACCCTATCACAGAAGAGGCGGGTTGGGGTGAGTACTTCGGTGCAATTTGTTGAATCTCGTTGCGCCACCTCCATAAATTAGATACTCCTTTCTTAAGTATTGGTGACTCACATAAACAAGCAGCGTCCATTGTAGACCTGCTTGTTTACACGTCTCCCTGGGAGACCATGTACCTCTCACACTGATCCCATCATAGTGTAACAATATAAAGATTTTCAGTTCGGATTTATATATTGGCAAAGAGCATTAGTATTCCCATGCGACGGAGTGGGGACCAGGGTTATGCAACAGAGAAGCAATGGGTGCCCCACTCGCTGTATGACATAAGCGCCTATGTGGAAATGTGTTAACACATAGCGACCGAGATTGTGGTGTGATGGTCATACTTAAAAGACGGTTAATAATTATTTAAATGTTCCCTCCATGTGATAGAAAGAATGCAAGTGGACGGGAAGGGCATTTTTAATAGATGTTTGTTTTAACTGTCTGCAACTACCTGTTGCAAGCACACCCAGCCATCCTGCATACATTATGGACACCACCTGTGGCTGGGAGTTGAGTGACAGCTGCCCCCTATTAGGGCATCACCCACCCAGGCTGTAGAGGGTGTCTGATTAGCTGGCTGTGGGAGCCCAGTCACCTGCACTCCTTATACCTGACACACAGACCCCACTCTAGACTCTGGGAGAAGCACTCTTGGAGAACCCTCTTGGCTAGGCTCCCTACCAAGAGACAACTCCACTTTCTACACTCAACTAGCAGCATCTATTCAAACTACACTGAGCTGTGTGAAATAACCATTGAACTCAGGTTCCATGGGCTGTAGGCACTGATTCCTATATACACCAACAAGAGTCACGAGGATCTGATTGGGCAGTTGGTAAGGAGTGAGTGTGATAGGTCACGAGTAGTTGAACAGGAGTTGATGACAATAAAGGACAACTTCTTCTTCACTGTCAATCTTGCACGACTTGTCTTCCTTTCTTCCTTATGAGTTGTTGAGAGTAACGCCAGGTGGGAACTGACAGACAGTTGTCAGAACAGACCTGGAGAACTCGTGATATGTGGGGATCAGACGGCCGAGTCCCGTAATATTACAATCGGAAAGGTTTGTTGTTCTTTGGTGCTTATGTCCTAGCAACATCTCAGGTCATGGATCAATTGTATAATTATATAAAATGTTGGTTTGACTTGTTCAGGGTTCAAACTCGTGACGTTCTGCAGGAGGAGCCAGCGCCCTAACGATTTGTCCATCCCAACCCTTGAAATGGCGATCTTGAAATAGGGTGTGCCTGCTGTGGGATTTATGTGGTAGTAATAATAGCGACATCTGAGGCTCCACCCTGACCACTACCACGTGAGGGTCCTCTAACAATGGCCACCTCAGTGTCACGTGACATCGGCTACCTCAGTGTCACGTGACGTCTCTCCACTAGCTCATTCACACCTGCCCAACACCATTTCCTTTTAACACCTCAGTATCGCATGTTGTCAGTCATAACTTCAGGTTCTGCTAAGACCTCAACACCCCCTCATTCACACTTACCCAATACTAATTCTCCTAGCGCCAGGTGTGCTGGCCTAATAGGTAGAGCACGGGCCTCGTATGGGGAAGGTCGAGAGTTTAGGTTCCCAGTCTAGTCAAACCAATAGCCGTGTTCACACGGGAAAAGTTTAAATCGATTTAGACAAGGCAAATTATATAAATCAATTTAGACGCGCGTTCGTACAGGCATTATTTGGGCCGGAAATCGATATCAGCGCATGAGCAAGTCCAGACTAACCAGCGCCAGTTTCGCTTAGTCGATGTCGGCACGAGAGAGTATGTTTCGACTGAATTGTATTGTTTTGGAATGGTCAAAACTTCTGCTGGGCAGTGAAACCCTAAAAATAAATGATGAAAAAAATATCTGTGCACAGCTAGCCGGTTCATAGATCAAATTATATTATATAGTGTGACCTCCTTAATCCGCCTCAACTAAGTCGCTTGCGTTCACACGGGCGATATAAGTCGATTCATAAAATTTGCTTCATATAAACCACCTGCTTAGGTGGTTTAAAAAATCTGAATGATATGAATCGATTCAGCCCTAAATCGCCGCAGCCGCGCGTTCACATGCCAAATTTGAGTCGAACTAGGCAAGGCGATTTATATGAATCGAATTAACTGCCCCGTGTGAACACGGCTATTGACTTATAAATTTGATACTTGTTCGCTTCCTAGCCTGGTCCTCAGCATTAATAGGATAGGGCAATGACTGGTTAACTCAGGCGGGTGCAGACCATAGACCGACAGAACAGAATAACTGGTTGAAATACTTCCAGTAATAGTAATAACACACATATGCCTGAGTGGGATATCGGGTCATGGTGCCGGCGGCCTGATTCCCGAGTGGGGCAACACTATAAAGTTACAATGTGTGTCTACACTGTCACAAGTCGGCACTCATCCTGATAAGACCTTATACATTGCCAGGATAACAACCAATCAACCATTTCTCCTTAAAGCCCCACGATCCCAGCGGTCACACCTCGCCACCTACCGGCGTTAATCAGCGTATCGTGTAGCCGAGACCCCGCCGGACCCCTCGTCCATCTCAGTGTTACAGTTTCCGCGGTACACCAGTTTGCCAGTAACACATCCATTCAAATGCATTGTCAGCGGCCATGAGCAAATCTTCATACAGAAAAAGTCAAATATCTCTCAAATTACACCACCTAGAAACAAATCAATTGGTACAAGTATAGAAAACATCTTTACCAAAAACATTATATTAAATTCATAGGTTAGTGACGATGCTGTTCGATTCTGACGCATGCGCAGAAGCGATGTGTCCCTGGCAAACTGGTGTGCCGCAAAAACTGCAACACCAGTGCGAACACATTCAACACTCCTTGTTCGGTGGGTGATCGACTGTGGGGTCCTGGGTGGCATTTGCTAATTCATGGAATTGGTTTGTTTTGTTAGCAAGTTTAACCTCAGTAATTATTGTCTAGATTACCTTCCTTTGCTTTATGTTTATCCTACATAAATCGAAGTTTTTCTCTGAAATAAATATACTTTAATTTGAAGTAACACCTATTTTAAGGAGTTTAATGGTATGCAGGTATTGCAATACCTCAGGGAGTGTGACGCCCCTGCCCTGCAGAGTTGTAAACCACTGCCTTGTGGTACAGGTTCTTGACAGAACCGAAGTTCTAAGGGAGCAAACCCTAAACAGAAAACCATGTCACTGTGGCAGCATTAAGGGCGGTTGATGTATGGAACTCCCAACATCTCCCGACCAGCCTGTTTGGACATGTTCTTGCTGGTATGAAACCTCTATTTGCTCCCCGAGAGAGTGGTGCTGGTAACTTGCAAAAGCCAGCAGCACTTCAACACTATTGCAGGCAGCTTTCATGAAATGTGACATTAAGACCGACTCATGGACATCACTCTCACAGCAGAGAGCTAAATGGAGAGCGGCAGTCAAGTAATGAAAGCAGTCTTTGTCATGTCGCGACCGACAGCATGATGATGATGATGAATGTATTTTAAATGAAAATATGAAAAATTTATATTGTTTGTGTGTACAGTGAAATGCATCATATTTCTTAAGTAAATGATTATTTTATCCAGTGACCCAAGGTATTTTTAGACTTCCGCGGGACGGGTTTCCGACCATATATGACCTTCATCCACATATATATGGCCACCAAGAATGACAAAGGCCACATACAACCATATTATATGTAGCTTACACAGTGCTTATGACTCAGATATCAGGTGTATGTATTAGTGAATTCCATGATAATTAATACCTTTCGGTAGACATAAAACAACTGTTCTACAGCGAATCCTAAGAAACCTATGCCATTTTCCTTTGTCTTAGAGTCATTAGCGGCCATCTTGGAAGTGATCCAGAATTAACCACTTTCCGGTGGTCAGATTTTGGTAGACATTTTTCCTGCCATTGAATACATCCCATAGATACAAAAATCACTAGGAAACCTTTTGTTAGAATTTGTTGGGGTAAGGGTGTATTTGTACATAACTTGACTGGCCTATATATAATCTAACGCAAATAAAGATTTACCGCAATGAAAAGAAAGCATACGGATATTACTACAGAGAAGTTGGGGGGATGTCAGGACGTACATTTTAAGTTTGTTATTGTTGGAGTTGTACGTCCTGACAACATCTAAGTTCATATCAGCAACAAGTCCGCTTTAAGTTGTCAGCATCAAGGACACAACCAGGTGCCCAAGTTAATATGTTGATGGACTTCAGGTCACGGGCACCATTACCCAATATCCCACTAAGTCACATTATCCAAACACTGAGCTAAACCAGTCCTTGCTCTATCCTATTATTGCTGAGCGCCAGGCTAGGAAGTGCCAAGTATCAATTTTATATGTTACTGGTTCAACTAGACCAGGAACCAAACTCCTGATCTCCTGCACGCGAGGCCCGCACTCTACCGACTAGTAGAGCGCGCCCGGCGTTACCTGTCCGTAAATGCCTTGTGTTGCTGATAACACTACCGGCCTTCAGTACGGATATGTGGTCAGTGAGGGATGTTATGGAATTTGTTGTTCAGGCGTCAAACATAGCAACATAGCAAGATAGCAAAGTAGCAGCATAACAACCTAGCAGCATATTGACACATCACATTACAACCTGTGGTGTTCTCTGTGGGAGAGTGGTTAGAGTGTCTGACTTTTTTCTAGGTCGGACTCCTAATCTGAAGGTCGGTGGTTCGATTCCCCATTCCCGCACCTCTGCCACTTTGGATTTCCAACGCTGTGTATAACTTACAGCAACATCAAAGGCTGGTTGCTCTCATATGATGTCTATGTAGTGTGGGAGTTAAAAAATCCCTTGGGTCGGTAAAAGTGTAGGCTCGGGCTTTCTATCGACAAACTGTCTAATGGTGAAATCAAGTCTATTCAGACTTATCCATGATATGCAGTATAAATCTTCAATCAAAATTACACTAAGTTGCGATACGTGTTTCATGATTACACCAGTACTTAAGGTGAGGCAGTAGGATCAAATGGAAATAAGGATTTCAATTTAGGAGGTTTGATGAAGTTATAGGATTTCATCTAGTTAACGGGGCAATGTTTGATTGATGCAAGGAGAAGATCCAGACCCAGTACATTACGTAATATATAATATGAATATGAATGCAATATCGTAGACCGGGCACGTGGCAGAATCGGTAGAGGGCGGGCCTCGTGAGCTGAAGATCGGGAGTTCGGTTCCCGGTCAAGTCCAACCAATGACTTTAAAATTGATCATTGTAGCTTCCTAGGCTGCCACTCAGCATTAATAGGATATGGCAAGGACTGTTTAGCTCAGTGCCAGGATAATGTGACTGAGTGTAATATCGGGTCATGGTGCCAGCGGCCTGATTTCTCAGTAGGACAGCAGCATAAAGTCACAATGAGTGGGCACTGTCACAAGTCGGTACCTGTCCTGATATGACCTTAGATGTTGCCAGGACATACAACTCCAACAACCAACCAGCAATATTGTATTCGCTTACAATGCACAAATAGAGACGCTGTTTGGGATAAGGTGCTGTCACCTGGTGGTTCCAGGTACAACTAATCATTAGGTCCAGTACTTACTAGTCCATCAACAGCCCCAGTACTGGTGGTCTCGACCACGCTGATCCCTTTCGATAAGAAGTATTGATAGGTGGCAGCACTAGCAGGGACAGTCCCGATGGTCTGTTTTAGCCATAGCTAGAAACCCGCCTGCCCGATAAATGTGGGAGGTAACATGTGACCTGGCCGCTTGTTTGTCTGTTGTTGTTTTACGTCCTGGCAATATTCAAGGTCATATCAGGACGGGTACCGACTTGTGACAGTGCACACTCATGGCGACTTTATAGTGCTGCCCCACTGTGAGACTAGGCCGCCAGCACCATGACCTGATATCCCACTCAGTCACATTATCCTGACACTGAGCCAACCAGTCCTTGCCCTATCCTAATAATGCCGAGCGCCAGGCTAGGAAGCGACAAGTATCAATTTTTAAGTCATTGGTTTGACTCGACCAGGGTTTGAACCGACTATCCCATGGTCTACCAACACTGGAGCCGGATGCTCTAACTCATTTTTCCATTCCGTCTGGTCCCCAGCTGCTCGGGACAGGTCACTTCTGTCTGACCTTGCTGGAATAAACCAGGCGCAACCTTTGGATTGAAGCAACTTTGACCTTACTTGCGGTGCTAGATGCTGGTTCTGGCTTTATGAGAGGCTGAAGGGCACCCAACCAATCAGAACGCTGCATTTGAGAACCACACTAAATCTGCAGGGGTCGTCATTGGATGCCACCTGGTTCCACACATCAGAACCGCGTCGACTGGCAAGCTAGCCTGGCGCTTGGTCTTATTAGGATAGGGCCAGGGTGGGTTTGTTCAGTATTAGGATAAGGTGACTGATTTGGATTTCAGGTCCTGATGCCGGTGGCCAGATATCCGAGTGGTGCAGCACAATAAAGCCATATCCACTTTGTCGATCGGCAAGCTACCCTGGCACTCAGCTTCATTAGGATAGACCCAGGATGGGTTTGTTCAGTATCAGGATAATCCGACTGAGTGGGATTTCAGGTCATGATTCAGGCGGCCAGATATCCGAGTGGTGCAGCAGTATGAAGCCATCACCACTGCGTCGATCGGCAAGCTAGCCTGGTGCTCGGCTTTATTAGGGTAGAGCCAGGGTGGATTTGTTCAGTATCAGGAAAATGTGACTGAGCGGGATTTGAGGTAATGATGCTGGCGGCGAGATATCCCAGTGTGGTATCCCTATAAAGCCACCATGAGTGTGCACTGTCTCACATCAGTAACAGTCCCAGAATTTGTGTGAGGCCTGGAAAGTCTTGACAACTCTTGAACTCCATGTGTGGCATTTCAAGGCCTTGAGAAGCCTTGAATTTAACCTATTTTGGGTAATTAATTTTGAAAAGCCTTGAATTCCATTAAACTGTTCCCACTGATCTAAATTAGTCTGAAATCGCCATTCGAGATAAGATAATGCAATATACTTGCACACAATGAAATGCCAATATTCCTTCTGACTTCCTATCAAAAACAACCTTGGCAAGCCTTGAAATAACTTTGGATTCCATATCTTCACACGTCTATGGAACCGTTGGTCCTGATATGACCTTAGACATAGGTAGGTTATAAAAACCCAACATACAAACATCATTATTTGTAATGGCTATCAATTATGAAGCGTAACCTGGTTTCATATTGTTCTGTAAAGATACCATTCATCCAGATAAATGCAGCCTACTTGGATATGCATCAACGGAATAGGCATAGGTCAGGGTGCAATAACCGTCCAGCATAGCGGATAAGCTATGTGCAGAACGAGACTGCGCTGATGGTTATCTGCATGGAAATGGGGTGCCGTATGTAAAACCACCAATGTGTTATTTATTCTATATCTGTTTTTGTATGTGTAAAGGCCCTGTCGCACATCACCGGATTGGGGGAAACGGAAAGAAACCGAACAACATCTGTTGATATCCGGCAAAGTCCGGTTTGTGTCCGTTGCATATCCGTTGATATCCATTGATATTTGGCCCGATCCGGTAGAAGTTTTGAACATGCCCACAACTTGGAACGGATGCTGCTGGATTGACGTCTACGTTTCTTGTCCGGTTTGAGTCCGTTTAGTCTGCTTGCCATCCGTCGGCTATCCGTTCATGTCTGTTTCATGTCCGTTTCATGTCTGTTTCATGTCTGGTCGTCCAGCGATCTTTAACCCGATAATCGCAACATTCTGACACATTTTAATGCATGTTGATACTTATCACACCCGAATACCACCAGACTTGACAATTCTGTCCGTTGCTCAATCCGGCATAGTGGTACAGGCACTTTGGGTGGGGTGGTGCAAATGCGAAATGTTGTACCTAGAACAGGTTTCAAACCGACACTTCTTTTGATTCCAAGACTAGCATCCTCCTAATCATTAGACTATCTAGGCACCCTCATGCCATCACCCTGACAATACACACCTGTATCTGGGACAGCTGACCTTAGAGGTCAGTTCAACCGACTAGTACTACCCATTTTTTGTTGTTGTTGTAAATATGTTTATTCTGCTGAATAAGTCTTTTGTCAGTGCCGAAGCACTGGTCTTCCAGCCATTTTTCAATTCAGGGTTATTTACACAAAAGGTATATAGAATAAGGTGTACAATACCTGTTGAATAGACAATTTGCACCATGTAACACAATGAAATTCTGAAACCCAAAAGTTCCATAACAATATGGTACAGTAGTGTCATATAAAGGCCCTGTCACATTACGGCGCACAGCCTTAGCGCACGTCGGCATTGATTAAAGTTACATAATCATCGGGTGATATTGATTACTTAAATAACGCAGTAGGTGTTGGTTCTCCACAATAGTTGGTCATGACTGATGGTGTCTATATAGTGCTGCTCCATTGTTAGACCGGGAAACTGACACCATAACCCGCTATCTCACTCAGTCACATTATCCAGATACTGAGCAACCCAGTGCTTGTTCGATACTATTAATACAGAGTGCAAGGCTAGGTGGTTAAAAGTATACATATTGAAAATCATCGGTTTGACTGGGTCGGGTTTGAACCCACGATCTCCCTCACATTTTAAATATATACTATGGTGAATAAACTGCACCATACGAAGATACATCGCTTAAAATTACAAAAGAATAACAACAGATTGTGAAATGCGTTCTGCAAGCATGACCCAAATAATCATTGCATGATGGAATGCTAGCTTAATTAAAGCGTAAACTGTGTGGGGCGTTAACTTTCCTACCCATCTCTGACCAGCCAGAGTAAATGGCCGCGAGGGTGGGAATTTTCCAAAATCGAGTTGTCTATCGGTTAGTGTACTATAGACTTGACACGTTTACTTAGTTACTTATCCTCTTCTTTGATGCAGGCTTATGGTAGCCTATACACAGCTTGTAGCTCTCTGCTCTAGTGGTATGCAGCCTCAAAATCGTACCGGAATGTTTCTCTGGCCCAGACCCTGTCCAGCGCATTCTTGAATTGATTTATGGTAGCTGCTTCCACCGCTTCTTCCAGTAGCTCATTCCCCATGTTTATCACTCATTGTGAAAAGAAGGCCCCTCTGAGTGAGCTGTTGTACCTTGGCTTGAAAAGCTTCTTTGAGTGACCTCTGGTCGTGCTTCCCTGTATGCGTCTGAATAGCAAGGCCTCATCCACATTATACTCAGCATTCAGGAACTTCGACATGTTGATCATGTCCCCACAAAATCTTCTTTACAGGAGGTTTGGCAACTTGAGTCTCCTGAGTCTGTCTGGATAACTAAGGTCCGTCAGATGCTGCACTAGGAATGATTCTATTTCCCCCTCACAATATCTGCCTTAGTTACGGCTTTATGCTGGTATTCTTTTTCCCTGCTCGTTATTCTGACAAGGTGATTTGGCCATGGGGCATGTTTTCTCGATTGCAGGATCACTTCGGGTGGGGTGGGGTAGGGTTGGGTTAGGTGGGGTGAGGTGGGGTGAGGTGGGGTTAGGTGGGGTGGGGTGGGGTGGGGTGGGCTTTTCACAGTGTGAGTCACACATTTCCATTTTGGGATTGTTCCCGATGGAGCTTAGGTTGTCTGATTGGGTCGTGGAGGATCAGACTTAGGATCAGACTTGTACTTGAACTTACACCTCATGTTATCCTTGTCGAATAAATATACTATGTACTTCCATGTCGTGTCCTGAATTAGTGTTCTCTAGAGGGTAGCATTACAATTATGTTGGATGGCAATAACTGTTGTGTGTAGCAACTCACTGCACAGCAGGCTCTGTGAAAAATGTCTTATGGAGATTTACCACCATCAACCCGCCGTCTGGTGGCAATGGCAAGGACTGATATTGTGGGTAGCAGCTCACTCTGCATGCGCCAAAGAAAAGGGTCTATGCATGCTACTAGACACGATGGCTGAATGAGTTTGAGTGTCTACCCGCCGTTCTGGTAGGTCGTGTGATTCTGACTCGCAGGTTCGAACCCTGACCAACTCAAACCAATGACTTGCAAATTTATACTTCCTGCCACCTAGCCTGGTGCCTTGCATTGCCAGCATAGGGAAAGGAGCATTGGAATGTGGAAGACCAATTGTTCGCGATTGAAATATACCCTGCTTAATCAACTAATGTACAAAGAAATTGTCCTACATACAGTGAACGCGCCCCAATGTTACATAAATCCAGATCTAATGCAATGAGGCATTAGGGTGAGAAGGTTTTAATTCAAAGGAGATGAACCGTAATTTAGTGCAACCCTGCTTTTCTTTGCGATGACATTTTATGGCTCCCACTGATCGCATTATAAAGGGGTTTCACTGCATTTGCAAACACTGAGGTGGCAGTAAATCAGCCTACTTTATCTAGGGTGGTCCCCTGGCCTTATCATAGACCATACATGTCTGGTCTATCATAAGGCAATGTATGCTAGGATGCACGACTCAGCACTTTTGTATGGGAAATTCTGAAATATCTGCAATGGCGCCATCCCACAGCAAACAAGGCGCATTGTGCGTAATGCTAATGCATTGCGTGTAATTAGATGCACAAATAAAGCCAAGCGCCAGTACCTAAGCGCCAGTACCTAAGGCTGCTCCGATATGGAGAAGGGTCCACAGCGACGTAAGAAGCAAAAACGGCTGACCACTGGGTCATATCGAGCATACCCTTGCAGGATTAGTTTCCCATTCAGTAAGTAGTGATATTGTGTGATTTAAACAGAAATCAATGTAGATCAATTTCAAATATACTTCAAACAATTTAATCTGTGCAAAAGATACATAAATATGTGATAATGTCTGAACAATAAACTTGTCAAATAATAATTGTCTCACAGAGGTCTAGCCTGGTCCCCTGGCACTCATTTGGGCCATCCAAGTCGTCAGAATTTCAAATCGAACACTGCGAGTAGAGTCGACAAATACATGTGCCATGTGCAAAACGATCCAACCCAAGTAACCCACTGTCACGGTTTCAGTTCTCAACCAGTTTCAGTTCTCAACATCGCTTCTGCGCATGCGTCAAAGCATCTGCGCATGCGTCAAAGCATCCTCTGCGCATGTGTCAACATCAGCCCGATTCAAACCGTTGCAGATCACTGCAAATTGCTGCCTCACTATAGTGTCAGTGTCACTAACCTTATAAATTTAATATAATCTTTTCAGTAAACATGTTTTCTAGATTTGTTTCTAGGTGGTTTGATTTTAGGGATATTTCACTTTTTCTGTATGAAGATTGCTCACGACCATTGACAATGCGCAGACGATGCTGTTAGATTTGCCTTTGTACCGGAAAGAAGTTTAAACGGGCTGAAACGAGTTCAACCATGGCTGGTTGGGTCTCACCATGGCTAGTTGGGTCGCTCCGTTTTGCGCTGAATATGCTTATGAAGTTTTCTGCTATTATCGCTCAGTTTCCAACCTGGTCCCCTAGCCTTTGTACCGGAAACAAGTTTAAATGGGCTGAAACGAGTTCAACCATGGCTGGTTGGGTTGCACCGTGGCTAGTTGGGTCGCTCCGTATAGCGCTGAATATGCATATGCCGATATGTCGCCGACTGGCTGCTCCTTGCTGAACTAGCCTGAAATATACCATTAGACCCGGCTAGCGGGTTTTTCGGCATTTCCGCCATATATCGCCCAGTAAACAAGGTGACTGCGGCCCCACCGCTGTCATATTTCGGAACTAAATTACGCCGCCATTCGGCTATAAAAGCGACGGCTAGCTGTAGATATTTCAATTTCGACATACCTTACCTGTCAACTTACTGAATCATGCACCACAAGTTCCTTTTGCATGTTAATTGACATCCTCATCATCATCATAAATCCCTTAACCGTGAGGGTTGTTTGGGGCACTATAAGTGACTTTACAACCAATTTTCTCCATTTCTCCCTGTTCTCCACTTACCTTTGGGACTTGCCAAACTCCAGGCCTGTCCATCCCCCGAGGTTGTCTTCCCAACTTCTGTGTCCACCTTGCGCTGATAATTGATATACCTAATAGCAGACTATTTGTTGTACTTATTTCTCTTTAATGTTTCCATTTAGTTTATAATTACGCAGCTCTATTTAGTGTGTTACTTAATTAATTATTCGACTACAATTGTAAACAATGTACCCTTATTTATTCCCGAAAGCCTATGTCCTGTAAAACGGTTTTGTACTTTATCACTAGAAGAATATAGTCAGCTGTGTTAGGTGTTGCTACCTAGTTTGGCGAGTGGTATTACTAGAATGGGACAAGGAGCAGTGGAATGAGAATGAACAATGGGGGACATGTTGCGTAGTTCATTTTCTGACACTTGGTGGCGCGTCGGTACTAGTGGGCCTACATGGTCATTGACAATGCTTTGAGTTTGCCGGTATGCACAGTGCAACACATATATTTTCTTCAAAATTAATAGAAATGCAGAAGCCTAACCTTATAAATTTAATATAATCTATTCGTTGAATATGTTTTATATATGTATACCAAGCGGTTTGTCTCCAGGTGGTGTGGTTTTAGAGATATTGGACTTCTTCTGTATGAAGATTGCTCAAGGCCATTGACAATGCATTGAGTTTGCCGGTATGAGCAGTGCAAAACATTTATTTTATTCAAAATTAATAGAAAGGCAGAAGCCTAACCTTATAAATTTAATATAATCTATTCGTTGAATATGTTTTCTATATGTATACCAAGCGGTTTGTCTCCAGGTGGTGTGGTTTTAAAGATATTTGACTTCTTCTGTATGAAGATTGCTCACGGCCATTGACAATGCATTGAGTTTGCCGGGACGCGCAGTGCAAAACGTCTATTTTATTCAAAATTAATAGAAATGCAGAACCCAAACCGTATCAATTTAATATAATCTATTCCTTTAATATGTTTTCTATATGTGTATCAAGCGGTTTGTCTCTAGGTGGTGTGGTTTTAGAGATATTTGACTTCTTCTGTATGAAGATTGCTCATAGCCATCGGGTTTGCAGTGTGACAGTGTGCCGAATAGGCCCACTCGTTCAGTAGCAATGCGAACGACAGGAATTTGAACTAAAAAGTTGGAGGTCCCCCATTGTTTGTTATTTAAGGGACCAGACGGGATGGCCGAATGAGTTAGAGCGTCCGTCTCCAGTGCTGGTAGCTCGTGGGGTCGTGGGGTCGAACCCGGGTCGAGTCAAACCAATACTCAAAAATTGATACTTGTCACTTCCTAGTCAGGCGCTTGGCATTATTAGGACAGGGCACTGACTGGTGTGCTCAGTGTCAGGATAATGTCAGGACCAGGTCATGGTGCCGCGAGCCTGGTTTCCCAGTGGGACAGCACTATAAAGTTGCCATGAGTGCGCTCTGTCACAAGTAGGTAGCCGTCCTGATATGACCTTAGATGTTGTTAGGACATAAAACAAAACAAACAAACAATATTATTGAAGGTTCCCGTATAATACTTAATCAACTATTGAATCAAGTACTTAAAAACACAAATACCCCCCTCCCTCTAAAATAAAGAAATAACCAACACTCTGGCATCAAACAAAACAAATTATTAACGGAATAAGCTAGTTATTCAAAACAAAATCGGCAAGAATGCGCAATGGCTTCCCATGCCGGAGGACGTGGGTTCGAATCCCGACCGAGTCAAATACATTACTTACAAATTGTGCAAGGACTGTTGGGTTGTTTTTGTCAGTGGTCGGGATAATGTGGCGGACTGGGATATTGAAGATTGGTATCGCTAGCCTGGTATCCCAGGGGAGCAGAACTATAAAGCAGTCATGCTGTCGGTACCCATCCTGACATGAATTTAGATGGTTTTAAGATATAAAACGAAAATAAATACATTTATTCAAGAAAAAGAGAAAAGAACAATGTCCAGATTACCTAGTTTAATTCCCATTCGGTCGGTGACGTCACAGTGAGCAACACATTCGCTCACTTGCCGACTGGACACAAATACAAACACACAAACACCACCCTGACCACCAATTTGCCACCCCCACCCCTCAACTAACAAACAGGCTACACAAGGGGTAGGGTTGAGAGTGACGAGATTGATTCACCGATTAATGACCTATGCTGATTTACTGTTGTTTGATGACCATTTCTTATTCTGATTGAATAAATACAAATTATACCACTCCTGTCTCGTCATTAATTACCTAGTTTAATTCCAAGTCGAGGCTATTTTGGAGAACTAACACCCGGCCATGGAGTCTTTCTGAGCACATAGGAACACTACACGGGTGCATTGTGCAAAGCGCACTAGTTCCAGTACTACTCGCCAGGGCGGTGCGGCCCGCTCACTGAATGGTGCCTACATTCGCCGCGAGGTGGCCTCAGCTGCAGCGCTTAGCGCTGTGACTTGTTGTGAGCGTTGGGCAGACGTGGCCATCGTCGGCGTTCCCCTAGCGAGCAGCACTAGAACTAATGCTTCCACAAGCATTCCGTGGCGAGGGATGATGTCTGGTCCTGTAAGGTATTAAATACATGCTGTACGCAAAGGATTCCGGTCACTTCCGGTCACTTGGTGGAATTTAAGTAGTTCAGGGAAAAGCTTACACGTCAAATGCTGAAAAGTAGCACCTCTTTTTTGTTATCTTTTTTTTTTTATTGAGACTGTATTCATACTGTCCATAGCATATAAGCCTGGGTATTCCGGCTTGTTTTCAATGCTGGCCGGCCAGCTGTAGTGTTGGTGTTATCTTATCACACAGTAGCTGCTGATGAGGTATTCGATTGCCTGCATTTCAGCAGCAGATAGATAGTTGGTTGGTCTGGTTAGCAGGTTAGTAGTCATGTTACTTTTTTTGGATTTTCTTGGCATATATGTGTTTTATTTTGTCTACTCTTACTACTTGACTAGCCTACTCCTATGTACATATCATAGGCTTGTACATAGCTGTGTGGTGTGCTATCTGGCAACTTTTGGCATGGTTACCTTCCATTGGGCGTCCCACTGGTGGGCCGTGACATATCACATGCCCCTCTGCAGTGCAGTTTAGTGGGGGTTTGGTGGCCTTATTTTGAACATATATTTTTTGTATGTTTTTAGGTCAGGAATTTGTCATTCCTTTACTGTTTGGGCATTCCACACCTTGGCAGCCATTTCCATTAATCTATTCTCAAGACCTACCTTTTTAAGGTAGTTTTTTAATTGTTTGTTTTTTTGTATGGGAAATGAAATGGCTCTATCCTTCAAGTAATTAAACCAAGTTGTAAATATGTCATATGGTTATATTGTGCTGTGCCTTGGAATCTCTCCTGCTAATGAGCAACCTTCGACAACCCCTTAAGAATATCCGAAGAGACTAGAGCAATGTTGGACAATGGTTGAGATATGATGGAATGTTGTTTACAATAAAGGTTTACAGCTTTTTGTTTGCGTTGCCCATCAACTGTCCCTCATGGATTTTTCGGATCAAATAGCCCTCTTTTAGAATTCTCAGGATCGACGACCAGAGGAAATGACAAGGAAACATGGTGCATGAGGATGTTATAAGTGATTGGTTGTCTATCCCACATAGTCACATTTCCTTGATACTGTGCAAACCAATCCTTGTCCTATCTTATTAAATTGATGCTGAGTGCCAGGCTCGGTAGCGACAACTATCAATTATAAAAGTCATTGGCTTGACTCGGCTGGGATTCGAACTCACGAGCCTCAGCATGGGAAACCTGCACTCAACCGATTTGGTTACCGTGTCTGATATGGCTAACGAATCAGAGCTTTAGAGTGTCAGGGGATGTTGGATGTTGGTGGCGGGTAGTACTGATGGGTGTTGGAGCGGGGAGTGGAGGGGAGAAGAAGGGGCAGTGGTGGGGGGGGGGGGGGGGTACAGAGAATGCATGCCGGCTGGGTACGACTGCTGGGAGGGTTGGGCAGAGTGTCCGTGGTGGTGGTGGGGGAGTTGCAGTGGAGTTGGGTGTGGAGAGTCTGCCGAGTCAGAAGGGGCGGCAAGGGAAGTCTTGATGGGGCTGCGGAAATTCCGGACACCAGGTAACCCCCGGGTACCTCCGCACGTCCCCTCCAGTGGTTTCTGGTCACGTGGTTTCTGGTCACGTGGTTGACTCGGGCTTGACAGGAAGTGCCCCGCATTAATTAAATGGGTCGCGGTCACGCTGTTCTCACCGTGCGCATGCGCTATTCGGAAGCGACATAAGGGAGCTTTGGGTAATGAGGAATTGGAGGTAATTTGATGTTTTCAACGGTTGAGGTCACTTCAAGCACATCAGGATATTGTTCCTGCTGACGATACTTTGCAGGGTTATAGCGTTACTTGGATTTCTAATGTAGATTGCAATTTTCTTAGCAAATATCTTATGCTAGGTCAAATATGATGTCCTCACTGTGTGTACACCTACTCTCCCACCCTCTGACAACCCGAACTACAGAGCAGCAACACTGGCAAGGTCCACCCAGGGCCTCGAAAGTCTTGACAAGTTTTCAATGTCACTTGCCCCATTTCTAAGCCTTGAAAAGCCGTGAATTTGACTTATTTTCTTATTTTGGGTAATTAGGCTTGGAAAGTCTTGAATTCCATTAAACAACTCCCGACTGATCTAAATTAATCCTAAATCATCATTTGCTATTGTTGTTTTTCCTGAAATCCACATGAGAATAGTCTTGAATTGCTATCAAAACAACCTTGAAAAGCCTTGAAATAACCTTGAATTGCATATCTTCACATGTGTACGGACCCTGCACTGGTCACCCACACACTGCCCTGATCAGTAACCATGGGAATTAACCCACTCACAGTATGTAAGCAGCAGAGTCCACTGCTGTTCCACCAGTGTACCACACACAAATCCGACAAAATTGATCCTTGTTGCTACCCGGCATGGCACTTAAAATCAGTAAATATGGCGCCCACTGGTTTGCTCAATATCAAGATATTGTAACTGACTGGGATATCATACCGTGGTGCCAGCAACCTAGTCATTATCCCAGTTGCGGTGAGCATGATGAATTAGCCAGAAATGTTACAAATCAGTGCGGATCGTTATATGGCTTTAGGTGTTGCTAGGGTGTAAAGCCTCAACAAACAACCGCTCCCCTGCCTCGTTCAGTACACGCCTAACTACGTGACATGCCCATATAAGGCTTTCCGCCAACCCCGTCTCAATCTTATCACCTAGTCATGAGGAAAGTGATTGTCCTGACAGCGTCTAGGCTGCGTTTAATCTGGCGGCATCTCAGTCACGTGACGAGCTGGCAATCACATCTCATACACACAATTAGGAAATACCCGACCAGCGGCTCGCAGCGAGACGGGGTGAGGGTCCCGGCACCACCCCCAAATGTAATTTTTTAAATCCCAAATTGAAATTAAAGCAGAGAAAAGCCATTGATATAAAATTACCCTCACTAGTATATATATATGCTGTATACGAATTATACGAGAATAATAACCCAAACTATTCCTCCTTTTCACCAGCACTCCATGGGTCATTGACTGCTGGAGTCTGGACTAGTCATCTACTGTTAAAGCCTCCCCAACCTCAGCTCCAATGGTGAGACTGGTGAGACTGCCACCCACTTAACATTGTAACCGCCACTCACTGTACAACCAACATTATGTATATGTATAAATGTTTACCTTTATGCAAATATTATATAAGCGGTGAAAGTGAATCTATTATGTGCTGATTCTGGAAGGTTTTATGGTACAGCTAGAGCGTCTTGGGGGCCTTAGAGGCCAGCCAGAGTCTATTTACTCATTCCATTCATGTATATGAATATTGTCCTTATTGTGTTTTATTATTATTACTACTATCACTGCTTAGCGCAGTTTAATATACATATATGAATATACATACCTACATTCATTTAATCTAGATGTCAGTATAATACATAAATGGAGAACTCATATACATAAATTGGTATTTTTAAGATCCATGCACAGGTTGCGCCGCCGTTGCAGTACTGGGAACTAGGACCTCAATGCATAGTATATTAGTTTATGTGTAGGTCAGACAACAATAGAGAAACAGCAGGCCAATAGCGTATAGGTTTATATTCAATTAACTTTCTTTTAGAGCACGTAAATAAATGTACAAAATTCATTGTGCACACATTTCACATCAGCTCAATCCAAATTTAGCTATTTCTAATTGAACTTACAGATAATGTCCAGTAGAGTTATATTTGTTACATTTGCCGATTAAGCGAAAGAAATCTCAATTGTAGGCAATTGATTAAAAAATGGCTAAATTTGGAGATATTTGAAGTGAAACTTTCAGAATTAATTTGGCATGCATGTCGAAACATTGGCAAGAAAGGCTTCATCAGCAACAATTTATATAAATTGACTGGGTATTCACTTCTAGACAGCAACACATGTTTAATAAGTGCACCTGAATCAAATATAAATGTATGTAGAATGTGGCTAAATCAAACCAATGAATTAACAATGTATACTTATCGATACCTAGCCTGTTGGTACATTAGTTGCTTAAAGGCCTTGTCACACAACGACGTAATGACGTCAACATAGGGAGAACGTAAAAACCGTCGAACTTCTCGGCGTAGTATGCAAATTTGGGCACAAGTTGAACGTGGATGCAGCGTAGTGGACGAGAGAGTAACGGCGGTAAAGCGTAGTGATAGCATCATTGAAATTTCCCCTGCTTATACCCCTGTCACACTACGACGTAACGAGCCAACGTAAGCCTGATGTGGTGATTTATCGTCATTACGTTGACGTACGTTGGATTACGTTCTGATGATGTCAGAATGACGTTAGACTGACGTCGAGCTATGTCATGTTACGTTGTGTTATGTCGGCGTGCTTCAAAGTTTTGAACCTGTTCAAAACTTTCGACGTAAGTCTACAATTGAAACTTCCCTCATTTAATCAAGAAATGTACTATTTTTAAACCTTTTAAATAGAGCACTTTGGTGAAAGTATTGTGGGATTGCTGTTCGATGGAATATTTGAGGACTGCCGTGATCTATTGAGCAGGTATTGTACAAAACAAGGCTTGAAGTCCATGGAATGTGTATCAAGTGAGATATAGTCGAGTCACACATGGACATTCCAAAGGTTCCATTGATGCAAGCTCGATATCAGGACGGGACTTTGTCTCTTAGCCGATGTTAAAGATCAGGAATATTCATGATAATTTCACTAAACAGTCATGTTCTAATAAAGTCAAGTGTGCTGCCCTTAAATCTACTAAAAAATAGCCATGCGATACTCGGTCAAATGTTCCTATCCAGTCTGCTGCAGCTGCACTTATTAAATTGTATTGCTATACAGAATTTAAACAGGCCATGGCTATTCTCAGTAGTTTTGTGATGTCCCACAAGGAAAGGTGGATTTACATAGGTTATAGGGGATATTCTAAAACCTTCTAATTTACTTTAAGTAGCAGTAAGGTTTGAACTACTTTCCAAGTCTGTAATATGCCCTAGAATAAATCACTGAGGACAGTCATTAGAAAGGCTAATAGCTGCGCCTTGACAACAGATCACCTGACACCGTGGTTGGGCCTTAAATAACTCCCAGAGAATAGCTTCTTTTTACGCCATACAAAGTATGACTCATCATATTTGATCATTCTAATCGTGAATCAGTAACATTGTCTTGGTCCTGTTGGCCCCTTTAATCTTTAGACGATGTGCATTAGTGAATGCCTGCTAACCTCCTGTGAGCAGATATTTAAGCAATTGCAGTCCTGCTACAGGTGCACAGGTGCGTGCAATATCCGGCGTTCTATAATGGGACGCCTGTCACATGACTGCCCATCACCGAGTCACGTGAGATATGAGCTGGTGTCTTCCTGCAGGCTCAACCTCAGTCATATCCGCCAATCAAATAAGCAGGATATCTGAGAAGTATACGCCAGTTGCACTTCCTGTCACCTGATATTAAAACGTTTAAGCCATCGGCGCTGTCATATCAGCATGCTATATTACATGGTATAGCACGGCTCGCGCAGAGTATTATGGAATAACACATCGTAATCAGTAATATTGCCCTACCTGTACTCAGTTGACTTATTGCATTTAGGTTTGGCTGAAGTTGACATTCTACATTCAGGGGTAGATGAGGTTCACATACTATCTGCAGAGAGGGGGGCTGGGCATATTTGACAAGCCTTACATTCAGGGTTACCTAGAGTTAGCAGACTCTGCATTCAGCGTTAGATCCAGTTGACATATTGCATGATGGGGTACAGTCAGTTGACAGACTCTGCATTCAGGGCTGGATACAGTTGACAGATTGCACCAGGGGTTAGAGTCAATTGGCAGACTCTGCATTCAGGACTAGATACAGTTGACAGATTGCACAATGGGTTAGAGTCAGTTGACAGACTCTGCATTCAGGGCTAGATACAGTTGACAGATTGCATCATGGGTTAGAGTCAGTTGACAGACTCTGCAATCAGGGTTAGATACAGTTGACAGATTGCATCATGCATTAGAGTCAGTTGACATACTCTGCATTCAGGATTAGATATAGTTGACAGATTGCACAATGGGTTTGAGACAGTTGACAGACTGTGCATTCAGGGTTAGATACAGTTGACAGACTGCATCATGGGTTAGAGTCAGTTGACAGACTCTGCATTCAGGGCTGGATACAGTTGAGAGATTGCACCATGGGTTAGATTCAGTTGACATACTCTGCTTTCAGGGTTATATAGAGTTGACAGATTGCACCATGGGTTAGAGTCAGTTGACATACTCTGCAATCAGGGTTAGATACAGTTGACAGATTGCATCATGGGTTAGAGTCAGTTGACAGACTCTGCTTTCAGGGGTAGATACAGTGGACCTATTGCACAATGGGTTAGAGTTGACAGATTGCACCATGGGTTAGAGTCAGTTGACATACTCTGCCATCAGGGTTAGATACAGTTGACAGATTGCATCATGCGTTAGAGTCAGTTGACATAATCTGCATTCAGGATTAGATATAGTTGACAGATTGCACTATGGGTTAGAGTCAGTTGACAGACCCTGCATTCAGGGGTAGATACAGTTGACATATTGCACAATGGGTTAGAGTCAGTTTACAGACTCTGCATTCAAGGTTAGATAGAGTTGACAGACTGCATCATGGGTTAGAGTCGGCTGACAACCTCTGCATTCAGGGTTGGATACAGTTGACCGACTGCATCAAGGGTTAGAGTCTGTTGACAGACTCTGCATTCAGCTTAGAAACAGTTGACCGACTGCATCATGTGACAGACTCTGCATCATGGGTTAAAGTCTGTTGACAGACTCTGTATTCAGTGTTAGATACAGTTGTGAAGTTCTACATTCAGGGTTAGATATAGTTGAAAAACTATGCATTCAGGGCTAATTTGAGTTAACAGATCCTGCATTAAAAGTTAGAATAAGTTGGAAACTCTGCATATATATATATATATATATATATATATATGGTTCGCTACAGATTATAAATTCAGATTTCAGGGTTAAGTACAGTTGATAAATTCTACTACTAGGAATAGTGGCAGTTGACAAACTGTGCATGCAGGGTTAGATATCTGTAAGAAACTATGCATTCAGGGTTAAATTTAGCAAACTGCATTCAGTGTTAGATGCAGTTACAAAATACCGCATCCAGCGTTATTTACATGTAGCAGACTGCATTGATGATTAGATACATGTAGAAAACTCTATTCAGGGTTAGGCGCATGTATTAAACTGCATTCAGGGTTGATGTATGTAACGAACTGTATTCAGGGTTAGGCACATGTAATAAACTGCATTCAGGGTTAGGTGCATGCATTAAACTGCATTCAGAGTTAGATGTATGTAACGAACTGTATTCAGGGTTAGGCACATGTAATAAACTGTATTCAGGGTTAGGCACATGTGATAAACTACATTCAGGGTTAGATAGAAGAAGAAAGCTACATTCAGGGTTGAACACATGTAACAAAGTGCATTCAGGGTTAGGTGCATGCATTAAACTGCATTCAGAGTTAGCAACATGCGATAAACTACATTCAGGGTTAGGGTTGAACACATGTAACAAAGTGCATTCAGGGTTAGGTACATGGATTCAACTGAATTCAGAGTTAGCTAGCTACATGTGAGAAACTACATGCATGGTTTGATGGATGTATAAACCTGCATTCAGCGTTCGACACGTGTAACAAACTATATTCAGTGTTAGATGGATGCATAAAACTGCATTCAGGGTTGGAGACATGTAGCAAACTGCATTCAGAGGTAGCTATTGACTCTGCTCCCATACATCTCAACTCATCTACTTAACTCCCATATGACTCCAAATACCTATTCGGGTGAAAGCTTTTCATGAAAGCTGCCTGCAAAAGTGTTGAAATGCTGCTGGCCTTTGCAAGTTACCAGTGGCACTCTCTCGGGGAGCAAATAGAGGTTTCACACTGGCAAGAATATGTCCAGACAGATGCAAAACTATTTGACCCTGCAGTGGCTGGTCGGGAGATGTTGGGAGTTCCATACATCAACCGCCCTTAATGCTGCCACAGTGACATGGTTTTCTGTATAGGGTTTGCTCCCTTAGCCTTCGGTTCTGTCAAGAACCTGTACCACAAGACAGTGGTTTACAACTCTGCAGGGCAGGGGCATCAAACGCCCTGAGGTATTGCAATACCTGCAATATCTGCATACAGGTATTGCACGTATTGCAGGTAAATTCCCTCAAATGACTCATATGAACAATGCAAAAGCCCTGGCCCTGACAATAGACTTATTCAGCAATACATCCAAACGAGCAAATGGATAACCCCTCATAATGGATTGGAATGAGAATTCAGATGAAGGTAGTGTTGTTAGTGGGCTACCCCCTAAGTGCGAAATACATTGCCTTTAAACAATTTAAAACAAAATGTAAGTTGCATGGTATTGAGTTTCTGGCATAGTAGTCAGATAACTATATTAGTTTGATTATTATCGTCCACAGTAATTTAACTTGAAGTAACTTATATTATGAATGGCTACCATTCGAGTTATTTACAGTTACAACATGCAAAATTACATTGGATCCGCACATCAATATGCTCAACACAATAGACTCCAGCAGTGACAGATTCTCTCAAATTAACCTAATATTTCTTCTATGCAGCAACACATGTTTAATGCACCAGTAGTCATATTGGCTATTTAAAATCAAATCTAGGTGAGTGTTTTGATTTTCAAAATCTGACGCTTTCACCGGGATATGCATCTATTATCCGACTTGCCATCCCCTTACAGGTAGGTAATAGGTAGTCTTCCTAGGAGTTTCCCCAATGAATCACTTCAGACAAACACGCTATCTAAATGACGCCTCATCCCCGCGAAAAGGACCCGCTGAGTGTAATGTTGCGATGGTATTGTAGTAGCCCATAATGGGCCTCACTACCACACATCAATGGTGGCGACTACGCTGACTTCTCTTTGCTAAGAAATAACAACAGGTGGCAGCACGCTGGCAAGAGTAGTCCCTGTTGACTGTTCCGCCATTTGCTATTGGCCACCCAGGAGGGAGGTTACATGGTACCCAGCTGAGAAGTGACAGGGCATTACTATTTTGAAGGTGATGGAATAAACCAGGGAGCGCACCAGGGTTTGAAGCTATCTCACTTTTCCTCCTGTTATTCCTCATGTGTAGTAGGGCATGGTCCATCACAATAATACTTCTAGGCGCTGTCGATAAAACGATGCATGTTTATTTTTAACCAACATTTCCTGTCCATTCTTGGCAGATGCATTAGCCGGTGAAAGCACCACCCTTACCACACTAAAATATCCATGTTAGGCAGCTTAGTAAATGTGGTCTGGTGTCTATTCCATCTGAGTCTATCCTCCAGCAGATAGTGCTACAAAAAATACGGAGAATACAAAAGACACGATTCAGAATAACCATAGGTAATCAATACACCTTCACGCAAATAATTAATACTGATATAAATACGGCTATGCAGGAGAAGGAAGAGGAGACAAGGAATGCTGTAAAGCAACTAACGCACTACCTATTCAAAAGCTAAAGTTTCAAATTTGCGCAGAAATGGCATTGAAAGTAGAAGGCTGTTGCGTGAGCTAGACGGTGGGGGTGCCAGCAGCATGTGCCTGGTTGTAAAAATATACGGTTTTTCGGTTCGGAATTATATATTGGCAGAGAGCATTATTATTATTGGGTGACGGAGTGGGGACCAAGATTATGTAATAGAAAAGCAATGGGTGCCCCACTCGCTGTGTGACATATTAGGCTATGTGAAATATATGGTAGTACATAGTGCCCGAGATTAGGATGAGATGTTCCTATATAAGAGACAGTTAATGTTTGGTGAAATGTTCCCTCTATGCACCAGTAAGGGTGCAATTGGAGGAAAAGGACAGTTTTAATATATATATTTATTGCAACTGTCTGCAACTACCTGTTACCACAGGGCTGATGGGCAAGCACACCAGCCATTCTGCATACATTAGGGACACCACCTACAGCTGGGGTTGAGTGACAGCTACCCATATGGGGGGTGTTGCCTCCCAGGCTGTGAAGGGTGCCTGATTGTCTGCCTGTGGGAGGCCCAGTCACCTGGACCCCTTTGCCCCACCTGACCACACAAGCCTCATTTCGATATTGATTTTTCTAGACACTCTGAACTATATGCTGCTACAGGCACTACTAGAATACACTTCTGGATGAACTCTTGAAGTGAACACACTCTTCTCTTGGCCAGGCACACAGACACTCTGTCTGATGTTCCACCTTTCATATACAAACTGAGCTGTGTGCAACAAACATGGGACTCCAGTTCAATGGGCAGTAGGCACTGATTCTTGTGTCATACTAACTAGAGTAATGAGGCTCTGTGTGGACAGAAGGTAAGGGGTCAGGGTGACAGGTCACTAGTAGGTGAACACGAGTTGATGCCAATAAAGCACAACTTCTTTACTGTCAATCTTGCATGATTTGTCTTCCCTTTCTTCCTTATGAGAGATACAGTAGCTATATTACAGAAAAGTATGTTGGAGAGGGGTATCAGGTGTGAACTGACAGACAGTTGTCAGAACGCATCTGGGAAGAGTTTGTGGTATAGCTGGGGCTCTGGCGGCCGGACATCCAGTAATAAATATTACATGGTGTTGTCCCGCAGTCAATATATATCCCATCGATGATTTTACAATAATAAAGTGAGTGCTGTGTAAAGTATTAGCAATAAATAAATCCATAATATGAGTTAGCTCTGCCCCTTTATATTTGTATAATAAATTATGCCGCATATAACAAGTTATGCGACAATCGAAAATCTAAATGGAATTTGGGCCACGGAGACCATCACATGGAGGGAGGATATTTGGCAAACTCTCAACTTTGTGATTAATAGAAACCATATCCAGGCGATATAGGGTGTGGAGATTATAATCTGCTGATGTCAATAAGAGATTGTTATCACTTAAACAATTGGATTTTGAATATAGTCAGTGGAGATGAATTTCTCAGCGTATTAAGTTAGTGGTTGCAGACAGTAATAGAGTTGTGGATATTAGGTAACGCACATCAGCGTTTGTTATGCTGATTGTTATTTTTATTTTTATTTTGTGTTTAGGTGGTTGTATTGCTCTGAATAACACGTGAGGTCTGATGCACTGATATTCTAGCCGTAAATCAGGACGAGAGAGGAGTGCAATACTATTCCTTTATTTAATCAGAGGAATAGAACATAACTCAAACAATGAACAGCACAGAATAGAGCAGAATTCAAACCCAGTGAACAGTGCAAATAGAGCAGAAAAATGGGCACAAAGAACAGTGCTAATAGAGCTGAAATCAAACACAATAAACATCACAAATAGATCAGAAATCAAACACAATGAACAGGGCAAATATAGCAGAAATGAACACAATGAACAGTGCAAATAGAGCACACAAATGGGCACAATGAACAGCACCAATAGAGCAGAAATCCAACAAAATGAACAGTGCCAATAGAGCAGAAATGAACACAATTAACAGTGCAAATAGAGCAGAAATGAACACAATGAACAGTGCAAATAGAGCAGAAATCAACAACAATGGACAATGCAAATGGAGCAGAAATGAACCCAATGAACAGTGCAAATAGAGCAGAAACCAAACACAATAGACAATGCAACTATAGCAGAAATCAAACACAATGAACAGTGCAAATATACCAGAAATCAAACACAATGAACAGTGCAAAGAGAGCAGAAAGGAACACAAAGAACAGTGCAAATATAGCAGAAATCAAACACAATGGACAATGCAAATAGAGCAGAAATCAAACACAATGAACAGTGCAAATATAGCAGAAATCAAAGCCAATGAACAGTGCAAACAGAGCAGAAATGAACACAATGAACAGTGCAAATAGAGCAGAAATCAAACACAATGGACAATGCAAATAGAGCAGAAATCAACACAATGAACAGTGCAAATATACCAGAAATCAAAGACAATGAACAGTGCAAAGAGAGCAGAAATGAACACAATGAACAGTGCAAATAGAGCAGAAATCAAACACAATGAACAGTGCAAATAGAGCAGAAATCAACACAATGAACAGTGCAAATATACCAGAAATCAAAGACAATGAACAGTGCAAAGAGAGCAGAAATGAACACAATGAACAGTGCAAATAGAGCAGAAATCAAACACAATGGACAATGCAAATAGAGCAGAAATCAACACAATGAACAGTGCAAATATACCAGAAATCATAGACAATGAACAGTGCAAAGAGAGCAGAAATGAACACAATGAACAGTGCAAATAGAGCAGAAATCAAACACAATGGACAATGCAAATAGAGCAGAAATCAACACAATGAACAGTGCAAATATACCAGAAATCAAAGACAATGAACAGTGCAAAGAGAGCAGAAATGAACACCATGAACAGTGCAAATAGAGCAGAAATCAAACACAATGGACAATGCAAATATAGCAGAAATCAACACAATGGACAGTGCAAATATACCAGAAATCAAAGACAATGAACAGTGCAAAGAGAGCAGCAATGAACACAATGAACAGTGCAAATAGAGCAGGAATCAAACACAATGGACAATGCAAATAAAGCAGAAATCAAACACAATGGACAATGCAAATAGAGCAGAAATCAACACAATGAACAGGGCCAATATAGCAGAAATCATACACAATGAACAGTGCCAATATAGCAGAAATCATACACAATGAACAGTGCACATAGAGCAGAAATGAACACAATGAACAGTGCAAATAGAGCAGAAATCAAACACAATGGACAATGCAAATAGAGTAGGAATCGAGCACAATGAACAGTGCAAATATAGCAGAAATCATACACAATGAACAGTGCACATAGAGCAGAAATGAACACAATGAACAGTGCAAATAGAGCAGAAATCAAACACAATGAACAGTGCAAATAGAGCAGGAATCGAGCACAATGAACAGTGCAAAAGAGCAGAATCAAATCATGAACAGTGCGATATGCGAAATAACACAATGACGTGAAATAGGCAAAATCAGCACGATAATAGGCAATAGCGCAGAAATCAAACACAATGAACAGTGCAAATAGAGCAGAAATCAAACACAGTGAACAGGGCCAATATAGCAGAAATCATACACAATGAACAGTGCAAATAGCGCAGAAATCAAACACAATGAACAGTGCAAATAGAGCAGAAATCAAACACAATGAACAGTGCACATAGAGCAGAAATGAACACAATGAACAGTGCAAATATACCAGAAATCAAAGACAATGAACAGTGCAAAAAGAGCAGAAATCAAACTCAATGAACAGTGCCGATATAGCAGAAATCAAACACATTGAACAGTGAAAATAGAGCAGAAATCAAGCACGATTAATAGTGCAAATAGCGCAGAAATCAAACACAATGAACAGTGCAAATAGAGCAGAAATCAAACACAATGAACAGTGCAAATAGAGCAGAAATCAAACACAATGAACAGTGCAAATAGAGCAGAAATCAAACACAATGAACAGTGCAAATAGAGCAGAAATCAAACACAATGAAACAATGCAGAAATCAAACAATGAACAGGCCAATGAAAATATACCAATGACATGCAATAGCAGAAATCAAGCACGATTAACAGTGCAAATAGAGCAGAAATCAAACACAATGAACAGTGCAAATAGAGCAGAAATCAAACACAATGAACAGTGCAAATAGAGCAGAAATCAACACAATGAACAGTGCAAATAGAGCAGAAATCAAACACAATGAACAGTGCAAATAGAGCAGAAATGAACACAATGAACAGTGCAAATATACCAGAAATCAAAGACAATGAACAGTGCAAAAAGAGCAGAAATCAAACTCAATGAACAGTGCCGATATAGCAGAAATCAAACACATTGAACAGTGAAAATAGAGCAGAAATCAAGCACGATTAATAGTGCAAATAGCGCAGAAATCAAACACAATGAACAGTGCAAATAGAGCAGAAATCAAACACAATGAACAGTGCAAATAGAGCAGAAATCAAACACAATGAACAGTGCAAATAGAGCAGAAATGAACACAATGAACAGTGCAAATAAAGCAGAAATCAAACACAATGGACAATGCAAATAGAGCAGAAATCAAACACAATGAACAGGGCCAATATAGCAGAAATCATACACAATGAACAGTGCCAATATAGCAGAAATCATACACAATGAACAGTGCACATAGAGCAGAAATGAACACAATGAACAGTGCAAATAGAGCAGAAATCAAACACAATGGACAATGCAAATAGAGCAGGAATCAAGCACAATGAACAGTGCAAATAGAGCAGAAATCAAGCACAATGAACAGTGCAAATAGAGCAGAAATCAAACACAATGAACAGTGCAAATAACGCAGAAATCAAGCACGATTAACAGTGCAAATAGACAAGAAATCAAACACAATGAACAGTGCAAATAGAGCAGAAATCAAGCACGATTAACAGTGCAAATAGACAAGAAATCAAACACAATGGACAATGCAAATAGAGCAGGAATCGAGCACAATGAACAGTGCAAATAGACCAGAAATCAAACACGATGAACAGTGCAAACAGAGCAGAAATCAAACACGATGAACAGTGCAAATGGACTCGAGTGGTCAGCATTGGAAAAAGCTGCTCCAAACTCGCTTCTCATAAGCCATGTTTACACGGGCAATTCTAAACCGATTTAGACAAATCGATTTATATGAAGCGATGTAGTGGCGCGTTTACACGGACCGAGTTTGAAAGTGTGTCGGTGCCGGGAACCAGCAGCCTTAGTGCTGAGCCTGTAGCCGGCGAGCACTGCTATTTTACACTATCGCCGCCCGGGAACCAGCTGCATGGATTCATATAAACCACCTCATGACCCGGTATACATGAAGTGTTTCATATGAATCGATTCAGCCCTAAAACAACATTGCGTTGCGTTTACACGCCAAATGTAAATCGATCTAGACAACTGGTTTTATATGAAGCATTTTAACTCGCCCGTGTAAACACGGCTATAAGGCATAAAGTATACTGAACGGAAGTAGTAGACCTTTTTCCACAAAATTCGATTTCCACCACGAAGTTGTTGATAACAGCTATAACTAATGTGGTATTATTTAAGAATTTCACCACCAACCCATCCTCTGATGTTAGCTGAAGTACTAATGTTGTCTTGGTCATGCTCTGTGGAAATGGTCTTAGAATTGAATTCTCACCAGCAACCCGCCATCTGATGACTGCGGCGGGAACGAGCATTACCATTCAAGATACCATCGCACTGCGCATGCTCTGTGGACAAAGGTATATTGCTGATATGTTTGTATTGTCATCAATAGCAAGGCATTTCCAGATTTGCAGCGCGCTTCGCACCCTCCATCGACGTGCATATTATAAGCCGGTCGGAGGGACTGATGCGAAAGCGGTAGACCTTCTGTGTTTGTGGCCAGCATTGCTTGAGTGCCTAACACTGTCGGTCCGGGGGCTCTCTGCAGATTAATCACAACCATCGCGTCTTGATGGGTTGCAGCTTGCAGCGCTCCCTGGTGGACCGCTCCAAAACAGCAATCATCAAGGTGATGGTTGTTAGGAGTTTTACATCCTGGTAACATCTAAGGTCCACAACCATCAAGGTGACCGGACAAATCGCCCGAATGAGCTGAGCATCCGTCTTCCATTTTGGTAGATCTTGGGTTTCAAAATGCAAGCGTTTGATTTAAACGAATGACTAATAAAATTGATACTTGTCGGTACCTAGCCTGGCGCTTGCTATTAATAGGATACAGCAAGGACTGGTTAGCTCAGTGTCAGGATAATGTGACTGACATATCGGGTCATGGTACCGGTGGCCTGATTTCCAAGTGGGGTAGCACTATAAAGTCGCCATGAGTGTGCACTGTCAGAATTTGGTGACCATCCTGATATGACCTTACATGTTGCCAGGATGTAAAACTCCAACAACTAACCGACCTACTTGTCTATAATCAATGAAGATATTTAAAGTTACATCTAGATAATTGTTTTGGTTTTGAAAATTTGATGCTTTTATCGGAATATGCAGCTTTAACGAATGTAACGAAAATACACATATCACATTGACACATCACATTGAAAAGAGCCCGTCCTGATATGACCTTAGATGTTGCTAGGACGTAAAACAACAACAAACAAACAAATTGAAAAGAGCAAACTTTGACCATCACTAGAATGGTGCACTAGTTACTTCCCCTCACCGCCGACAGGTGCGCGCTGACTGACCACACTGGACCAGCGCGCCAACTACCGTCAGTTGGCGGCGGGCGGGGAGATGCTTTCGTAACAAATAACCCCGCACGGTGGCGCTGCAACTGCCGGCAGGTAATTCTCACATCAAACAACACGCGACGAGTGAATCAGGCTTATTTGCAAGCGCGACGCCGAGATGGTGAGGTGTAGAGCATCGCATTGGGCGTGCCATCTGTGTGGATGTCTACTTTTTTAAATTTAGAACCAGGAGGTTATGAGGTGGACCAGTGTGCCGGTGTAGCAGGAAATCCCAAACCCTGTAAATCGCAAACCCCCACTTGTGATTTCCTAGGAAATTGCAAACCCCCATGCCATATATGGGCATGGGGGTTTTGTGATTTCCTAACAAATCACATATCCCCCCTGGAAATCGCAAACCCCCCATGTTTGACAGTCTTTATCCTAATCAAAACATCTTTGCGATAGTCCAGTTCGTAATTCAGACTGCACATGCACAAAAAATGGCCTTTATTCACAGATGTCGCCACTGTGGCCATTCTAAAGGCCAGGTAGAGAGTAGTCGTGTTCCAGTACCCATGTTTTCCACTAGGTGGCTACCTCTGTTGAAACAAAGACCAGGGGACCAGACTAGGTAAAAAGGTGCAGCAATATCTTGGTATTATCACTTGGTTTCAGGATCAATGTCATTAGCAAAATAGCCTTTTTAGTTCCAACTTCAGTCACTGCATTCAGTGAATAGAACCATTTTAATATTCCAAATTTGTATTGTGCATGCACCAAATATCTCAATGAACCACCATTTACTGGTGTGTTAGTTGAATATTACAAAATGCCACAAAGCATGGGGGTTTTGCAATTTCCAGGGGGGGTTTGTGATTTCCTAGGAAATCACCTGTGCTGGGCTGTTTACGGATCTATGCTTTTTTAGTGCTGCTGTTTGCTTATGTGTGCTGTTTAGTGCTGCTGAGTTGCCTAGTGATGCTATGTATTATGTACTGCTATGTGCGATTTAGTGCTTCTCTGTATTATGTATTACTCTGTGCTGTTCTGTGCTGCTCTGAGCTGGTTAGTCCTGCTATGAGCTGTTTACTGCTGAGTCGTGCTGTTCTGCTTAGTGCTGTTTTGTTCTCCTGTGTCATCCTTTCTCCTGCTCTGGCCTGCTCTGTGCTCCTCTTTCTTGCTCTCCCCTGCTCTGTCCATCCTATGTACTGCTCAGTGTGGCTCTGTCCTCTTGTGACTGGCCTTGTGGTGCGCAGTGCTGTTCAGTGCTGCTCTCTTGGTCTGCGCCCTGCTCCGCCAGGTCCACTTCTGTCCAATGTCTTTACTAGCTGCCAGTATTATTAATACGTGACTACCGGATGTCTGAACACTCATATATTACCTAGATTTGAACCGACATATCCATATTATATATTGGTACACTTATTAAGCATGTGTTGCTGCATAGAAAGAGATACTATACCACTTCAATACAACCTGTTACCCCTTGTAATATGTCGGGACTCGGCCGTCTGAACCCCAAACATTACTATGTTTCACAGGTGTGTTCTGACAACTGTCTGTCAATCCCTACCTGTAATTACTTTCAACAACTCATAAGGAAGAAAGGAAGACAAGTCGCACAAGATTGACAGTGAAGAGGTTGTGCTTAATTGCCATCAACTCCTGTTCACCTACTAGCGACCTGTCACCCTCACTCCTTAGCAACTGCCCACACAGATCCTCATGACTCTTGCTGCTGTATATAAGAATCAGCGTCTACATCCCATTGAACCGGAGTCCAGTGGTTGTTCCCCACAGCTCAGTGTCTTTGGAATAGATGTTGCTAGTTCAAGTGTAGAAATTGGAGTCTCCTCCAAAAGTGGTTCATGTGGGGTCTGTGTCACAAATATAAGGAATGCAGGACCCTAGACTCATACAGCCAGCCAATCAGACACCCTCTGCAGTGTGGATGGGCGATGCCCTAATAGAGGGCAGCTGTCACTCAACCCGGACTGCAGGTGGTGTCCCTAATATATGCAGAAGGGCTGGTTTTGCTTGTCCAACGGTCCAGTGGTAACAAGTAGTCATCAACAGTTACAACAAACATATATATTGATGCTTCTCTCCTTCAATGGCACTCTTTCTGGTGCATGAAGGGAACATTTAAATACTTATTAACTGTCTCTTAAGTATGCACATCCCATCACAATCTCGGTCACTATGTGTTATCACATTTCCACATAGGCGCTTATCTCACGAACCGAGTGGGGGCACCCATTGCTTCTCTGTTACATAATCATGGTCCCCACTCCATCAGCCAAGAATAATAATGTTCTTTGCCAATATGTAAATCCAAACCGAAAATCCGTATATTTTTACACCCTGAAGCTTATGGTATCAGAAGTTTGACGTGCTTGACAACATTTATTTAGTATTTGTTCACTTCAAATATCTCCAAACTGACCTATTTAATATAGATATACCTTCAAACTAAAGTAAGGTAAATTATAACAGTCAATTCACTGAATATATCTCAGAAATTGGCAGGCACTCAAAATCATCAGACTATGCAACTTAAACAATACGATGAACCTGAAACAGCACTCCAGTTTGATATCGCTGATTTCCACATCCTCTGTGAATAGCTGGTCATTCAAGTCTCAGTCCCAGGAAAGGCTCGTAAGCTGAAGCTAACCTTTCACACATCATATACACACAACCCCAGGCAACACAGCCAATCCAAGCCTAATTATATAAGTTGGCATCCAGTCACTACTTTTGTCGTGGAAGTGTGTTTTTGAAAATGGGAAACATTTGACCCAGAATGTAACTTGAATCCACACTTCTGCCCTTCCAGGCTATTGTCCAAACCATTATGCTATTGTCCTACCCATTAGGCTATTGTCCTAACCATTAGGTTATTGTCCTAACCATTATGATATTGTCCTAACCATTAGGTTAGTGTCCTAACTATTACATTATTGCCCTAACCATTAGGATATTGTCCTAACCATTAGGTTAGTGTCCTAACAATTAGGCTATTCTGCTAACCATTAGAATATTGTCCTAACCATTAGGATAGTGTTCTAACCATTAGGATGTTGTCGTAACCATTATGGTATTGTCCTACCCATTAGGATATTGTCCTAACCAGTGGATAGTGTCCTAACCATTAGGTTATTGTCCTGACGATTATGATATTGTCCTAACCATTAGGATATTGTCCTAACCATTAGGTTATTGCCCTAACCATTAGGATATTTGTCTAACCATTAGGAGGGTGTCCTAACCATTAGGATAGTGTACTAACTATTAGGATATTATCCTAACCATTAGGATATTATTTAACCATTAGGGTATTGTTCTAACCATTAGTGTATTGTCCTAACCATTAGGATATTATCCTAACCATTAGGCGATTTCCCTAACCATTATGATATTGTCCTAACAATTAGGATATTGTTCTAACCGTTAGTTGATTGTCCTAACTCTTAGGCCATTGTACTAATCATTAGCCTGTTGTCCTAACCATTAGGAGATTGTCCTAAACATTAGCATATTGTCCTAACTATTATGATATTGTCCTAACCATTGGGCTATTGTCCTAACTATTAGGATAGTGTCCTAACCATTAGGCTATTGCCCTAACCATTAGGCTATTGTACTAACCATTAGCATAATGTCCTAACCATTACGATAGTATCCTAACCATTAGCATATTGTCCTAACCAGTAGGCTATTGTTTTAACCATTAGCATATTGTCCTAACCATTAGCATATTGTGCTAACGATTAGCATATTGTCCTAAACATTAGGCTAGTGTCCTAACCATTAGGATATTGTCCTAACCATTATCATAGTGTCCTAATCATTAGGTTATTGTCCTAACCATTAGTATAGTGTCCTAACCATTAGGGTATTGTCCTAACCATTAGGTTATTATCCTAACCATTACACTATTGTCCTAACCATTAGTGTATTGTCCTAATCATTAGCCTATTGTCCTAACCATTATCCTAGTGTCCTAACCATTAGGCTATTGTCCTACCCATTAGCCTATAGTGATCGCCTGCATGCAACTCCATTTGAAGAATAAATAACAAGGCGATGCTAAAGTTGCTTCTAAACCAAGCCGTCTCGCAATTTATTCCACCCAGGCCTAAAGAGATGTTAGTTTGTTTTGTTTGTTGTAGTTTTACATACTAGCAAGATCTCAGGTCATATCAGGATGGCTACCGACTTGTGTCAATGTGCACTCATGGCAACTTTATAGTGTTGCCCCACTGTGAAATCAGGCCACCAGCACCATGACCTGATATCCCACTCAGTCACATTATGCTGACACTGAGCCAACCAGTCCTTGTCCTATTCTAATAATGCCGAGCTCCAGGCTAGGGAGCGACAAGTATCAATGTTTAAGCCATTGGTTTTACTCGACCACGATTCGAACCCGCAAACTCTCCCAAAACAGGAGACAAATGCTCAACTCATCTGGCCACCCCGTCTGGTGCCTAAATATGTCCATGCCCCGTTGGGTCACATGTAACCTCATGCGGGGAGATCGCAGTTAACAATGGGTGGAACAGTCCAACATTGGGACTGTTCTCGATATTATCCGCAAGGGTCAGTGTAGTAGAAGCCACTAATGTGTAGGAGTGGAGCTCATAACAGATTATTAGACTATCCAGGCTCCTCAATGCAAACAACCTGACCATGCTTACCTGTGCATGTGGCATTTTGACAGTAGAGATAAGTGGACGTGGCTACATTTTTCTGTGATGCATATCAATGCAGAGTGATGCAGGAGCACCAACAGTCGAGTTACACTGGTGTCCCTGTAGTGACAATTTACATTATTTCTACTCTTATGCCCTGGCCACATACATGTTAGTGGACGTAGTTGAACTTAGAGAAGGCTAACGTAGTTGAACATAGTTGAACGTATTTGAACATAGTTGAACGTAATTGAACGTAATTGAACGTAATTGAACGTGATTGCACGTGATTGCACGTAATTGAACGTAATTGAACGTAGTTGAACTAGTTGAACCTAGTTCAATGTATTTGAACATAGTTGAACATAGTTGAATGTAGTTGAACATTGTTGAATGTAGTTGAACGTAGTTGAACATAGTCGAACGTAGTTGAACATACCAGCATCCATACTTGTCCGTGATGTTAACTTGGTAATAATGTGTGTGAGCTGTAATGTCTGATTTAATTGTTGGACACAAGTGTAATCGAGTGGAGGCTGAATTTGCATCCGTGATGCTAACATACTCTAGCATACGCTAGCATATGCTAGCATACTCTAGCATACTCTTGCATACTCTAGCATGCTCTAGCATACTCTAACGTACTTGGCCGAAGCCCTGGTCACATAGCCGTTAGTAGACATAGGTGAATGTAGTGGAGGCAAATGTATTTGAACGTAGTTGAACATACTGGCATCCGTACCATAACGTATTAATCTGTACCATATGTATTTATCCCTACGGTCACAGATTTATCCGTACTGTAACATATTTATCCATACCAAAACCTGCCGTACCTTAGCGTATTTCAGCATAGTTTAACATACTTACACAACGTTTGACCCAGGTTAGCCTCTACTACGTTCACATACGTTGAACTACATCCACTAACGTGTAAGTGACCGGGGCATAAGAGTTATTGAGCGTCCAAACATGGTGTCAGGGTATCTGATCCACGATTGAAAAAATCCTACTTAATCAGTCAATGCAATTATGTATATGTGATGCATAAATCTTGAGCAAGTATAAAGGCGTGGAAGGGTGTTCTCTGTGGCGGAGTGGTTAGAGTGTCTGACTTTTGTCTAGGTCGGACTCCTAATCTGAAGGTCGGTGGTTCGATTCCCCATGCCCCCCATCTCTGCCAATTTGGATTTCCACTGCTGTGTATAACTTACAGCGTCATCAAAGGCTGGTTGCTCTCATACCATGTCTATGTGGTGTGGGAGGTTAAAAATCCCTTGGGTCGGTAAAAAGTGTAGGCTCGGGCTTTCTATCGACAAACTGTCCAATGGTGAAAACAAGCCTATTCAGGCTTATCCATGATAGGCAGTATAAATCTTCAACAACAACAACTTGCTATATTCATTATTTAACAACCACTATTTTCGATGTATTCACTCCTTCTCCTAACTCCTGGGACGGGTGGCGCCACCAACGGCCCAAACCCTAACTGCGGCCGCCCCCATTGTCATTCACGCCCGAAAATGATATGTGATGTATAAGCATTATGCGAGTATAAACGCATGTAAGGGAGTATATGTTCATTTCCTACCCTAAAATATGGATGGTGTGGCTTACTTGATGTATGGCCCCCTCCTCTGACCACTTGACCGGGTGGCTACACCCCGGCGCACCTCTATCCTGGACGCTACACTGTCACTTGCGCCCTAGAGTTTTTTTTTAAGGCTAGGGCATCATATTCCCTATGCCAGAGACTGACACAAATATACAAGACACTGAAGTGGGTGGGAGAATATATTCTCTGGGATACGGAATATGATGCTCTAGCCTAATAATACAAAACCCTATCAGGTATCAAGGACAATGTGGCACGTCGTTGGTTAGAATTCTGAGCAGTGGTGCTGCCCCCAATCACGTGATGGAAGGCATGCAGTCGATGCAGAGTAGCATGTACACTTATGATAAATGGACAACAATGACAATATTTCCCCTCTACACCTATATACTCGCATAATACATATACATCACATATGTACCCATCTGTATATAGTTGTGTAGAAGTGTTCACTGACCTCTCAGGCAGGTGACCACATAGACAAGTAGGCATGGGTAGTGTGTTGATATCGGAGGGCGGGGTCCTAGGTCATGTAATGGTTAGCACACTGGCCTGGAATGCAAAGAGATGTGGGTTCGAGTCCCGCTCTAGGCGCAATATTTCCCATTTTCGTCACCCCCATTACAGTTGTATATATACTCATGTCCAGAAAAGACTTACACAAAAGTGTGGTGGACAGCTGGTGTTGGCGCCAACAGTCATATTATTTAGTGGGTACTTTACGGAGTAAATGGTGTTCTCTGTGGCAGAGTGGTTAGAGTGTCTGACAGTTTTCTAGGTCGGACTCCTAATATGAAGGTTGATCGTTCTATTCCCCATCCCCCCACCTCTGCTAATTTGCATTTCCACTGCTGTGTATAACTAACAGTGTCATCAAAGGCTGGTTGCTCTCATACCATGTCTATGTGCTGTGGGAGGTTAAAAATCCCTTGGGTCGGTAAAAGTGTAGGCTTGGGCTTTCTATCGACAAACTGTCTCATGGTGAAAACAAGTCTATTCAGACTTATCCATGATAGGCAGTATAAATATTCCAGGAGACGAAGAAGAAATGGACCATTATTTATTCTTATATAATTCTCATATAATTCTTATATAATGTTCATGCATCACTTATATATATAAATACATATATATATATATATATATATATATACATATATCCCCATCCTGATATGACCGCAGGTGTTGGCAGGACGTAAAACCCCAAGAAGCAAGCAAGCAAGCATATGTATATGGAAGTAATTGAATACGGCATGGATGTTGGTTGGTTGTTACATCCTGGAAACAACTAAGGTAATATCTGCATGGGTACTGACTTATGACAGTGAACACTCATGGTGACTTTATTGTGCTAGCCCACAGGGAAACCAGGATGCCAGTACCATAACCTGCTATCCCACTCAGTCACATTATCCTGACAGTGAGCCAACCAGTCCTTGCCCTACCCTAATAATGCAGATAGGAAGCGACACGTATCAATTTTGTAAGTCATTGATTTGACTCGAACGGGAATTGAACTCCCGACCTTCAGCACAGAAGGCATGCGCTCTACAAATACGTCATGTGGTCAGTGGCAAGTATTGGGTCTGTTTATCCCCGTGTATCGGAGATAGATTACTTTGCTCGACGAACTGTTAGTGAACGGAGCCCGGGGTCAGAGGTCAGGGCGGCGCTTGCAGGCCCTGATTCGTTCCCATGGGAGCGGTTGCCCTTACGAGCAGAAATCTGCAGAACGCCGCGCACAAAATGGCCGCCATCGGAGTCAATCAGGCTGGCGGAAAGGTATTTGGGTTATTGGGGTTTCCCCACTGGGAAACCAGGCAACCGGCATCATTACCTGCTGTCTCACTAGGTCACATTATCCTGATTCTGAGCAAGTCAGTCCTGGTTATTCGGCCATCGATAAAAAAAACATTGTTTAAATATCCCACGACCGACTCACCATGTACGCATTGCTTACATCTAAATTCTCAATAAAGTGGAGACATTAAAGTTGGATAGTCCGATGGTTTTGAGTTTCTGACATTTTTCTGAGATAAATATACTAAATTTATTGCTATAATCTACTGTACTTTAGTCTGAAGTAACTTTTATTTTAAATGGCTAACTTTTGAGATATTTGAAGTGCAAACATGTAAAGGCCCTGTCACACTACGACGTATCTCACGAACACGCTTCGACGCGTGCCAACGTGTTGGGTTTTTGTTCAAAACGTTGGTACACGTCCGGTACGTTACTAGCGCATTACCAGCGCGTTACCGGCGCGTTACCGGCGCGTCGGTACATAGCAATGTTTGAATGAACACGTCGGCGGGCGTCGGGCCGCGTCGAGGTTTTGTGCTTGCACAAAACTTTCGACGGGCCGCAACGCGCGGCAGCGTGTTGGTGGGCACGTTACGGACGCCTTAGCAACACGTCGACACCCGTTGGAGGCGTGCCGGCGCAACGCTGGCAGGACATTGATCAACGTCGGTTAACGTTGGCTTTGTTTTCCCCAAAATGCGACCGTTCCGTCGGCGCGTCAGGAACGTCCCATCGACGTGTTGTGGGCGCGCCATTGGCGTTGCTCCAACGTTTCTCGGCACATTGGACGTGTTGCCGGCGCGCCTGGATGCGTTGCCCGCGCGGTATGGACGCGCTGCGGGCGCGTCCTAACGTGTTGCTGGCAGGTATGTACGCGTTGACATGGTACTAACCCGACACCAACGCGCTATCAACGCGCCGACAGCGCGCCGACAGCGTGCCGACAGCGCGCCGACAGCGCTCCGATGGCACGCTGGGAACCCGCTGGCGGGACGTTGACATGCTGTTCCGCCGCGCGTCGAAGCCCGTTGGCCGCGCGCTTATAGCACGCTACTAACACGCTGCACCACGTCAAACTTTCTCCCAAAGCGCCGAAAAGTTCGACGTTTCTCGACGGGTTGCAAATATTTTGCACGTTGGCAGCACGCCGGAACACACGTCATAGTGTGACAGGGCCTTAAGATTAGTTTTGGCAGGCATGCCAAAACTCTGACTCCATAGGCTTCTGCAGTAACAGGTTATATTGAATTGACTTGGTATTCCCGTCTATGTGGCAACAAAGGCTTAATAAGTGAACCAGTATCTATATTAGATAAGTAGAATCAATTCTAGATAATTATTTTGTTTTTGAAAATTTGATGCATGATCGGACTATGCAGCCTTAAACAAGGGGATAATTCCTATAAAAAAAGATGGATTCAGAGATTCAATAAAGAGAATAGACAGAATAAATAGTAAAATGCAACAAAAACGTAGCCAAATGTTTGTTTGTATGTTGTTGTTTTACGTCCTAGCAACATCTAAGGTCATATCAGGACGGGGAAATGTAGCCAAATGAGTCGAGCGGTAGATTTCCGTAGGGGCGCTTTGGAGCTCAAGCAGCCGGCAATGTTAAACTCGTGACTTAAACATGTATCTATCTAACTTGCCGCGCCCACCCCGCCCACTCCGCCCGCCCCGCCCATTCCGCCCGCCCCGCCCATTCAACCCGCCCCGCCCAACCGGCCCACCCCAGCCACCCTGCCCAACCCGCCAACTCCACCCACTGCCCCCACGCCGTCCATTCCGCCTGCCCCACCCAATCAGCCCACTCCGCCCCAACCCGCTGACTACACCCACTCCGCCCACCCCGCCCATTCCGCCCGCCCTCTCCGCTCACTCCACGCACTCCGCACTCTACGCCCAGTTCCCACTCCGCCCAGTCCCCGTCCCTGTCCCCACCCTCTCCGCTCACTCCCCCCCACCACCATGCCCACTCCGCACCCCCCCCCCCCCCCCGCCCCTCGCCAAGCTGTGTCAGAATACAGTAAATAAGACGAGTGCACCATTGTTCACCATTGTTCACTTCTGACAAGCCACTACATGAATTGGGTCAAGGGCGTTTGCCACGACATAAGGTCATGCTCAAATCGACATGCTGCAGTGGATTGTCTGTGCATAAGGTCATCCATAATGACTAGGTTCAACTTTCACGCAGCACAAATGTGGGTGAAGGTGCATGCAGTGAGAACCAGTAAATATGTGGTCAACTGATTTTGGTTAAATCCCTACAGGAATATTTGCTATTTCTGAACACAATATGTATATTCAGAAATATAAACATTGTATTGCAGTAAGAACTGCTAAGAATACATTGCTTTAAATGTTCACTGGATTGATAGGAATCGCTGTTTATGGAGTGAACTCAAGTGGTCCATTCTGTGATATTTGATAAAAGAGTGCCAGATCAAATTAGACCTATATACGTTATAAAATACTGATATAGACTCCACAGGCTTCAAATTCGTTATAACTGAAAACACATTTTATTTGAAATAGTCAACTCTGGCCCTCCCCTGCCACCACCCTTAACCATCATGAACAAACCATCAACACACCGAACATCATACACAAATATCAATCTGTTTAAACACATTGAACAGTATATAAGACAGACAAAATGTCTTGTTAACTATAAACATTGCTTGTTTTATAAGAGAAAACATGTAACCCACAACGATTGTTTGAGTTGCCCCGGGTATACGTCTTCTACTCGGTGCTGCTCCCCATTTTTGAATGAACCGCAGTGACTGGTGCTGTACATTATACAGCAGGAGCCACTCCCTTAATTTTACAGGATCAGTGCTGTGACTAATACAGCACTGACCAAACTTAGATTGTTTAGAATGTCAATTCCAATAGTAAGATGGCCGGAAGACCAGTGCTTTGGCACTGACAAATGTCATATTCAGATGAATAAGTACTTTACCCCAAAAAAAGAAATGCCACATTAATGTTGGCAAGCATATCCTATATCAATTAATTTTCATATTTTCACTTGAACAATCTCCAATGATAACCCTTTGAAATGAAAGTAACATCAATCTAAAGTAATGTAGATTATCTCGATCAGTTGTATATATCAATCTAATAAAAAGAAAGATTACTAAAAACCGCAGTCATTCAAGACCATCAGATGCTGTAAATCTAATCGCCTTAAATGAATTGAAACATGAAGAAAATAAATCAAAAACTTCAAAACTGACCATCAATTGCTGATGCAAGCTTTATGACCAGCAACATAAACACAGGCCCAGACGGGATGGCCGAATGAGTTAGAGGGTTCGTCTCCCGTCTTGGTAGATCGAGGGGTCGTGGGTTTGAACCCTAGTCGAGTCAAACCAATGACTTAAAAAGTTACACTTGTCACTTCCTAGCCTGGCGCTCAGCATTATTAGGATAGGACAAGGACTGGTTGGCTCAGTCACAGGATAATGTGACTGAGTGGGATATCAGGTACTTTTGATAACGAACAGGATTTGTATGCAGTCACTATTACAACTGATAGTAGTTTCATTTATGCACAATACTTCTATATGATTGGATGTGTACACAGTTACTACTACAGCTGATACTTCATTTATAAAATGTATACTACTTTTAATAACACGCTGGATGTGCATGCAGTCACTATTACAACTGATGGTAGTATCATTTATGTGTTAAGGAGTTGTACTGTACGGCCTGAACAAAGGCTCAGGAAATTGAAACTTCCTACTCTTTCCTACAGAAGGAAAAGAAGTGACATAATTGAAGTATTTAAAATTATGAAAGGTTTTGATAAAATAGATATGAACCAATTTTTCACCTTGAATAAAAGAGAAGGCAGCCGGGGCCATACTCTCAAACTAGTAAAACCCAGAGCCGTTTCAAAATTAAGGCAACACAGTTTCTCAAACAGGATCATAAATATATGGAATAGTCTCCCACAAAATGTTATAGATGCCGGCTCAATAAATTCATTCAAGAACCGATTAGAAAAAGCATGGGCTGATGATATAGGGAAATTTGACCACTTATTCACCACATGCTACTAATTTATTCCTTGTGTTGCTAATTACTTGCACTCAAGCAAAAATGAGAGACAAATAAGTGTTCACACTTCCTGTCTACCAATCACTATATCACTATATCAGTGCTCTGGCGCTGACAAGAGATATTATTCGATGAATAAATACTTGAAGAAAAAAAAAATGTCATGGTGCTGGTGGCCTGGTCTTCCAGTGGGGCAGCACGATAAAGTTGCCATGATTGCGCACTGTCACAATTCGGTACCCGTCCTGATATGTATGACCTTAGATGTTGCTAGGATGTAAAACAATAACAAACACAAAAGCATAAACACAGAACGAAGCGATGATAGCCTGAATCTAAATATAGACTCACCCACATTGAAATCCAGAACTTGGTACAAATTTATTGATTTTTAACTGTTTAAGCTGACAAGGCACTGCTTCAGAAACACCGCCTTCACACACAACTGCTGGTGGTACAACCATTTCAAATATATCCTTTTATAGATTTAGCTCGTGACTTTCAATGTCTTTTTATATTTAGGATTTCCAATATATTTTATTGTAACTTCCATTTCAATGTAAGTTATTTTCCTTTTTTTTTTTTTTTTAAATCGCATATCCTATCATATTTTGTACTTCTAATTTTGTTCTTCTACGTTCCATGTCAGGTACGGCTCATTTTCCTCCTTGTTTGAAATATCTCAAAAAGGTGCTTTTATATTTCCTATTCTCCGATATGTTGTGATAACTTTGATTTCAATGTAAGTGCTGCGCTTATATATTTGAGATTTCTAATATATTTAACTACAGGGTCCGTATGGGGCTAGACTAGTCTTGAAAAGTATTGACCCTCATTTGTCCCATTTCAAAGCCTTGGAAAGCCTTAACTTTTGTTGTTGTTGTAAATATAGTTTATTCATTGAATAAAGTCTTTTGTCAGTGCCGTGGCACTGGTCTTCCAGCCATGTGACAATACAGTTATTTACAATATATGTATATGTAGTCTGATATTGTCATCAGCAGCTAGCTCAAATCAGCTGAAATAACAATATTAAACATTCAAAGACTTACATATGGTATAGTTTGACAATTCACATATAACAATAGTTGTTATATGTTGTATCCATACACACTTAGAAACATACATGTGCATTGATTAGACCTTTACATTACGCAGTGGTTAGGTACATAGTTTCCCTTCATAGGTTTGTATGCCTGCTATGTTGTGAATTACAAAAGTATCATGTTGTTGGAGTTACCATTTTGAGATGGAGTGTTAGAAGAATGGTTTGTTTATTCTGTTAGATAGAGTGTGGTTAGCTTGTAGGGTTATGCTTAAAAGGTTAATACCTCGGGTGTTTTTTTTTTAATACATGAAGTAGATTGAGTAAGTAGGTTGTTAGTAATGATGGGATAAACAATGCTTGGAGGATTGTACGTTTCAGTCATTTAGTAGTCTAGTACAGACTTTGTTAGTGTCTATGTTTATACAAAGACCCTATAATACTTTGGATAATTAGTCATGAAAAGCATTGAATTCAACTGACCTGTCCACACTGATCTAAATTACTCTGAAATTACCATTCACTATCGTTGTTTTTTCCTTAATTCCAAATGAAAATAGTATTGAATTCCTATTAAAAACAGCCCTGAAAAAACCTTTAATATTACAGTGAGGCAGCCATGAGTTTGTACTGTCACAAGTTGGTGCCCGTCCTGATATGACCTTAGATGTTGCTAGGACGTAAAAAAGATAAAATAAAATAAATAAAATAAAATAAAAATGAAAAGACCCGTGTCTGAAGCAATGAATAAAATACGCCCATACAAAGCCTTTCATGTTGCACAAACGTCAAAGAAATGAATAAATTATTTCTTTGACTATGGGCGGATACTTATAACTCAGGACGCGAATAGTTTAATGTGGGTATTTTTAATTTGTTTATCATTTTTTACATTGTCAGATGTTATTCTTGTTACGGATAATAGTTCATGAGTCAGGGTAATGTTCGAGCACTCAACCCTATTCTTATAGATGGGTGGGTGGGATGGCTGAGTTACTCGGGCGGAGACTCGCAGCAACCACGCGGCAGGTTCGGGTTCACTGGCGGAAGTGAGCTGCTCCGGGTTCTGGCATGGTGCCAGCCCGAACCGCTAGGCGGGTGCGCGGTTGTCGCCCGATATGCAGTATAGGTGGCGCCACCGTCCCATAGAGTTTAGTGGTTAAGGTTATACAGTCCTGAGCTCCAAATTACCCATGTTGCCACCGCAACATGAACAATGTATCATATCTACACTGCCATTAGTTTTATTCTGATGAAAGAAATACCACCATATAAATAATTGGCACTCCATGTGAATTAGTATATATGTATATATTTTACCAAGGGCTGTTGCCACCATGTCATCCACAGCCCAGGGAGATAAAGCAGTTCTGGTCTCAAGTCAATTAGCATATTTCCAACAAAGCTCAGACACATGCTGAGTTGTTTCAAGATAGATTGTTATCTTTGTAGGGATTTTAATGCATTCTTAAACCCAAGAACTGTCATAAATTATGTATACAGGTTTATTGAACACTTCGATGAGGTGTTAATCTAAAATAAGTATTGTTATCGTTATATTGTATCGGAGTGTTATTCGTGTGTTTGTAAAACATTTTTTATCGCCAGAAGATTTAGCGCTCATGCACTACTTTCTCTATCGGCACTACTTTCACACATGACACCCGCACTTACTTCAGTCTCCCGCTTGAACCTGTTCCTGCCAGTCCATTCACCCACCCACCCACCCTCCCGATAGTAATGGGGTCGGGGTTGAGGGCTGCTGGTTTCTGAGCTAGTCCTTCCTTGCTTCCTTCTCATACCTTTCCTGACTATCAACACTATCTCGACACTAAACAACATTTAACCATTCTTGACTCTAATCACTAATCCATATACGATATGATCTGACACTGATATCATGTTATGTATTACAACGTTTCCCATTCATCATGATTACATTCACCGATACTGAATTCCATCTGACCTACGAGACACGATTTCGATATGTTCTCCCGACAATATCCGACCTGCCTGCAGGTTATGTTCTCCATTAAATTGTTGTTATCTCCATTTTCCTCTTTCTCGTTCTTTGTTCGCGCGATATAATTAGCATTATGACATAGATACTCATATTTGTCACTTCCACATCAGTTGACTGCATGTTTTCGTTGTGTTTGTCTGTGCAAAATGGCCGCCGAATGAGTTTGTTTGTATGATATACATACGGCTTAAATTGTGTAGCGGTTTTAAAGTTCTCAAAGAACTTAGCTTTGGTAACACCTATACTCCCAAAGTCTCACTATGACAATTCGTTTTCGGCTCACGGAAAAGAGGTTTGGCGACCCATTAGTCGCCACCAAGCTACTGTATCGAGTTGTCTCGACTCCCACTGTCGACGTGATGTTCCACTAGAGGGTTCGGGTGGTTTATAGGTTCATATATATATATATATACATATATATATATATATATATTTATATACTAGGTAATATATATATTTGTTTATATATGTATATGTATGTATATGTGAATTGTGATGGCCCACGGTCTTCCACACTGCCACACACTCATGGAAGAACGCCAAGATTTAGTTTCAGTACGCTTCAACCGGGTTTATTTCAAAACCTCTCTGATCTCCGCAGTGTCACCAGTCAACTCCCCCGCCCCCTAACTCGCCAGGTCCCACGTCGCCTCTATAGGTCGGTGCAGGGTGAGCTATCCACATGCAGTACAGGGCAACCCCACCGGGGGTCTTCCTGGTGGCTAGCCTGCCGCCACCTAGTGCAGTTCAGTGTAAGTGTGTAGGTGTGCGGTGTAGTGTCTGCCGCCACCGCGTGGTAGTGGGGCTCATGTACAGACTACTACATATATGTATGCGTACACATATATATTCATATAAATATGACTAAAGCGCAACTGATCGCATTTATTTAAGGTTTTTTTTCCATGGCAATATATATATATATATATATATGTATATATATTATCTTCATAGATCGTCCAACCATTTGGCCAAAACAAGAGGAGTGAATATTACAGCTGGCAGATATGCCCAGCTTATCACATCTAGGTGGCGCCACCTGTCAGTATGTGTCTAGCCTAACTGCCTGATATGAAGTGGTAGTACTTTACATAGGTTAGCTGTTTTGTTTATATCCACGTAATGCATTACATAGCACATTCGTATGCACATATTACATAAGTACTATGTCAGGGCGTCCATAAGGAATACAAAATATACAGGTACTATTACCTCTGGCGCCCCCCAGCGGCTGAATTACATACTATAGTATCGGGTAGCAATCTGGGAATAACACTTCCTTCCGCAGAATTCATCTCATTCCAGATACATTCAGTGCTATTCTAAGTTATGGAGGAGTTCCACCTGATATGACCTTAGATGTTGCCAGGACGTAAAACTGCAACAACCACCCTACCAACCAATGTGGTAGATGGCGGCAGTGCAAACTATTGTTGCGGGAAGGGCAGCATACTTTTAGGAAAAGGGCCTATAGAGGATTTCCACTACCAGCCTGCCCTGTGACGGCAGTGGCAATGACTAATGTTATGGGTAGCAACTTACTTTACAGCAAGCTCTGTGGAAAATGTCTATAGAGGATTTCCAGCACGAACCCATTCACTACTGGCGATGGCAAGAACTAATGATGTGAGCGGCCGTGCAGTCTGCAGCATAGTCTGTGGGAAAGGGCTTGTATAGATGATTTCCATCACCAATCTGCACTCTGATGGTCGTGGCCAGAAGTAATGTGTGTAGTAGTTCATTGTGAAGCATGCTCTGTGGGTAATGCTTAATAAAGGATTTCGAGAACAAACCTGCCATCTGATGGCAGTGGGTATCACATTCTGTTGTGGGTAGCATTTCAGTGTGCATCATGCTGTGTGGGAAAGGTTTAATTGCAAAGGATGTCGAGAACCAACCTGCCATGTGATGGCAGCAGTAAGACCTACCGTTGTGGGTTATCAGGTCATGGTGCAGGTGGCCTGGTCTCCCAGTGGGGCAGCACTATAACTTCGCCATGTCACAAGTCAGTATCCGTTCTCATATGACCTTAGATTTTGTCAGGACGTAAAACTCCAAAAACCAAGCAACCTTGATCGTTCTGAAATATGGGTGTTTTGTAAAGATATATTGAAAATTCATGTATGGAATAAGTTCGAAAAACAGGTGAGACAGACCGTTGAAAGAAGATGGCGGAAATGGAAGTCACAAAGGGGTTATCCGGGACACACGCGCCAAACTGAGCGATGCATGCCGGGTAACCGGAAGCACTGGCAGGCTGCCAACGTACATCAGTGCTATTTCTCCTTTGCTCCAATTGAAAAAGTGGGCGCGGGTATACTAGTGCCAACACGGAATACCAGATGGCGCCACCTGTATATAGGCTGCTGTGTAATTGGAGAGTTGCCGAAAATACAATAAAACGGTTTTAACTATATGTTATGTGTTAATTGTATTGACATAATATATTACAAAATGGATATTTTAACATATAAATCATATATATATATATATATATGTACATTTATATATATATATATAGTGTAACTGGAGGAGCGCAGATCTCTCGGCCAAATCATTATTTTGCAACAATCAGATGAACGAGTCCGTCACAGTGCATCTGCTCTGCCAGCTTTTTCAAGTCTGTGAAGCTTCTGGAATCTTAGATGTGTAGTGGTCTGCACTGACCTCTCAGGCAAGTAACCACATAGACAGGTAGGTGTGGGGAGTGTGTTGATATCAGGGAGCCTAGGTGGTGTAATGGTTATCACACTGGCCCGGAATGCAAAGAGATGTGGGTTCGAGTCCCGCTCTAGGCACAATAATTCCCATTTTCATCACCCCCATGACACTGGTTGCCGTGATCAGGATCCTGTACAAGCGTTGCGCTGTATGGTTGTTGAACCTACCCTGTGTATGTATGTGTTAGTGCATTGCCTGTATGTATGTAATTGTAAGCATTACAAGACTTACAATTCCAGGGGGACGAGTGTAGTGGTCTGCACTGACCTCTCAGGCAAGTAACCACATAGACAGGTAGGTGTGGGGAGTGTGTTGATATCAGGGAGCCTAGGTGGTGTAATGGTTAGCACACTGGCCCGGAATGCAAAGAGATGTGGGTTCGAGTCCCGCTCTAGGCACAGTATTTCCCATTTTCATCACCCCCATGACAGATGCATCACTTTTCCACAGCATGTCGTTGAACTAGCGTACCGGAAATCTATTTGATGTAAGATGAGTTATGGGCCTCTTTTACCAGGCAGCTGCTATAAATACCTCCTCTACTGCATTAGCTATCTCTTTATATCTGTAATCATCTTCAAAACATTATATGTATATATATATATATATATATATATATATATATGCATATGTAATGTATAACATATTGTTCATGTTTACTTAAACATGGGTAATTGAATACTCAAGATTGACAATACTCTTTCTATAGACTCCTTAGCTGCTGCCACCTAGCGAGAAAGGACTTGAACTATCACCATCTGCCAGCTGCTGACTGTTGCGCCACCTATGTAATGCTCTAGTAGCTGATATGAGTGGTTTCGAATCACTTAGTCCTTAGCGCTTAAACCATCAAGACGTATATGATAGGCTCACCAAAATGTACCATCCCACCCACCCAAGCTTAGAGTAAGATTCATAGGGTTAAGCGTCTGGCAGCTTCGTACATCAAACTGACTCTAAGCTTGTGTCTCGTGTTTTTCAATTATGCAAGTATAAAGATACAGAAGGGAATATTACTTATTATTGTTATCGTTATACTCCACAAGATGCAACTGATGTACCGGTGGCGTCATCTAGGCCCATCTCGCCTCCACCAGATGTAGACCAGTGTCAGTAGCACAGAAGGATTATATATATATATATATATATATATATATATATATATATATATGTATTTGATGTATACATATATACGTATATGTAAATATTGGTTTTTCTTTTTGGGAAATGATCATTTCTTTATTCAGCGAATAACGGTATTTTTTCAGTATCAGGACCCCGATCTTCTGACCATAATATGTTAACAGCTAATATATATTATATAATCTAAAATAAAGCCACAATTCTTCTATAAAAAGAATGCATAACACTGTTGCCCTACATACATTTTGAGATAACAGGGTATACATTTTATATTTCAGTGTCAAGGTTTGGCTATTGTCCTAACCATTAGCCTATTGTCCTAACCATTAGGCCATTGTCCTAACCATTGTTATATTGTCCTAACCATTAGGCTATTGTCCTAAGCATTAGGATATTGTCCTAACCTTTAGGTTATTGGCCTAACCATTAGGATATTGTCCTAACCATTAGGCTATTGTCCTAAGCATTAGGATATTGTCCTAACCTTTAGGTTATTGGCCTAACCATTAGGATATTGTCCTAACCATTAGGGTATTGTCCTAACCATTCGGATATTGGACTAACCATTAGGATATTGTCATAATGATTAGGCTATTGTCCTAACCAATAGCATATTGTCCTAACCATTAGGATATTGTCCTAACCGTTAGGCGATTTCCCTAACCATTAGGTTGTTGTCCTGACAATTATGATATTGTTCTAACCATTAGGTTATTGTCCTACGCATTAGGCTATTGTCCTAACCATGAGCCTATTGTCCTAACCATTAGGTTATTGGACTAACCATTAGCATATTGTCCTAACCATTAGGCTATTGTCCTAACCATTAGCATATTGCACTAACCATTAGAATATTGTCCTAACCATTAGGATCTCGTCCTAACCATTAGGATTATGTCCTAACCATTCGGATATTGTCCTAACCATTATCATATTGTCCTAACCATTAGGCTAGTGTCCTAACCATTACGCTATTGTCCTAACCATTAGTATATTGTCCTAACCATTATGATATTGTCCTAATCATTAGGCTATTGTCCTAACTAGTAGGATATTGTCCTAACCATTAGGATATTGTCCTAGCCATTAGGATATTGTCCTAATCATTAGACTATAGACTACATCCCAGCGGCGCGGCGCGTTGTGGGATGCATCAGAGCAAAACAAACCCGTGAGAAGCACATGGCACATGCTAATACAATGGGTGCAGTTATGAAATGTGCTCTTGTTTGAAACATAGAATACCAACTAAAAAAATATATCTAATAAATTAAGATATTCATCTTTTATCCAGCATTTCATTTACATTAATATAACCAGCACATCTTATGCCGCGTGCATTTAGATTTAGACCAATCTCGGCACTCAGACTAGTGTTAGAGCCATAGCCAGAGTCAGTTTTATTATTTTATTCATGTTTATATTTATATTCTATGGTTATTGACATATTTACAAATAGAAAATGAGTAGGGTTAATCAGATATTGGTTATAGATTTCTTTGAAACAAGGTTTTGTGACACATTTGACATGTTAATATTTAGAACAAAAAATAGTTCTGGCTAATCAATGGTGATCTAAACATCAGCCTGTAAAGTGACTGAAATTGTATGTTTCTTAGCTCAAAATGCTTAATTATGGAGAGTTGTGTCTTAAACATATTCATGTTTATGCCAAATTGTTATGTATTTCTATTTATTTTGAATAAAATGCCAGTTTTGCCCTACGCGTATCAGCAAACTCAATGGACATAGGCCTTTGCTTTGCTTCCAATGCCGTTTTCAGCGCATGCGCAGTCGGAACCGTGATGTAGTCTAATGTCCTAACCATTAGCCTATTGTCCTAACCATTAGGCTATTGGGGAATGGAGTGAATTTGAAATTATATTGCCAGTATAATTAGATACAGATTAAATCCTATACGTCGTGGAGATTGTATGGACAGCTTAAACTGGTGTTTGGTGTGCCGTCCTTGTTATATGGTTAAAACCTATTCAGTCAACTTCTTTAGATAAAGATATACTATATATATATATATATGTGTGTATGAGTGAACGTGGCCCTTTTGTAGTATCTTGTATATGGAGGGTGAATCAGTGCCTAAATTCGCAGGTGACGGCCGTAACCATGGTCACGTGGTATTGAGAGACAATTGGACAGAAGTCACGTGATTTACATAATTCAAAACACGAGGCGGAAGTACATAATGTGGAAATTTATTCAGTAGTAGTAATCAGCAGGTAATAGTGATGAATGGAGGTGTAAGAATCAATAAGGTTAATCGAGTAACACTCAATCGTCACTAAGTAATAAGTAGGTGTGAGGTCAAATGTTCAAGTAGTAATAAGTCAAGAAAATAAGCAGTAATGTTAATGAGTAAATAATCAAATGTAGGTATTAAGGAAGTCTCTGGGTGACCCGGGCCTCAACCCTTATGATAATGTGGGGTCGGGTGGGCTGGTGAAAAGTAGGTGTTGTTGGTCAGGCATGTGGTGGAGAAGTGGCAGAGTGAGAGGGGAGCGGAAGGAAGCAGGGGGAGGCAGGGGACCAGCGGCGGCACCAGCGGTGAGTGCCGGTGCTGCCACCTGGACGAAAGCGAGAGGAGTAGAAGGAAACAGGGGAGGGCGGCGGTGGCGTCACCTGGAGGCGGAGGAGGAAGGGAGAGGGAGGAGAGGGGAGGGGAGGGGTAGGGGCGGAGGAGGGGAAGAGAGAGAAGGGATAACGGGGGAGAGGTGTCCGCCTCAGTTTCGAATTACCCATATTGCCATAGCAATATGAACAATGAGCAATGCATGATGGCTTAGCGATTTGAACACTCGGTTCGCATGTGGCAGACGGGGCAGGGCAGTGGTGATTCGCATCCCCACCAAGTTTATTTTAAAATATAGGCATATCGCTAGCCAGATAAGGCAAGGAGAAGTGGAATTGTCCAGAACAATAATAGTGTGTTATTACAATTTTTCCCGCTTAATCAACAAATGTATATATATATATAAAGTCCTCCGGTATGATTGACACTTGTCGACACCCGTGTTGGAGGCGAGGTGGGCCACAGGTGGCGCCACCTCTCAAGTGTGGAGTCGTTCAGAGTAATTGGTATTATCAATCATATCAGTAATATCAATTAATGTCAATAATTAGAAACAATTCCCTCCCATATTTTTAAACTGGCATAATGCGTTATGCATCACACACACAGACATATGTATATATATATATATATATATATATATCAATCAATCAATAGTTCCGTCCTCTAGTCGAGGATTGGATGCAATGGTTCTCCACTTGTCCCGATGGTGTGCTGTTCTGATAGACTGTGAATAATTCAAGCCTGTCCACTATGAAATATTTGTAAACCATGATGTTCTTGGTCTCCCTCTCCCTCTGCTGCCATTCACCTTCCCTTCCAACAATGTACGGTGTGTATATATATATATGATGTATAATTAATTATGTGGATATAAATATGCAGAGTATTCCTTTATTATTATTGATTTGCCCCGGGTTGCCTCCGCTAGTGCCGCCAACGGACGTTTCGGTCGGTGCTTGCACCAGGTCAGTCACTTGCCTAGTGGATTTGAAACTAATTCATAGTATGGGGACCGTCCTGATATAACTACATATGTTACTGAGGTGTAAAACCCCAATATTGAGTGCAAAGACATGGCTTAGGACTGTGGGAAAGTGGGGTAAATGCAGTCTAATGGTAGTGTATGGTGGATGGAGGGTACACATTATGGGGGAATGGGGGATGGGGAGGAGGCACGGTGTGTGTGTGTTGAGAGGATTAGGAGGTTGTTTGAGTGGTGAGTCACTGATTGTTTTTGTGTGGCTTACAGTCTTACAAATGACATAGATGAAAACAAACCAAGTGGAATAGATGGAATCCCCACAAAAATACTAAAAGAGGCACTCCAAGCCATCCCAGATACCATGGTCGACCTGTTCAACATATCATTTGAGCAGGGACACTTCATCAGAGCATGGAAGATGGCAACCATAACCCCCATCTGAAAGTGGTGACAAACAAAATATGGGGAACTACAGACCAATATCAAGCTAATTGAAAAAATATTCCACAGGCACATAAACGAGCACCTGTTAGAAAACAATATACTAAACAAGAGGCAAGGAGGTTTCAGAAAACTACACTCCACATCAAAAACAATAGCAAACCTAACAAGTGATGTGCTGGCATCATTGAACCAAAAGAAATTAGTTGGAGCAGCCTTCATCGACTTCAGCAAAGCCTTTGACACTGTAGACCACAGCATATCAATAAGAAAATTAAACAACATGGGCATTAAATCCAAATCAATAAATTGGATAAAATGCTACCTAAACAACAGGCAGCAAACAACTAAAGTAAATGGTACACTCTCAGACCAACAAACTGTCACCTGTGGTGTACCCCAAGGTTCAGTCCTGGGACCACTACTAATTATACTATACATAAACAACCTAGAAAGGAGAGAGTGAGTGAGGAGAGAGAGTGAGTGAGGAGAGAGAGACTGAGGAGAAAGTTAGTGAGGAGAGACTGAGTTAGGAGAGACTGAGTTAGGAGAGACTGAGTTAGGAGAGACTGAGTTAGGAGAGACTGAGTTAGGAGAGACTGAGTTAGGAGAGACTGAGTTAGGAGAGACTGAGTTAGGAGAGACTGAGTTAGGAGAGACTGAGTTAGGAGAGACTGAGTTAGGATGAGAGTGAGTGAGTGAGGAGGTAAAGTAAGGTAGATCATAATGATTAATATAATATATTTCTCAGAAAATGTCAGACATTCTAAACCATCGCACTATGCAACTTTAAACCGTTGTTGCTGTACAAAATGGGATACTAAGCAAATCTAATAGAACCTGTCAACGCTGAAGGCTATGATGTCAGAACCTTTACAACGATGCCAAAATAAGCTACTCTAAAGTAAAATAGTTTATAAACGACCAACCTACTACATGTATCTACTTATAAAAAAAGAAACAAAAACTAAAATATATCAAACTATGCAGCTTGAACATAAATGGGGCCTCATATGGATCAGTGATGCGTGACCAAAGCATGACACTGTCGTATATGCAGAAGGAAGCACAGTAGAGGAGGTAGCACCCAAACTGAACAACCTCCTGCTAAAGCTGGATGGCTGGTGTGAATCCAATAAAATAACCATCAATGCAAATAAATCTAAAACAGTACTCTGCTCACATACAGCAATCACAGGAAGAAACCTACAATGCACACTAGGAAACCGAACACTGGTAAGTGTAAATCACTACAAATATCTAGGCCTAGACCTAGATAGCCAGCTAAACTACAATCTGTGTGTTACAAAAATCATAGAAAAAGTAAATCACAGACTATGGCTATTTGCTAAACTAAGAAACTATATGACACAAGATATGTCAATACAAATCTTCAAAGGCATGGTACTCCCCTACTTTGACTATGGGGATGTAATCTACATGGGTGCTAAAAAAGAGCTCCTTAAAAAATTGCAGATTCTACAAAATAGGGGCCTGAAAATCTGTCTGAAAGTAGACAAACTACACCCCACTTATGAACTACACAAAAGAACTAAAGTAAAGCTACTAGAAAACAGAAGGATAATCCACCTAAAAACATTAGCATATGGATATAACCAAGACATTAAGTGTATAACCCAACCACTAAGGGACACCAGTGCAAGCAAGGCACCACTACTAAGGCAGACCAGAAGCCAGATCAAAGCCCATGAAAGGAGCACACTTAATATGGCCGCCAAGGCATGAAATGCTCAAACGGTGAAAGAAAGGCAAATCCCTGACCTAAAAACGTACACAAAATATCTGTGCAAAATAAAAACTGGGAACCCCGACTGAACTGCACCACAAGGGGGCAGGTGATATGTCATGGCCCACCAACTGGACAGCCCAGGGTGGGATAACTGGAAATATAAAAGCCAGATAACATATCCAACAACAATATAAATCAAATCAAATTCAAACAACCATAACTCAACCACCTATTACATACAGGCCTATGGACATGTAAATAAAATAGGCTAGTATAGAATTAAGGACACAAAAGCGGAAAACTCTTCCCAAGAAAACCCCAAAACACTAACATAGAACCTTAAGAAAACAACTAAAATAGTAATAAGAATAGAACAAAAATACAATGCCAAGAGGGCCCCAAAAAACTAATATACTAAACGTACCAACATACTATCTATCTGCTACTGAAATGCAGACAATCAAATAACTTATCAGCAGCTACTGTTTGATAGGACAACACCAACACTACAGCTGGCCAGCATTGAAAACAAGCCTGGGTACCCGGACTTGCATGCTATGGACAGTATAAATACAGCCTCACTAAACAAAATACAATTAAAAAAAACAAAAACAAAACAGTATGGGTGCTTTCGAGCGAATATATCGACTCTAGATTAGTTATTGGTGCTTTTGTCTGGGTCTGCGTTGTTTGTGTCTAACAGATAGGACATGATGTAATTTCCCATGCTTAATCAATCAATCAATCAATAGTTCCATCCTCTAGTCGAGGGTTGGATGCAATGGTTCTCCACTTGTCCCGATGGTGTGCTGTTCTGATAGACTGTGAATAATTCAAGCCTGTCCACTGTGAAATATTTGTAAACCATGATGTTCTTGGTCTCCCTCTCCCTCTGCTGCCATTCACCTTCCCTTCCAACAATGTATGGTATATTGAACTCTGACGAATGATGTGGCCAAAATAAATAAGTTTCTTTGTCTGTATACTGGCAAACAAGCTTTTCTTATTTTTAATGCTTAATCAACTATTATAATATATTATATATATTACATATATGTATATATATATATATATATATATATATATATATGTATATCTACTATTTTATTATATATATGTATATGTATATATATAAGCAAGGACAGTGCATGCCCGGACAACAAATTAGTCGAATACCGTCGGTTGGGGGGAAAACCAATAAGACCAAACAAAAAGGTATATTGTTTCTCAGAAAACACCCATAAGGCCAAACAAAAAAAAGATATTGTTTCTCAGGCAGTCCTGTATCAATTTTGATTCACAGTGACGCCTTGTTATAGCAGTTTTTTAAAAGAAAAAGTCAAGTAAAACAAGAATCCATCTGCACTGAATTTCAACGCCACAGCAAGAGGTTTTTTTTATGGTTTGTTTGTTGGCGTTTTATTTAACAACAATCTCAATGCGCTGTTTTATAGTTAATAATAAGACACATTTCTCCGGCCAAAACGTTTTGAAAGAAGACAAAATGCCACTTTTTAACCAGTTTTGTATTTAATCACTGACAAATTCCACATTTTTGACAAACGATGCCGGGAAAACAAGTATCTTTGTCAAATATTTAAGACCTACATTTATATAATATTCCGCATTGCTATATTTGATAAATACACTTGGTCATCTGCACTTTACAAATGGGTCCAGTATAATGGCACATACTTCTGTTGTTACTTAAAGCTGCATAATCCAATGACACAGTGAAATGTTTAAAACAAAAGCCCTTGCTTATATTTCATCATATATTCCCCTTCACATACTGCTACATTTATGAAATAGTTATCGCTACACAGAAGGAAGCTTATGGGGCTGTCACACTACGACGCTTCTCGCCGGCGACCCCTCAACGTGTGGTGTTTTTGGGCGATATTTGGTGAAATATCGAGAAGCGCTGGGGGCGCGTTATGGGCGCGTCGGTACACGTCGGTACACTATGTTTGACGTTGACGGTCGGCGGCGAAAGTCGGCGCGCGTTATTGGTCGCTGAGTGTTTTGAACATGTCAAAAACCACCAGCGACCGGCAACGCGTGGGAGTAAATGGGTAAGAACGCTAGGAGGACGTTAGGCGCGCGTCGCGCTGCGTTGGACGCGCCGGAATGACGTTATGGGAACGCTAGGAAGACGGCGCGCGTGCGGGAGGGTCGTTGCTCACATGTTGCGGCAAACTGGGCCGTTTTTGGTTTACGCCCTAGCAACATTTAAGGTTAAATGAAGACGTCGCGCCAAACGTTTTTTTTTGTTTCCCGAGCGCGTCGACACACGTTGGCCGCGCGCGCATAACGCGCCGTGCTGATGCCGATCTTTTCCCCCAAACCGCCGAAAAGTTTGACGTTTCTCGACGCGCAACATAGTACTTTCAACACTGACGGGTCGCCGGGACACACGTCGTAGTGTGACAGCCCCATAAGGTTAATTTCACCCTCCCCATGTCCTCTTCACTATTTGGCTCATTGCCTGTGACGTCAGTGCAGATCTCTATGATAGTCTCCTTAGAATCATAGGGCTTTTGAATGATTTACATGCATACGTTATTTAATGCTTCTGATTACAATTCAATAAGTGTTTAAAGACAATTCTAGAATCAGGCAATACCATGTGATGCATATTCACCAAGTGCATACTACATATTGTAAAATATTCTGATAAAATGCATTGGTGGGGGAATGCAAATGGTCTATTATGGTAAAAGTTATATGGGGCCAGGTGCATAATTGTATTTATGTAGTTGCTGGTGATACTTTACTCATGGTCAATAGTCATTGTGTGTTAGTCAGATAGTGTGAAAGAGGCACTAGGAGATAGTGTGTAAGGGGCACTTAGAGCTCTACTCACTACCCCCTCCCCCCTCTGTTAGTCACGGATCACAAAACACTCAGCTCAGGGCAGGTGGTGATCAGGCAGCCATGCCTCATGGTGGTAGTGCAGAGCACTGTAGCAATGGGAACCCAGGAATGCTTGATGTTCATTGGTGGAGCTTGAGATGTTTGATTCTCATTGGAGAATAAGGTCAGGTGGTGTGCCATACCAGATCCATGTACCAATATAAATAATAAACCTGAGGGCTTGGCTCTCTACTTTCACTATTTATACTCTTCCTTTCCCTTCTTGCCTGTATTGATTTAATTATAGCCTGCCTACACAACCAGAGATTCCAGCCATGGACTTGACAATATGTTGAACTGGAATTGTATGCAGTTACTATTACAACTAATAGTCCCTTTATAGTATGCTTCTATTATCGAACAGGATTTTCATGTCGTTATTATTGAAACTGATATTGTCATTTATGTACTAACAAATGTTAATGAACAGCTGGAAGACCAGTGCTGTGGTGCTGACAAAAAAACATTATTCGCTGAATAAAATACATTTAGTAACAAAAACAGAGGGTAGATGTTCCAACTTTGCACCATGTTGTTTGTACAGGATCCTGGTCACGGCAACCAGTGTCATCCGGGTGATACAACTGATGGGAACATTGCACCTAGAGCTGGCTTGGAATGCACATTTCTGCAATTTCACACCGAGTGTCTTAATCATTAGCCTATATTGCCTCCCTGATGCAATCACCATGTCCACACCTAACTGTCGATGTATCTTCTTGCCTGAGGGGTTAGTGCAAAATAATAACATATTTGATTAAACCAAGTTTCAGCTGAGTAAGCAAGCTTCGCGGGAAAAGGTCTATGCCCCAGAGCTGAGCAGAATGGATTCAAACCCATGACCCCTATGCTAATGTGGCGCCAGCTCAGGCACCGGTCTGACAATGACATAATGGGTTCAATAGTAACCAGCATGCTTGTCCCATATAGGTCGCGTCCATTACTGCACACCACACAGTGGTTGAACATTGGGTGCTGTGCCCGAATCAGCAGAGCACAGGCCTAGCGTGCGGGAGATCGGGAGTTTGATTCCTGGTCGAGTCAAACAAATGACTTATAAAATTGATACTTGTCACTTCCTAGCCTGGCGCTCAACATTAATAGGATAGGGCAAGGACTGGTTAGCTCAGTGTCAGGATAATGGGATATCGCATCATAATGCTGGCGGCCTGATTTCCCAGTGGGCAGCACTATAAATTCACCATGAGTGGACACTTGAGTAGAGAAGAAAAAAGAAGAAAACACAAAACTACCAAAAACAGGTCGTTTTAACGGCGCCGTTTAAACAATGCTACAGTTCTGCAGCCAGTGACCGCTACGTGACAAACACCCCACAACTGCAACTGCAAGCAATTCACTCTCACAAATCGGTACCAGTTCTGATATGACCTTAAATGTTGCCAGGACGTAAAACTTCAACCACCGACTGACTGAGGTTCCGATCTGACAATGACAAAATGGGTTCACTAGTAATCAGCGTCCTTGTCCCATATAGGTCCGGTCCATTACTCCACACCACTCACAGTGGCTGGTTTCCCGCAGGTCACTCTACTTGCACTGGCATCTCTCACTAGGAGACCAGAGTCAGTCGGCATCTGGGGTTCACATACACCTTTTCCACGGAGGATAAGCAGTGAGCTGCCATCCACAACAGTGGTATTTTCCGTTACAATCAGAGGGAGGATTGCTGCTATCAATCTTCTATTAGTATTATACCTTTTCCACAAAGCATGCCACACTGTGAACTGCTATCAACCAACCTAGTTCTTCCCCTACCACCAGAGGACAGATTGGTGGTGGAAAACCTTTATAAGACCTTTCCCACATAGTATGCTGCACAGTGTCTGGAACCCAGGACTTAAGTTCTTGCCACTGCTATTATAGTACAGATTGGTGGTGGGAAACCTCTATTAGACCTTGTCCACAGACCGTGTCCAGTGAGTTGCTACTCACAACATTCTTGTTTTTCTGGCACCAGAGTGAGGATTGATGGTGGAAAACATATATAAGACCTTTTCCATGATGAGCAGCAGTACAGTGAACTGACACCACCAACATTAGTACTTCAACTATCGTCAGACTCATAGGGCAGGTTTATGATGAAAATCTATCATTAACATTCAATGCATAACATAGAGCAGCCACACAGAGCAGCCACACATGAGGTCAGAGGTGGAAATGATCTATTTTTGCACTTCACCTGATGTCTTGGATGTACATATAGTCATCCACACACAGGACTGTTACCAACAACAGCCGCTAGGGCTACTTTGTTAGCAGCTGGTCTGGTAGGCAAGGCAGCAATTTCGGATCGCCAAATTCAAATTGGAAGTTCTTGGAATGGATTGATTGACCTTACTGTGGAACTTAGTTCTGGACCTTAGATGTGGACATATATCTGGAATGGATTGACCTTAGATACATGACCTTAGATATGGACCTTAGTTTTGGGCCTTAAATGTGGACATATATGTGGAATGGATTGACCTTACATGTGTGACCTTAGATATGGACCTTAGATGTGGACTGGATTTACCATAGATGTGGACCTTTGATTTGGTCATATATGTGGAATGGATTGAACTCAGATATGTGACCTTAGATATGGACCTTAGTTCTGGGCCTTAGATGTGGACATATATGTGGAATGGATTGACCTTACATGTGTGACCTTAGATATGGACCTTAGATGTGGACTGGATTTACCTTAGATGTGGACCTTTGATGTGGACATATATCTGGAATGTATTGACCTTAGATGCGTGACCTTAGATATTGACCTTAGTTCTGGGCCCTAGATGAGGACATATATGTGGAAGGTATTGACCTTACATGTGTGACCTTAGATATGGACCTTAGATGTGGACTGGATTTAGCGTAGATGTGGACCTTTGATGTGGACATAGTGGGGAGGTGACAGTTTTGTTCTTTAGAGGAAAGCCCTCAAGAGGTTGGTAGGTTGTTGGAGTTGTATGTCCTGGCAACATGCTGTTCTCTGTGGTGGAGTGGTTAGAGTGTCTGACTTTTTTCTAGGTCGGACTCCTAGTCTGAAGGTCGGTGGTTCAATTCCCCGTGCCCCCACCTCTGCCAATTTGGATTTCCACCGCTGTATATAACTTCCAGCGACATCAAAGGCCAGTTGCTCTCATACCATGTCTATGTGGTGTGGGAGGTTAAAGATCCCTTGGGTCGGTAAAAGTGTAGACTCAGGCTTTCTATCGCCAAACTGTCTCATGGTGAAAACAAGTCTATTCAGACTTATCCATGATAGGCAGTATAAATCTTCAAATCAACATCTACGGTCATATCCAGTCCACATCTAAGGTCAAGAGCGGCTATTGTTGGTAGCAGTCTTGTGTATGGATGACTATATACACATCCAAGACATGAGGTGAAGAGCAACAGTAGATGATTTCCACCTCTGACCTCATGTGTGGCTGCTCTGTGTGGCTGCGCTATGTTATGCAGTGAATGTTAATGATATATTTTCATCATAAACCTGCCCTATGAGTCTGACGATAGTTGAAGTACTAATGTTGGTGGTGTCAGTTCACTTCTGACAGTGCGCATGCATGCCAACTTTATAGTGCTGCCCTATTGGGAAATCAGGCCACTGGCACCATGACCCCATATCACACTCAATCACATTATCCTGACACTGAGCTAACCAGTCCTTGCCCTGTACTATTAATGCCGAGGGTCAGGCTAGGTAGCGACAAGTATCAAATTTATAAGTCATTGGTTTCACTCTGCCGGGAATTGAACTCTGATCTGCAGAATGACAGCCCTGCCCTATACCGATTTGGCCACCACGCCCGGTCATAGTTGGAGGGTGACTTTTTTGCTCTGTCGAGGAAGGCCATCAAGAGGTGTGTATGGATTCAGGTATTGCATCGTCCTGTTGTGACTAGTGTTGTTGCTAGGATGTAAGACCCAAATACACAGTGATTCTATTGGTCGCAATGCTCGCATTGCCTTTGGTTCGAATGGAAGGATAAAAAACGGTTGCCTAGATACACTAAAGCCGTGTTCACACGGGCAAAATGTGAGGCGAATCAGGCAAATCGAATCAGGTGAGGCGAATTAGGCGCCCGTTCACACGGGCACTGCGTGAGGCGGAAGTGGATATCTGCACATGAGCAAGTCCAGACTAACCAGCGCCATTTTGGGTTCGACGACGCCGGCACCAGAGAGTGTGGGTTCGACCTAGATATGTAATGACTGAATCGTATTGGTTTGGAACGGTCAAAACTTCTGCTGGGCAGTGAAACCCTACAAATAAATGATGAAAAAAATATCTGTGCATAGATAGCGGTTTCATTAATTAAATTATATAATATGCGCATTTGATCGACCGGAAAGTCAACAAACTGAGGTGTCGACTGCGCATGCGTGTGAGGTGCTTAATCCGCCTCAGTGCGTCCACACGGGCAAAATAAATCGAATCAGAGAAATCGCCTCACGTAAACTACCTCGAGAGGTGGTTTACAGGATCCGCATCATGTGAATCGAATCAGCCCTAATCCGCCTCAGAGGTGCATTCACACGAGAAATGTGACGCGAACTAGGCAAGTCGCTTTCTACGAATCGATTTACATTCCCCGTGTGAACACGGCTTATGGCTCACCCCGGGATGGCAGACATGTAGGTTCTAGTCTCCACTCGAGGTTGAGTATCTTGTTTGTTTGCAACGACTTATATAACAACAGTTTTGATAATCACAATTACTAAATTACTTATGGTCAATCAATATGTAATTCTTATGTGATATCCATTGTAAATGAACGGGTTTGCAAGTAAGTGTTCAGCTAAAAAGGTGAAAGTAAACAGCTTCACAATTTGACACTGACAGGTCGTGCAGAAGTGTATGATTTGAAATACACATATATTATTGATTTATATCATCGGCTATTGGACGTCAAACATTTGGTCATTCTGACATATTTCTTTGGAGGAAAGCTGCTGCCAACACATAGGCTACTCTTTCCGCTAAGCAGCAAGGGGTCTTTTATATCCACCTTTCCCCGGGCAGGACAGCATATACCACAACCATTGATGAACCAGTAAGTTGTGGACCACTGGTTGGAACAGAAAATAGCCCAAACTGCAAATGTGTCAACCAACCAGGATCGATCAGATGACCCACACCTACACACCTGGACACGCTACCACCTTAAGCTACGTCCCACTCCCATGCACTATTAGGATAGGGCAAGGACAGATTCGGTCAGTTGTCAGGAGAATGTGACTCATGGGGATATCAGGTCATGGTGTTAATGGTCTGGTCTCCCAGTTGGGCAGCACTATAAAGACACCATGAGTATTCACTGTCACAAATCAATACTCGCCCTGATATTACCTGAGATGTTACCAGGACGTAAAACTCCAACAACTACCCATAGCATATGGTGTCACCACCTCGCTATCTCCCCATACCCACCAATCACTCTCCCCATCACTCCCTCCCTTCCCCCACCATCCTCCTCCCCCTACCACCCTCTCCTGCCCCCCCCCCCCCTTCTCCCCACACGTACCCCCAGTGGATAGTAGCCTCACTCCGACACCTGAAATCACCGCCTCCCAAATTACTGCCTCCCGCCCTCTTTCCCACATTCTCACCCTCCTTCCTAACGCGGCCACTGTGGGGCCCTGAACCCGGGACACTGCCCTTAGGCAGCCATCAGTTGGGCGGATTCAGGGGCTGGGACCAGGATTGACTGGAAGTGGGTCGGTCAATGAAACCCTTCCCTAACACTTTCGGATCTCGGTCTACTAACAGTTCTCCAAACACTTCCACATCAAGTGAAATTGATTAAAAGCACGGAAAGATCTCCGCGATTTCGCGGATTTCCGCGTTTTTGTTATATTGATTCATTAGTGCTAAGCAACATGCTAAGGAATCAGGATGTATATGATCAAATTGAATTCAGTTTTTATATGACCTGGAATGTTGCTAGAACACAAAACCCAAGCAAGAATGAGTCTGGGCAATAATATAGGCACACAATATATAGATGAAACCTGACTTCCACCATTTATTTGTCTGTGATATCCTGACAGTGCTAATCCTATGGGGGGGGGGGGGGGGGGGGGGAATCAACGTTATCGCGGAAATTCGCCGTCGGTGTAATCATCTTGGCTTGCCTTCCGCGTTTTTTGCCAACTAACACTTTTATCCCTGAATGATGCGGTCCCTAATCCCCAGCCTAAGTCCATTTGCGCATACATATATAGCATATATTGCTCGGTACGAATATAAATAATGTAGAAAAAAACATGCATTCTCAGTTATTCCTTCTCAATGTTATATATAATTGTCACTCATAGGATATCACTCGCATAGCGGCCTGCCAACACGAACAGTGAAGGTTTCAACTTTCAGAGGGAAAGGAAACATAACACTTTTTTATTATTATTAATGGTATATGTATATCTGAATTATTACTAAATGTAGTTCCATATTGGTAGACCAAAAGATCGCGGGTTCGAACCCTCGTCGAGTCAAACCAATGACTTAAAAATTGACACTTGTCGCTCTCTAGCCAGGCGCTCGGCATTATTAGGATAGGGCAAGGACTGGTTGGCTCAGTGTCAGGATAATGTGACTGAGTGTGATATCAGGCCATGGTCTTGGCAGCCTCATCTCCCAGTGGGGCAGCATTATAAAGTCGGCATAATTGTGCACTGTCACAAATCGGTACCCATCCTGATATGACCTTAGATGTTGCCAGGACGTAAAACAACAACATACAAACAATGTAGTTTATTCAGTGAATAAAGCCCTTTGTCAATGCCAGAGCATTGGTCTTCCAGCCGTTTAGCACAATTTGTTGGTACATGAATGAAACTATCAGTTGCAATAATAACCACATGAAAATCCTGTTCAATAATAGAAGCAAAATATAAATGAACTATTAGTTGTAATAGTAACTGCATACAATTCCAATTCAATACAAGTATTATGCAATCGGTGAATATGCATTAGATGGTACTGCAGGATTCTAGAATTGTCTTTAAACGATTCTTTCTTCCTTTGTCTTTCTCTCTTCTTTTTTTTCAAAAAGATGTAACATATCTCCAATACATACAAGTTAAAGCCGCATAGTCCGATGAAGAGATCTCATTTTCAAAACCCAAACTGTTTCCTGGTTTATTATATCAAGTTCAGGATAGAAGTGACGTCACTGTCCCCGCCCCCCCCCAAAAAAAAAACACGATTACAACTCTATAGGCAACAACAAAAATCTGTTTGATAAGTTGGTCGTTTTACTCTGCCGGGGATTGACCCCAAGGGAAGCAACTGCTCGACTCAGTCAGCCATTCCGCCCAAACAGTATGTTTTGCAGAATTGTTGGGATTGTTGTGTGTGTTTTATTCGGTTGATTTATTCTGTCAATTGCCCTCGACAGGGTGCGCGAATCTGTAAGAGCGCTGTCTAGCTTCCCTTGCGGTAGGTCGTGGGTTCGAACCCCGTTAGAGTCAACCCAGTGAATTATAATATTTGTATTTATCGCAACCCACCCCGGTGCTCGACATGAATGGGATAGGGCCAGGTCTGGTTTTGTCAGTATCAAGATACTGTGACTGAGTGGGATATCGGGTTAGGTTGCCCTTGACCCTCTCTCCCAGTGGTGCAGCATGGTAAAGTCGCGATGAGTGTGTACTGTCACAAGTCTGTAGGCACCTGTTCTAGTGTGACCTTAGATGTTGTTAGGATGTAAAGCCCCAACAAACAAGCTCCCAGTTGGCCGCCACCTAGTGTCAAATTGGTGGTCACGCTGAGAGGACATTGATTCGCGTGTGCCGCCCCCTGGTGGTGGGATGTGGCGTTCAGAGCATCATCATTACCTGACCACTCCGCTGACAAATAGGGGTGTGTAGTCCATGCCAAATAAAACTCTTCCGAGAGGCTGACGCTGGGACCCGGCAGGCCACTAATCACGCTCCGGGCCCGGTTAGTGTGAAGTGGTGGTACATTGAGAATCATCATCATCATCATGCTGTCGGTCGCGATGCGACAAAGACTGCTTTCATTACTTGACTGCTGCTCTCCATTTACATTTCATGAAAGCTGCCTGCAAAAGTTTTGAAGTGCTGCTGGCTTTTGCAAGTTACCAGCGGCACTCTCTCGGGGAGCAAATAGAAGTTTCACTCCGGCAAGAACATGTCCAGACAGGTGCAAAACTATTTCTCCCTGCAGTGGTTGGTTGGGATATGTTGGGAGTTCCATACATCAACCGCCCTTGATGCTGCCACAGTGACATGGTTTTCTGTTCAGGGTTTGCTCCCTTAGCCTTCGGTTCTGTCAAAAACCTGTACCACAAGGCAGTAGTTTACAACTCTGCAGGGCAGGGGCGTCAAACTCCTTGAGGTATTGCAATACCTGCATACCTGCATACTTGAGAATAAATCTTGAAAAATGATGCAGTGTACATGCCACACACAGCAGTGGTTTGTTTGTTATTTGTTTGTTGTTGTTTTACGTCCGAGCAACATCCAAGGTCATATCAGGACAGGTACCGACTTGTGACAGTGCACACTCATGGCGATTTTATAGTGGGAAACCAGGCTGCCAACACCATGACCTGATATACCACTCAGTCACATTATCCTGACAGTAAGCCGAGCAGTCTTTGCCTTATACTATTAATGATGAGTGCCAGGCTAGGTAGCGACAAGCATACAATTTTAAGTCATTGGTTTGATTCAACCAGGATTCGAACCCAAAAACTCATGGGTTCGGATCTCCCGATCGCCCAAAACTGGAGACGGATGCTCTACTCATTCGGCCACCCGGTCAGGTCACACACAGCAGTGGTAGCACTCACAGAGTGGTCAGTGTGTGTGGTGCAATAGTGGTGCAGCAGGGGGCGCTATGGTGGTTACCATAGTTACTACTTTGGACATGGTGCGATCGACCGGAGTCAGTACCAGGTAATAGATCTATTTCATATGACGTCAGCATATGTATTTAGGTCAGACCGTGCGCTGCTTGGCTGCAGGATGACACACTGTAACACTGCAAACTCAATCGATATGAGCAATCTTCATACAGAAAAAGTGAAATATATCTAAAACCACACCACCGAGAAACAAACCACTTGGCACTCAAACAGATAACATGCTTAACAACCAGATTATATCAAATTTATAAGGTTAGGGTTCTGCATTTATATTAATTTTGAATAAAACTGACATTTTGCACTGCTAATATCAGCAAACTCAGTGCATTGTCAATGGCCATGAGTAACATTCTTGCAGAAAAGGTGAAATATCTCTAAAAACTCTCCACCTAGAGACAAACCGCTTGGCACTCAAACAGATAACATGCTTAACAATCAGATTATATTAGGATTCTCCATTTCTAGTAATTTTGAATAAAACTGATGTTTTGCACTGCGCGTATCGGCAAACTCAATGGCAGTGTGCCTTCATTCTGCAGCCAATCTGCGCATGCATACACGATGTTTGTATACATTGAAAGGGGTATAACGGGGCAGTAGAACATGAAGGAGCAGGTGGCCACACATGGTGAGTGGTATTTTATCTAATGTAAGATATTCACTGCTACAATTCCACTGCGATTTATATGAAACACAAATTTATGGCAAGCAACCTGCTAAGTTTGAACACCAGGAAGAATGCAGTTTATAGGTGCGAGGTGCATTTAAGGGTAGGTCTATGGTGAATGGTAGAGCTGGGAATTGGTACCAGGCACCAGACCCAACTTCCGGTGTCTCAGCTGAAGCTACAACCGGCGTGTGTTTATAATGGTGGGTGGCAGCTTCAATCCTTCCTGAGGCACCAGCGGTGATGAATTCAGAAAAGCCTTATTCATTGGGACAGCGACGTTGAGTTTGGGGTGTATGTAGGACTAGGCGGGGGTGGAGGGTCGGTGGGGGGGGGGGCGGGGGATCTGGGCGGAGGAGCAGTGGAGAGTGCTGCGCTCTATCTGCATGGACGAGTGGTAAAGTGCTGTAAATGGGGGCATTCGACTGGGCCCTTTCTATCCACAAGATTTACGGATGGATCGGATGGAGCCACAACACACATCCGAATCACGCGTATGGTAACCCACTTCCTGTCCCAGTCGAATGGGAGTTTATAAGGAAATATTTTGATATTCACATAGAGAGGGCCAGGCGAATGCCTCCTTTGTGTCTGTCTTAGAACAATGCGTGGAACCGGTGTGACGATTTCAACTTCCCTCCTTCCCAAGTTCCCCCCCGGGAATCTGAAAACGTTTTTAACTTCCCTCCAGGGAAATTAAAAAAGTTTTCAGATTCCTGGGGGGAACTTAAAAACAGTTTTCAGATTCCTCCCCCTATTTTCGAATTCCCCCATCCGGGAATTTAAAATTGTTTAAAAAACTTTAAAAAACGTTTTAATTTTCAGACCTATCATTTTTTTTTCTTAACCATCTTGGAGACTTTTTGTGTCATTTGTGGTTAAATATGTTTTATTGTACTAATAATAATTTCCATTATGCTATTCTCTGTATATTATAATATTTGTCATGAAAAATAACAAAAGTTAACAAAAAATTACAAAAATAAAGAAAATTCCCCAAAAATGGGGGGGGGGGAGGGAAAGTTAAAATGAGGGAGGGAATTTGAAAACGTTTTCAAATTCCCCTGGGAGGAATTTGAAAAAGTTTTCAAGTTCCGGGGGGGGGGAACTTGAATATGGGGGGAATTTGAAATCTTTACACCGGGTCTTAAATAGACTGGTCCCCGGGAGATTGCCTGCATCGCTTTGCACCGCAGTAGTTGCTGGAACTGCCGACCTTAGATGTAGCTAGTGGCGTCTCAAAGCACCATGCACAGCTCCGGTGTCGTTCGGTAGACATGGTTCCCAACATCTGTAGATTAGCAAACAGAGATGTTGCCTAGCAACGGTGGGGCTGTTCTATTGTTGGTACTGTCGGGTCATGTGTGAGGCGTCGCAAAGGGATGGGGAATGCATGTCTAGAGTTGGACTGGAACCCGCACGTCTGCCATTATCGTGTGATGAGCGATGCCCTCATAACTCTGAGCCAGCCAATCAGACGGGATGGTTAAAATGAACCGAGAGCTCGCTTCCCGTACGGCAGGTCTTGGATTCGAACCCAGCCCGAGTCAAACTAATAACTTGAATATATATATATATATATATATACTTGAGGCAAGCCAGCCGGGTGCTAGGCATTACTAGTAGAATAAGGCAACGATTGGTTTGCTCCGTGTCGAGATACTGTGACTGGGACATCAGGTCACGGTGCTGGCGGTCTGGTGTACCTATGGGGCAGTACTATAAAGACTACCTACTGTCATCCGTTTTGATTCGATCTTAGATCCAACTAGGATCTAAAACCCCAACAAATTACAAATTTATTCGTCTTATCAGCTGACCTCTAAGTGTAAGTACTACTGGAAGAGTGCAAGCGAACAGGGTCACGTGACACGCGATCAGCTGAGCAGAGCCAGTGTCAATTAGGGGGTCCTACTGTAGGGAAGAATGACCCAGTTAGCAGCTTTGTTTGTTGTTGTTTTACGTCCTAGCAACATCTAAGGTCATATCAGGACAGGTATTGACTTGTGACAGTGCGCACTCATGGCGATTTTATAGTGCTGCCCCACTGGAAGACCAGGCCACCAGCACCATGACCTGATATCCCACTCAGTCACCTTATCCTGACACTGAGCAGACCAGTCCTTGCCCTATCCTACTAATGCCAAGCGCCTGGCTAGGAAGCGACAAGTATCAATTTTTAAGCCATTGGTTTGACTCGACCAGGGTTCGAACCGACGATCCCACGATCTATCTACACGGGAGGCGGAAGCTGTAACTCATTTGGCAATCCGGTCTGGTTCCCAGTTAGCCGGATTTGGGTGAGAACCCCTGCAGCAGTTTCTGATTTACCTGCCTTATTTTGTTGGGTGTGAAGGAATTTATCCTTGAATAGACCAGACGGAATGGCCGGATGAGTTGAGCATCCCTCTCAAGTTTTGGTAGATCGTCAGATTCAAACGGTTTGAACAATGGTCGAGTCAAACCAATGCCTTAAAAATTGATATATGTCGCTTCCTAGCCAGCCACACAGCATTATTAGGATAGGTCAAGGACTGGTTCGCTCAGTGTCGGGATAATGTGACTAAGATGGATACCAGGTCATGGTGCTAGTGTCCTGGTATCCCAGTGGGGCAGCACTATAAAGTCGCCATGAGGGCATTGATATGACCTCAGATGTTGTCAGGATGTAAAACTCCAACACTCAACCAAACAATGGTTTATTTTTCAGGATTGGATCAGTGGTCCTAAACCCATATTATGTTACATTCATTCACAGATATGATTTGCTCTAAGATTAATCAAAGTTTGCGACAATTAAAATAAAAGAATACTCCTCTGACTGCAGAGAAATTGTGGGATAATGCAGTGTACATGTCATGTTTTCCGTGTCATGGGTTGTGTGACTTTAAACTAATATACACTTGATGAGTATAAAGGTATTCCGTTAGTAGAAATGAACACAGTTAAAAACATATACAGGGGTGGGAAATAATGACAGGTAAAATATGGTGTGTGGAGTGGTTTTCTTGAGTAGTTCCGTGGGCTTTTTAACCGGATGAAAAACATTCATATCCGTTCTTATCTTACAACAATATGTTTAAGGTAGGGGTGTTACATGTTTGTCAGTATTTACCTCTGTTGGCCAACAACCATGGTATGTCATGTTTCACTATGGTCATATCATTAGTTAGAGAGGGGTGTAATTTGATTAGTTGATAAGTATTAACCATTTCGTTCTGCTAGTTGGTGTGTGGTAGAAATAGCGCAGCACGGCTATGTACAGAATGTGTGTAATTAGAACAATTAGTAGAATTAGTACAATCAGTAACATTGGTCGTAATGCGAAGCATTACGCTTGATGCGAGGAGAGGAAGAGACCCTCCCCCCGCCCCGCGCTGTCGCGCGGCGCTCACACCTCACCAGACCCCGCTGCTCGCCGCTTCCTCCCCCGCCCCCGTGTCGCGCAGCATTCGTGCCTCACGCGACGCCCGCTGCTCGCCCTCCCCCGGGCCGGCAGCTTTCACACTCACCTGCTGTCGCCGCCCCCCTCCCTTCCCTTATAAGGCCGCCCGTCAGCCTCCCTCTGCACTCGCCCTCCTGCCGCCTTCCAGCTCTCTGCCTTTCTTTCCTGAGACTCCTCCTCGGACCGCTGCCCGCCTCAGGCTTCTGCACCATGCCCGGACACGGAAAGGGAAGAGGCCGCAAGAGCACCAGGCTCACCGCCCGGGCCATGCCGGGGCCCGCCTCGGGCTCGCCCGGCGACGCATCAACATCCCCGGCCCTGGCCTCCCCCTCGGCCACCTCGGGCGCCGACACAGCCATCATACTCCAGGCCCTGCAGCGCCTCACTACGCGCACGGACGCCTTCGAGTCGGCGGGAGCCCGAGGAGCGCCGGAGCAGACGCAGGCAGGGTACAGCACGCCGCCCGCCCCAGCTCCTCGGGCGCAGACCGCCGCCGGGGCCCGGCCCCCGCCGCCACCTCAAGCGACTCTGCCCGGGGCAGCCCACCCCCACTACCAGCAGCATGACCGCCTCGCCGCCCGAGGTGGCCCCGCGCCTCCCCCGGCCTACCTCCAGGACATCGCCGAGGACTACACCCCAGCATCCGCGGCCAACGCCGTCCGAGACATCCTCGCTTCCGCCAAGGCGCAGCGCACCGGCAGGCGCCAAGGCATCCCCTCAGGATACATTTTCCCCTCGGACCTCATCGAGAGGGGCCCTGAGCGGAAGCCGGTGAAGAGAGGGGAGGCCACCCGCGATGAATATAACCTCGCCCTCCTCACCCTCGCCGGTCATCCAGCCTTCCCTGAGCACTCCCTCCAGGGCCTACGCCACCACCACCTCACTGTGATGAGGGATATCCTCGTACATCCGTGGCCTACCGTCCACCGCTACTCCGAGGCCATCTTCACCTGGATAGCGGACGGGAGGCTCCCCCACGGATGGCATGACCCTGTGGCCCTCAACACGCTGAGGATGGACTCCATCACCACGCCCACCCCTCCGGCAACACCAGTTTCCCGAGGCGAGGACTCGCCCCGAGGCGAATGGGCCCGAGGCACACACCTGCCCCTGCCCCAAGCCGACACCGGCACCGCCTACGATAGGCACACTCACGGGGACCCCTGCCCCGCCTGGAACCGCGATCCCGCCTCGTGCGATCGGGCCCACATCGGGGAGGCCCACGGCGAGGTGGGAGACAGGCGCCGGCACATCTGCGCCTACTGCGCCAATGTGCGGCGCATATTAACTAGGCACTGCGAGGCCGAATGCCTCACCAAGCAAGCCCGTGAGCGCCAGACACGGCCGCCTCGGCGGATTTTTGATCCGCCGCCCCCCCCCCCCCCCCCGGCCGGCCCGGGGGGCCCCTCCCGGCACCTCACCCTCACCACTGCCGACAGCCCCGTGACTTCCACCGACAACCTCCCAGCGTCCACCGACCGCAGCGCCGCCCAGTCAGAGCCGGGGTTCATCACCTCGGGCCTCACACCTCAGACCACAGCCCAGCCCAGCCCCACGAGAAGCCCTCTGCCCAGACCACAACCGCCGACCATCACGACCACCGACAACCCCTCAGCGACCACCAATCGAAACGCCGCCCAGACGAAGCCGGGGTTCACCACCTCGCACCTCACACCTCGGACGATACGGCCCAGCCTCACGAGGGACCCTCCCCGGACAGCCCAGCCACCGGCGCTCACGACACCGCCTTCATGAACCCGCCTGACCCGCGACGGACTCCCACCCCGCCCAGCCCTGAGGAGTTCGCTGCCTCCCTGATCGACCCTCGCCGGACCTCCTCCCCCCAGGCCTCAGGAGCGGGCCTCCCTTTTTTGGCCGCCCGCTCCCCCTCCACGTAGGCCCCGGACCGCCCTCTCAACCAGCCCTGCCTTCCCGGGCCCCCGCCTCGGGCGCCTCTACCCCCACCTCGGGCACGCCTCAAGCCCTCTCCTTACTCTTTGGCGGAGGGCTCCTCGGCCCCCCTCTACCAGAACTCTGACATTGCTCCTTATGGGCCCCTCCTCTTGATCTCTTCTGCTCCTCATGAGCCCCTCGCTGTATTGCTCACTGTATTGCTCCTCCCGAGCCTGTCATTGCTCCTCTCGAGCCCCTTCCTCTTATTTTGTACCTCCTCAGTCTGTTTACCTGTTCCCCTGTATGCTCTGTTGAGGCGTCAATAAATGCCTTTTTCCCACCCCCGCTTACCCTCTTCCTTTTCGCGCATCGGTCGTAATGCGAAGCATTACGCTTGATGCGAGGAGAGGAAGAGACCCTCCCCCCGCCCCGCGCTGTCGCGCGGCGCTCACACCTCACCAGACCCCGCTGCTCGCCGCTTCCTCCCCCGCCCCCATGTCGCGCAGCATTCGCGCCTCATGCGACGCCCGCTGCTCGCCCTCCCCCGGGCCGGCAGCTTTCACACTCACCTGCTGTCGCCGCCCCCCTCCCTTCCCTTATAAGGCCGCCCGTCGGCCTCCCTCTGCACTCGCCCTCCTGCCACCTTCCAGCTCTCTGCCTTTCTTTCCTCCACCCACCCACCCGACTACCCCTCCTCCACCCTCCTCCCTCTGCGGCGGAGGGCTCCTCGGCCCCCCTCTACCAAAACTCTGACATTGCTCCTTATGGGCCCCTCCTCTTGATCTCTTCTGCTCCTCATGAGCCCCTCACTGTATTGCTCACTGTATTGCTCCTCCCGAGCCTGTCATTGCTCCTCTTGAGCCCCTTTCTCTTATTTTGTACCTCCTCAGTCTGTTTACCTGTTCCCCTGTATGCTCTGTTGAGGCGTCAATAAACGCCTTTTTCCCACCCCCGCCTTCCCTCTTCCTTTTCGCGCATCAGTACAATTTGTACCATTAGTACAATTACTACAATTAGTTCAATTAGTATAATTAGTAGAGTTAGTACAGTTAGTACAGTGAGAACAGTTAGTACAGTTAGTACAGTAGTACAGTTGGTAAGATTATACGGTTTGCACAATTAGCAAGATTAGCAAGATTATCAAGATTAGCAAGATTAACACAATTAGTAATATTAGGATGACTAGTGTAGTTAGCACGATTAGCACAGTTTGTATGGTTACTAAGAATAGTATGATTAGTAAGAATAGGACGATTAGTGTGGTTAGTATGGTTATCACAATTAATACAATTAGGAAGATTAGTATGAGAAGTACGATCAGTACTATTATTACTATTAGTAACATTAGTATGATTAGAACGATTAGTAAGATTAGTAACATTACCATGATTTGTATGATTAGTAAGATTAGCGTGCTTAGGAAGATTAGTACGTTTAGTAAGAATAGTACAATTAGTGTGGTTATTATGGTAAGCATGGATTGCATGATTAGTAAGGTTAGCACGATTAGTATGATTAGCAAGATTAGTAAGATTAGTAAGATTAGTAAGATTAATAAGATTAATAAGAGTAACACGATTAGCACGATCAGCATGATTAGCATGATTCACATAATTAGCACAATTAGCACAATTAGTACATTGGTGCTCATTGTCACTGCCTGTGTGAACTTGTTGGGGTGTAACTGGGGTGGATTAAGGTGTTTTATGCATTTGTTCTATTCCTCTGAAAACCTTGTCAGTATGGCCGGAGTGCTGAGATTCTGCAGAATGGGGCCCTATCTAATGAACCCAACATATGGCGTACGGTATGGATTAAGTTAGACGATCCATAGTTGTATTAGTAAAGCTGCATAGCCCGATCAAAACATCAAATCTTCAAAACCAAAACAGTCACCTAGATTTGATTCTACATATCTAACTTAAATACTTAGATACTATAAAACCTATGTCACCACATACAATTGAATACAGTGCCAATTTAATAGAACCTTTTACTGCAATAGACTACGGTTTCAGAATGTTGACTTTAATTGTGCATGTTTGTGCTTGAAATATTAAAAAGTTAGCCATTAAAAATTCAAGTTACTTCAAACTAAAGTTTGGTAGATTATAACGATCAACCTAATATATTTATCTCAGAAAATGACAGAAATTGAAAGTCATCAGACTATACAACTTTAAGTTGTGTGGTGGCTGGCAGTGGCTAGGTAGCTTTTTCCGAAACTGTACACACTTGCAGATATTTCGGTTATCGGCTGCGGATATGATTTTTAGTAATTCATTCATCATGCGCCGTGCGGCAAATGGCCAAGTCCTGTGCGGTCCTATTGCAGGATGTCATGACTCCATTGCTGATTACCGACGCGTTTTAATGTGGATTATGATAATTCCATGAACCAACACTTGCATTTCTCTCTCAACTGACTCCACACGTCTACATTTTGTGTGAACTTACTAGCCTATCTGTGATTAAAAAACTAATTCTGTTTGTTCTTTGTAAAGAAGCACAACTAATAAAACACAATGCCACCTGACCCTCACCTGTTTTATTTTCTCCTTTCAGGTAGAGCCACCTCAGCTACTGGAGGATTTACCGGTCACGTGATTGCCACGCCTAGTTACCACCAGGCTGACATTTACATCCAGCCGAGAGTGGGATGGAGGGGCGAGGTGGTGGTCAAACTGTCGGCTGCTCGCTGTAAACACTGCCAGACCACGACAGCTGGAAATGGCGCGACAAGTTTATAAACAAAGAATTTAAAAGAGGAAGAAATAGCGCCCGTACGTGCGCGCGTGTCTATTTCTGTGTGTGTGTCCAGTGAAGCATGGCGAAAATGACGTGTTTTCGAGTAACGCCAGACACAAACTGAGTGATGGAGATTCCTGCGTGCCGAGTAATGCCCATTGATACTGAATGGCGGCGCCTGGTGGCGTATTTTTGAACTAGAATGGTTAGCGCCTTCTGTCGCTGAGGTGCCAGCTGGTTACGGATATGGAGGCGTGAGAGCGGGGGGGGGGGGCGGGGTGTGGGGGAGGAAGAGGTGCAGTCAGTCATGCGTGGCCTACATCCCGACCTGCTCGCCACGCTCTGCGGCATCTACTGCGCGCACGTCGCCGCGCACATCCCGCGCCAGACCGGAAGTGAGCTGCCGCCATCGCCATGGGCTCCCACGCCGCTCCCCCTTGCGGCGGCGGCAGAGGGTTACGGCGATCAGTTCCGTCAGTGGCCGTGGAGCGGATTTAAACAGAGCCACTGGAGAAAGCGAACGCCATTGCTTTACTATAGCGGAACCGGAAGTGGGATGCGCGCATGGTCACGTTTACCCAGAAGTACAGGAAGTAGCCCACGGCGCGCACGACGGCGAGCGGGCGGCGGCGGTGTGTGGTGGGTGTGTGGTGGTGCAACAATCCAGACTGCTTTCGGTATGCGTAGAATGCGCGATACGCGCGAAGGGCGGTCAGTGGGCCGCCGCGCGCGACGGGACCCTGGAGGTATGGAGGAGCGGGAGGGGGGTGGCTCGGGCAGCGGCGTGGGAACCTATACCTGGAGGTGGGGCTGGGGCTGGAGGAGACGGAGGGAGAGGGGAAGGCGGAGGACAAAGGGGTTAGACGGCATTGGGTGGTGGGTAGTAATCTCGGGTAGGAAACCCTGGAGGTCGACTAGTTTTAATTCTTCCTCCAGGGTGGAAGATGGAAGGGTGTTGGGTAAACCACCAGCACACCACCTGGATGTTCTTGGTTCTGGTGCTTATCCAGCCGAAAGAAGTTATCAGCGTAACTACTACCGGAACCAGGGTAACCAGCATAACCGGGGTAACCAGCGGCGGCGTCTGCAGGCAGTTGAGGCAGACCAGGACGCCAAATCTCCTCCTGGTGTTGACCTCCTGACCCCAGGTAGCGCCCCAACATTTCCTGCTGGGCCTCTTGCAGGTACTATGGCTGTCGGGGTGGCGCCATCTAGCGGCCCCCAAACGTCAACTCCCGCTGGTAGTGAGGACGCCGGCAGAGGGGGACGGGGAGGGGGAGAGATAGGTACGGGGAACGGGCAGCGGGGAGACGGTCTCGGGGAGACAGGTGGCGCCACCCAGGGAGGCGGCACAGGAATTAATGCTGCGTCAAAGGGTTATCATCGGCTGATCAACGCGCCCTCTATAGGAACGCCAAAGATGGCCATTACGCGGCGCCAACGGAGGGGTGTAACCTACACAAGCAGCTTCACACACACAGACAACCCATACACCACACCCACCGCCCCACCCGCGCCGCGTAGCTACACTACTGTCCCCTGGCGAGAACCGAGCGAACCCTCTCCTGGTTCCACTTCCGATGAACTGTCGGCAACACTCACCACAACTAGCGCCGAGGGTCGGACTCACTCAGTCGTGAATTTTGTTTCGTTACCCCAAAACAGCACCAAACCCAGTAATGTCGGCGGCGGGACTGTGTCCGTATCTGATGCGGGTGGGGGCACTCAGCTTCCGCCCCGGGAGAATCTGCCGTCAGGTGGCGACGTCAGCAAACACTTGTCTCAGAGCTGGGTCACAACTCCCACGCTCTTGCCTCCTCCTCCTTTCATCTCCAACTCCATCGCAAACTCCACATACCAAACCAACACGGTCCCGGCAACCAAGGACGCTAACGGCGGAAGTGGCGACTTCCCGTCATCACCTAGCCTCAGTTTCGGTTCCGCCTCCTCCGCAGGCAGCGATGGCGGTGGCGCCGGCGGTGTCAGCGGAGCGCAAGCCCATGACGGCGCACCTGGAGAAGGAGAAGGGGGAGGGGGAGGAGGGGGAGGTGTGGGGGGAGGAGGAGGGACGCCTGCCGTCCAACCGCCTGAGGAAGGGGGAGTAGAAGGGGGAAGTGGGGCGGAAGGGAGTGAGGGAGGAGAGGGAGGCGGGCCGGGAGTGTTAGCTGATCGCTCCGTTAGCACTGGCAGCGCCGGGCCGGGCGCAGCGGGCGGCGGCGGCGGCGGCAACGGCGGCATCGGCGGCGGCGGCCGGGCGGGCGGCAGTACTAGCCGGGCAGCCGAGCCAGCAACATCAGAGGCAACACGGCGCGAGGGAGGGACCAGCTCGCCCAGCCCTGACCACCGCCTGGATTATTACATTTCTCCGGCCTCTGACAGCAGCCTCTCCCCGCCTGCCGACTCCACAACCCTCCACGCCCCAACCTCCTCCTTCCCCTCGTCCTCCTCCCCCTCTTCTTCCTCCGAACCTACTTCCTCTGCCGGGACTCCCGCAGCTTCGCCCGGTGGCAGTGCGCGGCCCGGGACGCCCCCGCCCGCCGGCCCGCCGCGCCGGGGGGACGGCCAGGTCGATGCGCGCGCGGGTCGCGGCGAGGCCGAGCTGACAGCGGCGCCGGCGACAACATACGCGGCCGACGCGGCGCGCGCGGCCCAAGTGACGGCGGCGGCGGCGGGAGCGAATGGCGGCCATGAGGAGGTGATCACCCACGGGGATGACGTCACATCCCGCCTTGCCCGCCCCACGACGTCACATCCGGACGACGCCAGCGACGTCGTCGTCGGCGGCGGCGCCACTGCCCCACCGTCGCGCTCAGCAGCGGAACCGACAGGCGCCGACGGGACAGACGCGCCGCGTTCACACCGCCCCGAGTCGGCCCGACTCACCCCGACTCGGCCGACGGCCTCCGCGTCTCCCTCCGGCCTACCCGGGGAGGAGAGCGCCGGCGGCGTCCACCTCCCAACCGCTGGTGGTGACGTCAGCAGCGTCGCTGACGTTACCGCCGGCGGCGTACCCCGGGAGGAGGAGGAGGAGGAGGAGTCCCCCTCCTCGGGGTCTCCGGGGTGGCCGGGGTCATCGGGTGGCGGCACGTCCACGCCTGTCGCCGGAGACGGCATGGAGTCGACGCTGGCCTGCGATGGTATAGTCTGCTTGGATTTCTACGGGGACGCTATTGCCTCCAACTCAACCGTGAACGGGACGGCCTACCAGGGCCCGGGGAACGCGGGGCGGCGCCCGGGGGCGACGGGGGCGGGGGCGGGGGCCGGCACCCTGCACTGGCAGATGCTGTTGCTGCTGGTCGTCGTCGTGGCCGGGATTACGGGCAACGCGCTCGTGTGCATCGCCGTCACCATTGAGCGGAAACTGCAGAACGTCACCAACTACTTCCTCATGTCGCTCGCCGTCGCCGACCTGCTCGTGTCGCTCTTCGTCATGCCGTGCAGCATCGTCAACGAGCTAATGGGTGAGTCTTCCTCTTCTTCTTCTTCTTCTTATTCATTTCAGTTTCAGTCTCAGACTGATTCCAAACGACGTCGTAGAACGAACGGAGAATATTAAAGTTACATAGTCAGATGGTTTTCAGTTTCTGTGATTTTTCTGAGATGAATATATTAATATGATTGTTATATTGCACCTTGATTTAGTTTGAAGTAACTTTTAGCTTTATTTTTAATCGGATAACGTTTGAGATAGTTGAACTGCAAACATTTGAAATTTGTTTTGGCAAGTACACCAAAACTCTGATAGCATAGGTTTCAGCAGTAACAGGTTCTATTAAATTGACTCTGTATTCCTGTCTGTGTGGTGGCAAATGCGTAATAAGAGAATCAGTGTCTAAGGCAGATATAGAATCAAATCTAGATAATTGTGTTGGTTTTGGAAATCTAATGCTCCATCTGACTATGCAGGTCTAATAGGGATGTCACTTTTGTCCACAGATTGACGGATTTTCGAATTTTGTAATAATGAAATCGGTCGTTCTTGTGATTCGTGCAGATCCAGTGAAATATTCATCATTGTTTCACATATATACCGACCATCAACATCCTATTATTAAGTCCTACTGTCATAAAGAAAGAAAAACTGAATACTTTCCTGCTGAAAATGCTACTCTTAAAGTTGCATAATCCGAGGAAAACATCAACTTTTCAAAACTAAGCCAATTATCTAGATTTGATTCTACATATCTGTCTCAGATACTGGTGCACTGGAGCAGTCACACCACAACGTTTTGGCCCGGCGTTGGACAACGCGTGGCAACGTGTTGGGTTTTTGGGCGAAACGTCGGGAAGCGTCGGGACGCGTTACAAACGCGTTACAGACGCGCTACCGGCACGTCGGTACACGTCGGTACACTTTGAGTGACAGGCACATCTGAACCAACACGTCGGCGCGCGTCGCCCAGCGCCGAAAGTTATGTGCAAGCACAAAACTTTCGGCGCTGGGCGACGCGCGCCGACGTGTTGCGTAGCGTGGGAACCTGGTGAAATTGGGTCAAGTTTGACGTTTCTCGACGCGTTGAATATATTTAAGCGCGTTGGCGGCACGCCGCAATACACGTCATAGTGTGACTGCTCCATAATGAAATAAGTGTTGCAATTTGACAGGGAATACTGAGTGAATTCAATTGAATATTTTACTGGAGAGAAGTTTATGGTATTATAGTTTTCGCATGCTTGGCAACATTAAGTTAGTATGTTTGCACTTCAAATATCTCAAAAGTTAGCAATTTAAAATAAAAGTTACTTCAAAGTAAAGCAAGGTAGATTATCATGATCAGCCTAATATATTTATCTCTGAAAATGACAGAAACTCAAAACCATCGGGCCATGCAACTTAAAGTCCCTCAAAATGATTACCTTGCTTGAACTCATCGGGGCTCCGTTCCCTGAGCGTCGACTGGGGCTCTGCCCTGGACCCCGCTGGTCTAAATTCCCTGACATCCAGAGGTATTTTGTGTAGATCCTAGGTACCTGCAGCGCCAAAAGAAATCATGGAATGGTCGTTTTTTCATCAATACTCACAGGGTCATCACTATTTCTGAATGGATTTGATTTTAATGAAATTGCATCACTTAGAAGATCAACATATTTTCTATCTGATGTTGTTGCTGGATTGAATATATAATAAGTTTCTATTTAAGTAAACTGCATTTGTATGATGGGTGTATTTAGTGAATATTCCTTAATAATATTTAAGTAAAATACATTTGTATGATTGGTCTATTTAGTGAATATTCCTTCATCACTGTTGTAAATGAAAACAACCCTGAAAACAGGTTATCTTTAATCGACTCGCCGTCTCTTATGCTACATCGTAGCTGATACTGATATCCAATCAGATCCGTGGATTAACGATGCATGACTTCGCCAAACTTATGTCGGAGGCCTTCTGGTGTGGGAGGAGTGTGCTAAGGTCGGGAAATGTGAATGATTGTCACTGGTAATAAACATGAGGAACATGCTCACGATGAGTCAACATATGTATGTTTCAAACCTGGACTGTTCTGTGACTGTAAGGTTTGCTGGTTCAAATACGGAATAATTATTGACCATTAACTACTCAGATAACTTCCATAGTTACTGACTGTGAGGTGTTTTTCGGGCGGGTGGTTACATACTGGGAATGATTATCGGTTGTCACTTGAAATTAACATTCGGACCTTTCTATGATCAGCTATTATTTGCAAATCTTTATGGTTGAAGTGATATCCGGGGTAAACACAGGGGAATATCCGGTTGGACATATAGTTAGGTTGATGGGTATTAATGTTATACCTCAGTCGTGTTCTACTGGAAGCATGTCAAGGCTCACTCAGTAGTTGCGATGGTTTTTCATAAGTTCTGTGGAGTGACAGATTGCGCAAAGGGAGCGGTCCACTGTCATTGTTGAATAACACCAAGACCTGCTCACGGTGAGTCAGGATGTCGATGTTTTATTCCCTATTATACAACACAAAGAAGATCACCAACAAAGAAGTTCTCAGAAAAATTAAAAATAAGAAAAGCTTGTTTGCCACTATACAAAGAAACTTATTTATTTTGGCCACATCATTCCTCAGAGTTCAATATACCATACATTGTTGGAAGGGAAGGTGAATGGCAGCAGAGGGAGAGGGAGACCAAGAACCTCATGGTTGACAAATATTTCACAGTGGACAGGCTTAAATTATTCACAGTCTATCAGAACAGCACACCATCGGGACAAGTGGAGAACCATTGCATCCAACCCTCGACTAGAGGACGGAACTATTGATTGATTGATACCACCAACGCTAAATAGTGTCACGGTTGGTTTTCTTGGAGAAAGGTGATTGCATCAGGGTCCCTAGTTACTGTAATGATTAGGACGCTAGCTCAGGAACAAACTCTCTGCCAAAACCAGGAATGCAACAACCTACCTGCAATTTAAATCTAGATTAAAGGTTGACTACCCAACATAGACATACCTTAAGAAACCTACCTGGATAGACCACAAAAGTTGAGAACTGAAATAAATACATAGTCGGAAATCACTCCCTTCCATCTCCCTCTCTGAAATCCCCCCATACAAAAAGAGTAAAACAAATAACAACTACGAAAGAATAACTACCAGCCTATAACACCTGACTAAACGAATAAAAGATATACTAATGACAACACTATAGTTCACCAAGACAATATATCTGAGTCATGTAGCCATTATTTGCATAATCCAAAATCCACCACTACCTGTATCAGTAAGTCATGCCCATTATATTAATATCTCCTCACACGTATGATCATCAACTCACTGATATAGTCTAAAGGTAAATGGCTATTCTCCAGGCTAAATGTGCAAAATAAGATCCCCACTATATTAGTAATGCCTGATTTTAACCTGTCTATATTGTCCATACCATATCATCATCTCATCCATACTTGTTGCTTCCTAGCTAGGCGCTCGGCATTATTAGGATAGGGCAAGGACTGGTGTGCTCAGTGTCAGAATAATGTGACTGAGTGGGATACCAGGTCATGGTGCTGGCGGCCTGGTTTCCCAGTGGGACAGCACTATAAAGTCGCCATGAGTGCGCACTGTCACAAGTCGGTACCCGTCCTGATATGACCTTAGATGTTGCTAGGACGTAAAACAACAACAAACAAACAAACAAATCATCTCATCCATAAATAGTTCATATGCACTATAATTGTTAAGGCCGGAAGACGAGCGTCTCAGTTCTGAAAAAAAGGTGTTATTCAACTGGAATAACAAAAGTTGAAGAACAAAACAATATGTGTTAGAATGCAGCCCTTAGAAAAATGTTCCCTTTTTTGCATCACCCTCACAATACTACTTCCAATGTTGGCCGGTTGGGACAAGAAATAAGAACAGGAATAGAGAGGAAAGTAATCAGTGTTAGTTCATGTCGTAATAGAAATTAAACTTGCAATTCAAAATAAAGTATTGCACATTTTCTAACCGATAATGATCATAATACAGTATAACCCCATAAACCAAGCTTAGTTAAACCAAACAATCGGTTAATCCAAACTTTTTTCAGCGGCCCAGCAAAATACTACCATTTATCATATAAAAAAGTTGGTCAAATCAAAGTCGGTTAATCCAAATTATCGGTTAATCCAACCAAAATGTGTGGACCCAAGGCCAGTCCGGTATGGTTAAACCAAACTGTCATGTGGTTATAAGGTCATTTGAGACCCCACCAACTTGTTTATATGATAAATAGTAGTATTTTGCCGGGCCGCCAACAAAAGTTTGGATTAACCGAATGTTTGGTTTAATCGAGCTTGTTTTAACGGGATTATACTGTATATAAATAGAAAAACAATAATCAAAGTGTCCACATACATTGTATATTACATGTGCAATACATGCCTAGTCAATGTCAAAGTCAAACCCAAAGCTCAGTTAAACCAATGATCGGTTAATCCAAACAAATTTTAGGGTCCATTCAAGTTTGGTTTAATCGGGTTATACTGTACTATGGTGGTTAAAGCGGCATAGTCTGATGAAAACTTCAAATTTTCAAAACCAAAACAATTATCTAGATTTTATTCTACATATCTTATTTAGATGCTGGTGCACTTATCAAAGATTCGGCTCCACATAGAAGGGAATACTGAGGCAATTTAATAGAACCTGTTACTGCAGAAACCTATAATGTCAGACTTTTGGCGATCTTGCCAAAATCAATGTGGGATGTTCACACGTCAAATATCTAAAAACTTAGCCATTTAAAATCAAAGTTACTTCAACAGTAAAGTAAGGTATATTGTAATGATCAATCTCATGTATTTATCTTAGAAAATGACAGAAACTCAAAAGCATTGGACCACGCAGCTTCAAAGAAATAAGTAACCTCGTCTTTCCACCATTAAACATTACAGGACTGACCTATCACGGATTGATATCAAACTAGACGAGGGTAGAGGATACACCATTTCATTCAGTTTTATATCAATATGTGAGAGGCGTGTCCTGTAACACTAATGGTGGAAAGACGGCATTAACTGACAATATTTATTGAGTTGTTTCACACTTTGTCGATTAGACCTGCACTCATGACGCGGTGGCCGAATTGATCGAACATGGGCTTTCCATACAGGAGATTGGTAGTTTGATTCCCGGTCGAGTCAAACCAATCACGTATAAAATTGATACTTTTTGTTTCCTAACTTGGCACTTGGCATTAATAGGATAGGGCAAAGACCGATTAGTTCAGTGTCAGGATAAAGTGACAGAGTGGGATATTGGGTCATGGTGGTCTGGGCTTCCAGTGAGGCAGCACTATAACATCACCATAAGTGCACACTCTCACAAGTCAGTACCGTTCCTGATATGACCTTAGATGTTGCCAGGACATAAAACTCCAACAACTAACCAATAACCGACTAGACCTGTGAGCAGTTATTCCCAGACGAGCAGCTCAGAGACAAGAACAGTGCGTGATTGACTGGCTTTATTTTTTTTAAGTTGCATGTTCCGATGATGCTTGAATTGTTGTCTTATTTTTTAGATAACAATATCAAATTGATCGTTATGAGCTACTAATCATTAGTCCAGAGTCATTTTGATGAAAAATGACTATTTTTGAAGCAATTTGAGCTGAAAGAACCCAAAATACTTTCAACAAGCTTTCCAAAAGTCCTCTCGCTATGACCAGTATTGACATCTCACAATGACCAAATCATGTGGAATGACCTAAATAAAATATAGCCTGGGTACCTTTTTTTTATACTGATGGCGCTATTGTGCCATCATTTGTTTCTTGGCATGTGATGCGATGTGGGCTGACCTAATGATTATCAAATGTATTTCTCCTGGATAATAATATACATAATTATTACATCACTCTTATTCAGATCTGTAACAGTTATTTAATACAAAATTTGATGCAACTTTATATCAACCCAGGCTATGGTGCCAGCAATACTACTACTGGACATCCTGGAACCTGACTAGGTACTTGGAATGAGGGTCAAGGCTAATGAGGCCACAATATTGACCTAATTGATTAATGGCTTCCTTCTGTGATGGGTTTCTCAAAGTAGGATGAGGTAGTAAATTCACTGATTATTATATATATGCTGTCCCAAATCACTTGTTAATGCAGCAATATCTAAAATGGATATATATATAATGAAATTAAGATACATGTTTCGGTTTTGAAAAATAAATATTTCATCGAACCATGCAACTTTAAATAACATCTAGGATAGTTGCTTCAATGCGTTCAGCTCAAGCCGAGTGGCACTAGTGTCATACGAAAGCTAACCACTGCTTGGTTCTCTGGGCGACACTATCACCTCAGGGACCTGAGAGGAAATGTCCAAAAGAGATTGCCAACAACAAAATTGCTTCTAGGACTATTAATAGCGGCCTGGTTGGAAATCAATGTCGATTTCAGTGTAGCTCAGTCTGGGTCAACTCAGTCCATTATGTTGTTTACATTCCAGTTATCGTATTAAGCACACTCCTCGGGACACAGTGAGCAAATGTCAACATTTAAAGCTGCATAGTCTGATGAAAGCTTACCATATTCCAAACCAAAAGACTTTCCCGGATTCGAACCCACATATTCAACTTGGACAATAATGCACACATTAAACATGTTATTGCAGTTTTATGCTCCTTTGCTATCCTCGAAAATGGGTAATCGGAGCCTATTTCTAATGTTCCATTGTGCACACCACAATTAATTTGGCATATATTCCTTTCAAGCATTTCCAAAGTTGACCCTTTAAAGTAAAAAGCCTGTTTTTAAATTGAAGTTGCATAGTTTGATGGTTTTGAGTTGTGAGTTTGATGGTTAGGTTGATGTTATTATCTATCTACCTAATTTTAGTTGGAATTGATTTGATTATGAATGGCTAAGGACGGTAGCCCCCGGATGGCAACAAACGTGGGTTTGAATCCTGCTCTAGATGCAATGTTTCCCATTGCCATGACCAGGATATTGTACAAACTAGGTGTTGAATGGCTGGTGAACCTCCCCTGTGTAAATATAAGTAAGTGCATTGTTCCTGTACATATGTAATTGTAAGCATCCACTCATGAGAGTGGGCCTTTGTGTATGTGTGTAAATTAGTTGATTAAAGTTGCATAGTCTGATGGTTTTGAATTTCTGTATTTTTTCTGAGATAAATATATTATATTGATCACTAGTATCTACTTTAAATTAGTCCAAAGTTAATTTAAATTTAAATGTAAACTTTGTTGATATTTTGAGTGCAAACATGGAAAATTAGTGTTGGCATGCTTGCCAAAACTCTGACACCATAGACTTCTGCAGTAACATGTTCTGTTAAATTGACTTAGTATTGCCTTCTACACAGAAACAAATCCTTAATAAGTGCATCAGTATCTAAGTTAGATATGTAAAATCAAATCTAGATAATTGGTTTGGTTTTGAAAATTTGGTATTTCATCGGACTATGTAGCTTTAAGCTGGGGAAATTTCAATCGTGGACAATTGGTCTTCCTCATTCCACTGCTCTTTGCCCTATCCAAGTAAAAGAGAGCGCCAGGTTAGGTAGCGACAAGTGAAGAGTTCAGGCGCAAAGTCCCATAAACGCCATTAAAATATTGTGATACACATTGGAATCACACCTTCAAAAAAGTCATTGATGCATATCCTATTTTTTGTTCATTGCTCTATAGCCAGTTCTTCGCAACCAATGTGGAAATTAAAATTACTTTCAGACACAATTATTAAGTTTAAAGTCAAATTTTGGATTGGGAGTCTTCAAGTATAAATGTTTAAGTCATTGGTTTGACTCAGCCAGGGTTCGAACCAAAACACAGTGCGAATGAATCCATTTTAGTTCCATGTACATAATATTTTACATTTCATATAAAAAAGGCATATATATACCTGCAATTATAGAGATATGCTATGACTATGAATTATTATGACTCCAGGGGTAGGAATGTAGTAATCTTCACTGACCTCTCAGACAAGGAGCCACATGCATAGGCCCCGTCCTGATATTACGTTAGATGTCGCTAGGACGTAAAACAACAACAAACAAACATACACAGATAGCTGTGGACATGGAACTGGAACTGTGGATATGCATCAAGGAGCCGAGATAGACTAATGGTTAGAATGCTAGCCCCAGAATAATGGGAAGTGGGGGTTCAAATCCTGCTGGAGGGGCAAGGTTTCCCATTTGCATCACCGTCATGCATCATGTTGCCAACATATATCACTATAATCACACGCGCTGCCATCACACACACTCTCAGTTGGCATTTCAGTATGGACAGTGCCAGTCTTAATCGTGTCTTCAAGCTGGGCCGAACCAGACGGAATGGCCGAATGAGTGGAGCATCCGTCTCCTGTTTTTGGAGATTGTGGTTGATCGATCCCTGGTCGAGTTGATCCAATGACTTATCAAATTTATACTTGCCACTTCCTAGCCTGGCACTCGGCATTATCAGAATAGGGCAAGGACTAGTTGGCTCAGTGCTAGGATAATGTGCCAGTGGGATATCAGGTCATGGTACTGGTTGTAAAATGGTGTCCTGGTCTCCCAGTGGGGCAGCACTATGCAGTTGCCATGAATGCGCACTGTCACAAGTCGATACCCGTCCTGAGATGTTGCTAGGATGTAAGACTCCAACAACCAACTAATCGAGCTGTGCCACACTGCCTGAGCACCTTCTCGGCTGCAGCAGCACTGAAATGGCAATACTCCCCTACCTGACCATGGGAAATGGAGACTGGCATCAACAAGCACAATACCTGGGTGTATGTAATCGTAAGCAGGGTATGCAGGTATTGCAGGTATTGCAATACCTCAGGGAGTTTGATGCCCCTGTCCTGCAGAGTTGTAAACCACTGCCTAGTGCTACAGGTTCTCGACAGAACCGAAGGCTAAGGGAGCAAACCCTAAACAGAAAACCATGTCACTGTGGCAGCATTAAGGGTGGTTGATGTATGGAACGCCCAACATCTCCCGACCAGCTGCTGCAGGGACAAATAGTGTTGCGCTTGTCTGGACATGTTCTTGCCTGTGTGAAACCTCTATTGGCTCCCTGAGAGAGTGCCGCTGGTAACTTGCAAAAGCCAGCAGCACTTCAACATTTTTGCAGGCAGTTTTCATGCAATGTCACTATATCAAGTGATGGACGCATTGATGCTGAAATAAAGCGGAGGATGGCCAAGGCTAGCGTGTCTTTCGGCCGACTACGCCAGAGACTCTGGAACAACCATCAAAGGCAAGATCTCCCGTGCAATCGTGCTATCCACCCTACTATATGGAGCCGAGGCCTGCACAGTGTACAGATGACAGGTGAAAAAGCTGGATGCCTTCATAATGCAATCCTGACGCTAACATGGAAGGACAAAGTGACAAATAAGGAAATACTCAAACGGATGGGGCTGCCCTCTATGGAAGATCTTCTGATCAAAAAGAATCTCCGGTGGACTGGACACCTCATGAGGATGTCATCAGACAGGCTACCAAAGCAGATCCTCTATTCTCAACTGTCTTCTTGTTACAGAAAGAGAGGGTGCCCTCATCTCCGGTTCAAGGATACCATCAAGAGAAACCTGAATCTGAGAGACATTAAGACCGACTCATGGACATCACTCTCACAGCAGAGAGCTAAATGGAGAGCGGCAGTCAATTAATGAAAGCAGTCTTTGTCGCATCACGACCGACAGCATGATGATGATGATGATGATGTAATCATAAGCGCAACTATAAATCATACCCAGTCCCTTTTTTGTGCAATCATTTAAATGCCTTACAAATCCAAGGACACGAGCATAGTAGTCTGCCCTGATTTGTCAGGCAAGGAGACACATAGAGAAATAGGTATGGATATGGTGATTGCCTCGGGGAGCCAGTATTGTGTAATCGTTACCACACTAGTCCTGCAATGTAAGGATCGATCCTGCTCAGCGGACCATTTTGTAGTTTGGGTTATTTTCCGTTCCAACCAGTGGTCCACAACTGGTTCATCAAAGACTGTGGTATGTGCTGTCCCATCTGTGGGAAAGTGCATATAATAGACCCATTGTGTGCTTGTCAGAAAGACTAACCCATGTGTTGGTAGTGGGTTTCCTCCAAAGAAATATGTCACAGTGACCATATGGTGTACGTCCAATAGCCTATGAGAAAAAGATAATGTGCTCTAGAGGCATTGCTAAATATAACAAACTTTCCTTTGCTTTGATTGATGTTGATTGATTTTATTGATGTTGATCGACGTTGATCGATGTTGATTGGTGTTAATTGATGTATATTGATGTTGCTTGATGTTGTTTGATGTTGCTTGATATTGCTTGATGTTGCTTGATGTTTCTTGATGTTGTTTGACGTTGCTTGAGGTTGCTTGTTGTTGCTTGATGTTGCTTGATGTTGCTTGATGTTGCTTGATGTTGCTTGATGGTGCTTGATGTTGCTTGATGTTGCTTGATGTTGCTTGAGGTTGCTTGATGTTGTTTGATGTTGCTTGGTGTTGCTTGATGCTTCCTGATGTTGTATAATGTTGATTAATATTTATTAATATTGATTAACGCTGTTTAATGTGGATTATCTAGGATTAATGGGAATTACTTTGTGAAAACTGGAACAAACCAAAATATAGTGCGAATGAATCCATTGTAGATAATATTTTACTTTTTTGTTTAAACTAGGAATATATATATATACCTGAAATCATACATATATGCTACGACTTTTTTGCTAGTGGAATACACACGTTAAGTTGTGTCAACTGATCAGCCATCAATCATAGGTAACAACATTTCGGCACGACTCATAGACAATTTATTGGTGATACTTGCAGGTCTCCCAGTGGAACGAGTATCTGATGAGATAGACGTCGCTTTGAGACTAGCTCGCCAATGTCTGCCTGACAATAGTTCCATGTCAATAGAGATGACGCCAGTGTTATTGTGCTTCAAAAACAATAAATTATTTTTTAAAAGGATCCCAGTTGATGCATAATACGTCAGAATTCTGGCTGATTCTCTGTGGGGAGGCGACACCTTGACAGCCTCCACTATCCTCTATCCGGACTCTCTGCTATTGAGCCTACGCCTGCCAATCAGCATACCTCTCTGAGGTACCACTTCTCTTTGCCTGACCAAACCTCCGACTCGGCGGCCACCAACACTAGCACTCTGCCTCTGTCAGCCGAGCGGACAACACAACCTTTATCCACCCACACACCCAACTACTTCTTATTTCACCTGTTGTACCTTTTTCTACCTGCCACCCTGACCCTATGGGTACAGGGCTTTGCGGCTCTTCTTTTGCAACGTGAATAAAGTATTTCACTTCTACTTGGGCCTCCATCAACTTCCCTTTGTGAAATAATTCCAACTTTGAAATAACATCGGTTTATTGAATCCCAAACCCCAGATTTACCTCATCAGCGTTAGCAGGATGGCTGTTAATTATTAGGTGTGGGGGTTAAGTCCTGACAACACATGCGGTAATGCCGTGATGGTTATTGATTTGTCAGGCTCCATAGTCATGCTGGATTTATAGTGATTCCGCATGGCTGGCAAAGTGACTCAATATCCTACAAAGTGACATTATCCTGACACTGAACTAATCGGTCATTGCATAATAAACTGCACGCGGTTGCTGAATCGGTAGAGCGCAGGCCTGGCGTGCGACAGTTTGGGAGTTTGGTTCCCGGTGGAGTCAAACCAGTGACTTATCAAATTGATACGTGTTGCTTCCTAACCTAGTGCTTTGCATGAATAGGATAGAACAAAGAATGGTTAGATCAGTGTCAGGATAATGAGACTGAGTGGAATATTGGGTCATGGTACTAGTGGCTTGATTTGCTAGTGGGGCAGGACTATAAAGTCACCATGAGTGTGCACTGTCACAAATCGGTACCCATCCTGATATGACCTTAGATGTTGCCAGGACGTAAAACCTCCAACGACCAACCAACGAACATAGATTCTAATAATGTCAAGTGGCAAACGATAGTCACCCGAGGTACCGGTTTCATTTGACTCAGCCGGTAATTACACCCATGAAGTGGCTCATCGGAAGTGCACGGTCTAAACACTAGCCCATCATGTCCAGTCTATTTGTATAAGTCAATATTTAGGACGACATTGTGATAAATAGTGTTTTGCATTAATAACTAACGTAGTAATAGGCTGGGAAAGGTATGACCCAGTACTGCACAAATAGACCAGACGGAATGGCCGAATGAGTTAGAGCATCCGTCTCCCGTGCTTGGTAGATCGTGAGGTCGTGGGTTCGAACCCCGGTTTAGTCAAACCAATGACTTCACAATTGATTCTTCCTCCCCAGGACTGGTGTGCTCAGTGTCAGGATAATGTGATTGAGTGGGATACCAGTTTCTGGTGCCGGCGGCCTGGTTTCCCAGTGGGACAGCACTATAAAGTTGTCATGAGTGCACACTGTGACAGGTCGGTAACCGTCCTGATATGACCTTTGATATTGCTAGGACGTAAAATAGCAACAAACAACAAACAAAACAAAACTGCACAAATACCAATTAAGAAGATTAAATCCCTTAGCAATGACACATATAACAAAGACAACACAGCATCTAGGACAGGTGTCGCACTCATGTGAAGTGACCAATCAGGGCACCTCAAATAATGAGTAGTGATTGAGTTGATGGAGATTATTGGATCACCTTATCTAACATAATCATAACTGATAAATGAAGATATACACATCGAATCATATTTTTTACAAGTTACAAGTTTTTTTAATGTTAACTGTTTTTTGTTTGTTATTTGTCTCTTTGTTGTTGTTTATTTTTATTTTTTATTGAGGCTGTATTTACACTGTCCATAGTATATAAGCCCAGGTATCCAGGCTTGTTTTCAATGCTGGCCAGTTGTAGTGTTGGTGTTATCTTACCACACAGTGGCTGCTGATAAGGTATTTGATTGCCTTCATTTCAGTAGCAGATAATTGGTTGGTATGGTTAATAGCCTATGTTAGTTTTTTCTGGATTTTCTTGGCATATATGTATTTATTTTGTCTACTCTTATTACTAGACTAGCCTACTCCTATTTACATATCATAGGCTTGTACGTAGCTGTGTGGTGTGTTATCTGGCTACTTTTGGCATGGTTACCTTCCATTGGGCGTCCCGCTGGTGGGCCGTGACATATCACATGCCCCTTTGCAGTGCAGCTTAGTGGGGGTTTCCTAGCCTTATTTTGCACAAATATTTTTTGTAAGTTTTTAGGTCAGGAATTTGTCTTCTTTGACCGTTTGGGCATTCCACACCTTGGCAGCCATTTCCAGCGTGCTTCTCTCAAGAGCTTTTATTTGGCTTCTGGTCTGCTTTACTAGTGGTGCATTATTTGCTCTAGTAGCCCTTTGTGGTTTTGTTAGAAGTTTAATGTTTTGACTATAGCTATATGCTAATGTTTTCAAATGAATTATTCTCCTATTTTCTAGTAATTTAACTTTGGTTCTTTTGTGTATGTCATACGTGGGGTGCAGCTTGTCTACTCTTAGACAGATTTTTAGGGCTCTGTTCTGCAGTGTTTGCAGTTTTTTTAGTAGTTGTTTTCTCACACCCATCTAGTGTACATCTCCATAGTCAAAATAGGGGAGCACCATGCCCTTGAAGATTTTTATTGACATTTCTTGTGTCATGTAGTCTCTTAGCTTTGCAAATAGCCACAGTTTGTGTTTTACATTTTGTATTGTTTATTTTTAGTGTAGTGAGGTAGCCAGGGGGCCTCCTGGGAGGAGGTGTGTGTTATTGACAGGTGGACGTGGCTGCTACACTGGCTGCCTATCCACCCACAGTAATGACAGCAAATGACCACCTCCGTAGTCATTTAACCCCACTGGTTTTACTTGGACTTGAATCAGAATACGACCTTCCCCGCAGGAAGCCAGCGCTCTTATCGATTAGGCAACCACCTCCGCTAAAGGAACAGTGTAATGACTAAGACCAATTGTCAGTGATTGAAATTTCTCTTAACTATTTAACATCAACACAAATCACTGAGGCAGGATGGGAGCGCGGGCTGCTCAGTTGCGTAGATGCGAACCATCGTGGCCTCGTCATGGATGAGTGATTCCCACAGTTGTGTCACAGTTGGTGTGAGTCGAGGGACCCCGCAGGCCGTGGAGAACTCGATTCAAAACCTAAGCGACAAGTCATGCGTGACCGGGTCGAAACCTGCTGGCAAAACAAAGTGCGGTTTGTGAATAAGAAGTGAAGTATTTAAGTAGGTCAGCCACTTGCGTCTCGTGTGTAGGTTGGAGGGAAACCCGTGGATAGCAGGGTAACGAGGGACATTAGCCTCCCCAGGTGCCCCGTCCTGATATGACCTTAGATGTTGCTAGGACGTAAAACAACAACAAACAAACAAACCTCCCCAGGTGAAATTCCACATGAATGGGTACGTGTGGGTATGGTGATGGCCTCAGGGGGCCTAGGCAATATAATGGTTTGGACGCTAGCCCTGGAATGGTAGAAATGTGGGCTTGAGTCCCGCTCGAGGCACAATGCTGCTGGTTGTTAGACACACGTCCCACCACACTGGTGCTGTGACCAGAATGCAGTATATGTCATGTGTTGCTTGGTCGGTTGGTTGTTGGAGTTTTATATCCTGGTCACATTTAAGGTTATATCAGGACGAGTACCAACTTGTGATAGTGCACACTCATGATGACTTTATGGTGCTGCTCCACTGGGAAATCAAGCCGCTGACATCATGGCCTGATATACCACTCAGTCACATTATCCTCGCAATGAGCTAACCAGTCCTCGCCCTATTCTAATAATGGCAAGCACCTGGCTAGGAAGTGACAAGTATCAATTTTGTAAGTCATTGGTTTGACTCGACCGGGAGTCGAACTCCCGATCTTCTGCACTTTAACGCTGGGCACCAAGTCAATCAATCAATAGTTCCATCCTCTAGTCGAGGGTTGGATGCAATGGTTCTCCACTTGTCCCGATGTTGTGCTTTTCTGATAGACTGTGAATAATTCAAGCCTGTCCACTGTGAAATATTTGTAAACCATGATGTTCTTGGTCTCCCTCTCCCTCTGCTGCCATTCACCTTCCCTTCCAACAATGTACGGTATATTGAACTCTGACGAAAGATGTGGCCAAAATAAATAAGTTTCTTTGTCTGTATAGTGGCAAACAAGCTTTTCTTATTTTTAATTTTTCTGAGAACTTCTTTGTTGGTGATCTTCTTTGTCCATGATATTTTCATCATCCTTCGATAAGTCCACATCTCAAATGCTGCTAAACATTTGTACATTTTCTTAGAGATTGTCCATGTCTCTGCCCCATACATTAGAGTAGACCACACATACCACTGAAGAATACGCTTCCTTGTTTGTATTAATATCTTACTTGATTTTAACACTCTATACATTTTGGAGAATGTTGTTCGGGCTATTGTTATCCTTCTTTTAATTTCTTCCTCACATCTCCCATCATTTGTAATCTTTTGTCCGAGATATATGAATTCGGATACCAAGTAAGGTAGAGGAAAGTATCAATTTTGAAAGTCTTCGGTTTGACTCGGCCGGGAACTGATCCCACAATCTCCCATACGGAAAGTGGGCATATTGTATTGCCCAGTGTGTCATCCTCTTAGATATGTTATGTATAGTAGCTTAAACAATGTTGCCATATATATAGCATTGTTAATTCTTCCTAGCCTAGGACTCAATATGGAGGAAAAGAAATCTGCACTCAGAGCGAGGTAATCATTTTCTAGTTCTGTCTTTGGTATTTGGTTTACATTAAGAAGTAATTTAGTTTAAAATGACAAAATATTACCTAAGTATACTTATTTATGTTCACAGACACTTTGCTTGTGTCTACCTGTACAAATGGTTCCTTGCATAGGAAGGCAAGTGAAACCTGCTACACCTAAACCAACGCTAATAATGGAATTAGCTGGAGGTGGGCGAGGAGGAGGACAGCATTGATACGCCATCCATTGGTTTCCTATGGGCATGTGTGTATTATGTGTGTGTGTATGTACACATATTTGTAGTGAGGCCAGACATGCCTCAGTGCTGCACTGACCCTCTACTGCGATAGTATAGTTTGGAATGTTAGCATAGGGCATAGGGCACCATGTTATACCGGACCACAAATATATTCCGCGAGTCCAGTGACCGACCCTCTCAAGGGCAGCGGGAGCCCTGCTGTGGTCATTTAGAACCTGCGACGCACATGCCTCGGGGTCAGGTTATATGATGAAGCGCCCAACCTCTCTCTCTCTCTTGAAGATTTATACTGCCTATCATGGATAAGCCTGAATAGGGTTGCTTTCACCATTAGACAGTTTGTCGATAGAAAGCCCGAGCCTACACTTTTACCGACCCAAGGGATTTTTAACCTCCAACACCACATAGACATGGTATGAGAGCAACTTGCCTTTGATGATGCTGTAAGTTATACACAGCGGTGGAAATCCAAATTGGCAGAGGTGGGGGCACAGGGAATCGAACCACTGACCTTCAGATTAGGAGTCCGACCTAGAAAAAAGTCAGACACTCTAACCACTCCGCCACAGAGAACACCACAACACAACCCACCCCCACCCTCACCCCCACCCCCACCCTCATCCCCACCCCCACCCTCATCCCCACCCCCACCCCACCTCCACCCCACCCTCCACCACCTCCACCCACCCACAGCCCCACCCCCACCCCCACCCCATCCCCACCACCACCCCACCCTCACCCTCACCCCCACCCCCACCCTCACCCTCACCCCCACCCCCACCTCCACAACTCTCTCTCGCCGGAATTGTAGTCTGGACGACAGTTTGTGTCTTTGTAAAAGGAGAAGCAGCCTCATTGTATATTCATGAGAAACATGGAGGAGTGTGAGGAACTGGAACCTTCTGTCATTTTAATTTGTATGAGTAATTATATAGCATGCGTATATAAATATATATGTATCATATTATACGCATAATACTTTGCTGGTGATCAATCTGGCTTATCGCAGTCTTTATGTCTACATGCCAGGTGGTGTATTCCAATACCTACTTCTTGAACAAAAGACTTGCCTGATTAAATGGCACTATGCTCTGGGTAGTCTGATAGTACAGTACTAATACCACACGGACCAGCGATTGACACCTTATTGACGCGCTCACAGAATAATACAATACAGTTTTGACAACACCTGCTCACGGACCTCCCACGTATCGTATTTGCAGTTTGAAAGCCATAACTGTTTATTAATCACCCTTCCCAAGTTAAAAACGACTAATAAATGTGCAAGTCTCCCCAGCCTACAAATCACAGCATTGCTAAACTGATACTGTCCTGGGTGACGCGTTTGTCAAATGTGGCTATGATTATTTTCAGCATCTCGGTCGAGTCAAACGAATTACTTGTTAAATTGAGATTTTTCGCTTCCTAGCCTGGCACTTGGCATGAGTAGGATAGGGCATGGACTGGTTAGCTCAGTGTCAGGATAATGTGACTGACTGGGATCTCAAGTCATGGTGATGGCGGCCTGATTTCGCAGTGTGCCAGCACTATAAAATCACCATGAGTGTCCACTGTCACAAGTCGATAGCCATTCTGATATGACCTCAGATGTTTCTAGGATGTGAAACTCCAACAACCAACCAACCATTTTCAGCATAGCCTCAATGCAGATATATGGGCTTATTAATGCATTGAAGGTGTCGCTCACATAAAAGTCTCGCGCGTTGTGTATCACGTGATTATTTCTTGACATCAACGTGATGAATATGAGAATAATTATTCAAATTTTTCAACTGCAGACAATTTGTCATCCTCAGTTTGCTGCTCGTCCTATCCCAGTCCTGCTGGGTGCCCGGCTAGGTAGCAATGTATACAAATCTTGAAAGTCATTGTTTTGACCTGGCTGACGTGAAAGCTAGCGCTCAACTCAATCGGTCATCCATTCCATTAATGTTAGCTTAAAGTTGCACAGTCCGATAGTTTTGAGTTTCTGACATTTTCTGAGTTTGATCGTCATAATTTACCTTGAAGTAAGTTTTATTTTAAATTGCTAACTTTTGAGATTGTTGAAATGCAATGTAGGAACCCTTTCCAATCTTTCTCCCTTGCCTCGCCTGTCAACCCCTCTCTCCCTCCTGCCCCCCTCTAAACCACCCCCCCCCCCCCCAACCACTGCCGACATCTAATGTCAAGTAGTACATGTCAACCTTTTATCACATAAATGTGCCCGTGGTTTTATCTTCTACAAACATTTGATTAAACCATAAGTCATGCATGACGAACACCCCCCACCTCCACCCCCACCCCCACCCCCACCACCACCACCACCCCCACCTCCACCTCCACCCCCACCTCCACCCCACCTCCACCCCCACCCCTCCTCCACCCACACCCTCACCCCCACCCCCACCCCCACCCCCACCCTCACACCCCAAACCCACCTCCACCCCCACCTCCACCACAACCCCACCTCCACCCCTCCCCCACCTCCACCCCACCCCCACCGCCACCCGCCACCCCGACCCCCATCCCCATCCCCACCCCCACCCACCCCCACCTCCACCCTCCACCACCTCCACCCCACTCCCACCTCCACCCTCCACCACCTCCACCCCCACCTCCCACCTCCACCCCCACCCCTACCTCCACCTCCACCCCACCCCGACCTCCACCCCACCCCACCCTTCCCCCACCTCCACCCCCACCCCCACCCCAACCCCCACCCCCACCCTCCACCAGATATAATGCTCACCATGCTGCTCTGTGGAAAGGGTGTTATGAAGGATTTCCAGAACCAACCTGCCCTCTTATAGCAGTGGAATAACTAATGCTCTCCAGGCAGCTCTGTGGAAAGGGTCTTATAGAGGATTTCCACAGCCATTCTTCCCTCTAATGCCAATGAGAAAACTAATGTGTGTAAGAACTCACATGTGTTTGTTGTTTGTTTGTTTAACGACCCCCAGCACAAAATTAGGGGTATTGGGGGTCTAACACCTGACACTGTAACATAGTTTGTGGAACATATCTCATAGAAGATTTGCAAAATGAACCTGCTCAGTGGGCATGCTACTTACAGGGTGACCAGACCCGGTGGCCGAATGGGATGAGCGTCCGTCTCCCGATTTGATAGATCGTGGGATTTGAACCCTGGTCAAGTCAAACCAATGACTTAAATATTGATACTTGTCGCTTCCTAGCCAGGTGCATGGCATTATTAGGATAGGGCAAGGACTGGTTAGCACAAAATCAGGATAATGTGACTGAGTGGGATATCCGGTCACGATGCCGGTGTTCTCGTCTCCCAGTGGAGCAGCATTAGAAAGTTGCCATGAGTGCGCACTGTCACAAGTCGGTATCCATCCTGATATGACCTTATATGTTGCCAAGACATAAAACTCCAACAACCAACCAACTTCAGTATCCTGGGATCGAGCAGCTTTCCCAATTACCTTCATGGCGCTGTAGCCTGTTTTGCGTCATGGACGGCTACAATAGGCCGGCACAGCGTCCCAGCGCTAAATCTCACCGGCAATGTTTACGCAACGTCTTTCAGCATCTGCCTCCGAGTCGATGCCCGAGTTTTTTAAAAAAACACCCCCAAAATTTAATTAATAACGCAAGAATTAGCAGATCTAAAAGGTAAAGGGCCAGTGGTTTACTTCTCCGCTGTCAGCGCCACCTAGGGGGCTAGGTAGTGAAAAGTTTGCTAGCGATTATCCAACAAAGAAAGCTGACCACTCTTGTTTGCCACAAAGGAATGCAACCAATGCTTTCTTACAACCATGGCGTCAATATCTGCATTTCGCTAACAAAAAAATATAAATAGTGATGCTGCTGCCGGATAATTAATTATTTGCCGGCTTTGATCGACAAACAATTGATAATGGGAAAGGCGATTGGCCATGGCTGCAACAAGAAGATTATTAGTTACGAATGTGTAATTGTGGCTTGTTGCTCTTCTATAAACAAGCTGGGGTGGGTAAGCGGAGATATAGTGTTGATATTATGTGTTTTGTATTGTGAGACCTGTTTTCGCTGTTTGTTGTTTTTGTGTAATTATCTGCAATTAAGCAGGACAAAGGGACAATAACGCGGATGCAGTTTATTTGCAGGCTATGTACCTGTTTGACATACAGTTCACTCATGTTTGAATCCATGCAGCCATGTATTTCACAGATAGCACCGGGCGCGGTGATCGAAAAGGTTTTGGAATACTGTCCACAAATTTGGAGCCCAATTTTTCGGTATGAGGAGCGGAGTCTGTGGAGGCAGGAGGGCGAGTGGCCGGTGGAGAGGCCGGAGGGGGTTATAAGGGAAGAAGAGAGGGGGGGGGGGGTATGTAAGAGGGAGAGAGCTGGAGGAGAGAGGAGGGGGGGGAGAGGGGGGGGGGTGCGTCCTCCCTCACCTCGCATCAAACGCAATGCGAGCATTACGACCAAAGGACTTACGCTATGAACAAAGGCTTAGGGAATTGAAACTTCCTACCCTTTCCTACAGAAGGAAATGAAGTGACATAATTGAAGTATTTAAAATTATGAAAGTTTTTGATAAAATAGATATGAACCAATTTTTCACCTTGAATAAAAGAGAAGGCAGTCGGGGCCATACTCTCAAACTAGTAAAACCCAGAGCCATTTCAAAGTTAACGCAACACAGTTTCTCAAACAGGATCATAAATATTTGGAACAGTCTTCCACAAAATGTTATTGATGACGAGTCAATAAATTCATTCAAGAACAGATTAGAAAAGGCATGGGCTGATGATCTAGGGAAATTTGACCACTTATTCACCACATGCTACTAATTACTCCTTGTCTTGCTTATTTACTTGCACTCAAGCAAAAATGAGAGACAAATAAGTGTTCACACTTCCTGTCTACCTTTCGCTATTTCGCTATTTAGAGCATGGGGCTAGTATGCTTGAGATCCCGGTCGAGTCAAACGAATAACTTATAATAATAATACCATATTTATTTCCAGACGATCAATGTACACACAAGTCGATATTTATATCAGTAATGTTTTTCACATGAAAAAGGATAATGTAGAAATACAATACTTATGACTATGAGGTGCTTTCCCCATTTACAAATAACACAGATACTTGAGAATTGATACTTGTCGCTTCCTAGCCTGATACTCGCAATTATTAGGATAGGCCAAGGACTGGCACTGTGCTAACCCGTTCTTGCCCTATCCTATTAATGCAGAGCCTCAGGCTAGGTAGCAACTAGTATCGCATTGTATAAGTCATTTGATTCATTCGGCTGGATTCGAACTCCCGACCTTCCGCATGGGAAACCTGCGAGGTACCGATTCAGCTAACGTGTCCAGTCCATGTATATATGTATATGTCTAGTCAGCAAATATATATATATATACTTTCTCTGTGTATTTTGTTCTATGTTCCTGCTATTATATATATGTATATATATGATATATATATATTATATATATATATAGGAGTTTGTCTCACGAAAATGAGCCAATTGGTGGTTTTAATAACAAAATGCACAAAAGAGTGGGAATGCATCTCCAAAATACTCTGGCTTAAAGGTTCCTGCATGGGAAAGGTTGTAAGGAACAAAGCTATGAAAACCATGGTTAAAAATATACTTAAATGTTAAAAATAGGAATTATTATATGTTGCCTAAAAAGAAGAAAAGATATGGTAAAATTTCCATTTTGGTCATGTAGTGGTTAAAAAAAAGGAGGTTGCATTTTTGGAGATTTCCTTACGAAATCCTATGGACTGTACACATTGAGGGAAAACCATTAAAAAAAAGGGTTCATCAATATATTTATCTAAATGACCTCTGGTTTTGGTCAATTTAACAGATGTTGGCGTCGCAATTGTTAAAGTCTAGTACATTTCTTTGTTTCATATTAAACTATCCTAGAAACAAATAGGGTTGTTGTATTTTCTCTACCTTTACATTCGGGATAAATTCAAGAACTTTCAAAGACCTGTCAATGCTAACCTATAAGCATGCCATTCGACACCGACATCCAATGGTCGACGCCGACATCTTTCCCCCAATGCACCAATTGGCCTATTTTCATGAGACTGACTCATATATATATATACATGTGTATTTACTACCCACGGATCGCATACCACAGTTAGATGGTTTTCTTTTACTGAATGTGAACCTTTAGCCCCCCCACCTCTCCCCTCCCCACACACACACTCGGCTCTGATGATACCTGGTGGAATGTTGACATTTTGCTGGTTCAGACAAGTCGCTAGTTAAACAGTGAGGCGCTGTCCTCTCAGCGAGTCACTACTGGCTCGTCCGGTTTACAAACATTCAGCCGGTTCTCAGGCGTAATCACTTGAAACCTCCCATCAAACAACATCACTCCCCTCAGTAGTTTACTTTTCAAAAGATGGCTGACAGATCTGCTGATGTAAGTAAGTAAAGCCAGACGGGATGGCCAAATGAGTTGAGCACCTGCCTCCTGTGTGACTGGTCGTGGGTTAGATAGATCCCAGACGGAGTCTATAGCCGTGTTCACACGGCGAAAATGTAAAGCGATTTAGACAAGGCAAATCATATGAATCGATTTAGACGCCCATTCGCACGGGCAGTACTTAGGCCGGAAATCGATATCAGCGCATGAGCAAGTCGATACTAACCAGCGCCAGTTTCGGTTAGGCGACGTCGCCACGAGAGAGTGTGGGTTCGACCTAGATATGTATGGACTGAATCATATTGGTTTGGAAGGGTCAAAACTTCTGCTGGGCAGTGAAACCCTAAAAATAAATGATGAACAAAATATCTGTGCACAGCTAGCAGTTTCATAGACTAAATTATATAATATGCGCTTTTGATCGACCGGAAAGTCAACAAACTAAGGTCTCAACTGCGCATGCGTGTGAGGTCCTTAATCCGCCTAATTGCATTCACACGGGCAAAATAAATCGGTTCACAGAAATCGATTCATGTACACTCCCTCGACAAGTGGTTTACAGAATCCGCATCACAGGAATCGATTCAGGCCTAATCCGACTCAGACACCCATTCACACGCGAAATGTAACCCAAACTATACAAGTCGATTTCTACGAATCGATTTACATTGGCCGTGTGAACACGGCTAAAGTAATGTCTTCAAAAGAAATTATACCTAGCCTCGTGCTCGGCAGTACTCGAATAGGATAAGGCGCAGGGGAATGAGGAAGATCAATTGTTGACGAAAGAAATTCCATCTGCTTAATCAACAAATGTAGCTACTATAACAAAGAGGTGACCAGTTATCGTTAGTGATAGTTTGTGACCGGTTATGTTCCGACTTGAACATCATCTGATGTGGGGCAGACTTAGTTATGTATTTTATCAGCTTCCATTATTACGAATGTCGCAGCAACATTGCAATTGGTTGGTGCGAAAATAAACCACATTCTAGAGTGAAATTGATTTAACTTCACTATCAATTCCAGGAGGACGAGTGTAGTTTTTGTTTTGTTTTTGCTTGTTGTTGCTTTGCGTCCTAGCAACATCTAAGGTAATATTAGGACGGGCACCGACTTGTGAGAGTGCGCACTCACTGGGAGACCAGGACGCCGCCACCATGACCTGATATCCCACTCAGTCACATTATCCTGACAATGTGCTAACCAGTCCTTGCCCTATCCTATTAATGCCGAGCGCCTGGATAGGAAATGACAAGTATCAATTGTAAAGTCATTGGTTTGACTGAACCGGGAACCAAACTCCCGACCTTCCGAAACGCGAGGTCAGCGCTCTACCGATTAGGCCACTGCGCCCGGTACGAGTGTAGGCCTAGTCGTGTGTGTAATGTACAAGTGGACATGTCGATTAGCATTCATTAAATCTGCCCTGATCTCTCACGCAAGGCGCCACACATGGACATATGGATGTGGATACGGTGGGTGAATGCAGCAGGAAGCCTAGGTGGTGTAATGGTTAGCATGCTAACCCCGGAATGCTTAGTAATATGTGTTCAAAAACTGCTATTCGCATAATATTTCTACCAGTTTATAATCCCACGGCAGTAATGTTGATACCATATGTGTGTTGTTATCTTCATGCTAATTTTCATTCCATATATTTAGTCTGCTTTTAAACTTCATAATAATTACCATTCCATATGTTTTGTATGATATGCGGGCTTAGCTATAATCATCTTCACGCCTTGCTTACTAGTCACGAATCTGTTTATAATAATTTGTCCTTATACCCCTGTCACACTATGATGTAACGAGCCAACGTAAGCCTGACATGGTGATTTTTCATCATTACGTTGACGTATGTTGGATTACGTTATGATGATGTCAGAATGACGTTAGACTGACGTCGAGCTATGTCACGTTACATCGTGTTACGTCGGCACGCGTCAAAGTTTTGAACCTGTTCAAAACTTTCGATGTGACTAGAATGTAAGGGTTTACGTTCGCCGTATGTTCTGTACGCGTTCAGCGAACATCAATGAAACGCTGGTCACTATGTTGCATTATGTTGCATTAGGTTGACCCACATTAAAGGTGCAGTCCGCGTCGTGAACACGTTGGGAAAACGGATGCCTAATGGACGTCCAACATACGTTTACTGTTTTGCCACCGTTTCATGACGTAAGTAATGTAAGGTAACATAAAGCAACGTAGTTCTGGCGATAGAATAACGAACATAACGTTCCCTGAGCATAATTACGTTGTCCTCTCTCGTTGTATTATGCTATCACTATGCTTTACCGCCGATACTCTCTCATCCACTACGCTGCATCCACATTCAACTTGTGCCCAAATTTGCATACTACGCCGAGAAGTTCAACGTTTTTCACGTTCTCCCTATGTTGACGTCGTTACCTCGTAGTGTGACAGGGCCATTACGGTTTTGTCTTGTGTAGGACCCTGGTATATAAATGACTTGCGTATGACATCTCATTTATATACTGCGATTGAGATGAACGTCCCACAATCATGTTTAAAACACATGTCAAGATCTGTCCTATTAAGGGAATATGCAGATACAGTTAACTGTAAAAACAAATTGTGTCGCAATCGTTACTTCAAGCCATATAAACCCAATGAGTAACGATAACTTATTAACAACTTAAACCACAGAATGTGTCTGTAGATGAACATGTCCTGGGCTTATAACAAAAATACACGTACTAAATGTCATCCCACCTTCCTTCCTTCTCATTGTCTTTCTTCCTGCCAATTCACGACCTCATCAGAATTATGTACAACATCCGTGATTCTATGCGATCCGAATATCGCTGACCAAAGACTGAATTCGATGAAGAAACTATTTCTGAACACAAAACATATAAATAAAAAATAGAAGCACACATTTCCAAGTTACTCAATAGCTTACAATCGATTTCTTTTTCATGTTTTAGCTGTGACCACATCACAGCTCCACACCCCCTCCCTCCCCCACTGCGTCTCCCTCCCATGCCCTCTCTCCCAACCCCCGCCCCCGCCACCTCTCACAACCCCCGCCCTCTCTCCCAACTCCCCCCCCCCCTCTCCCAACCCCCGCCCCCTCTCCCAACCCCCGCCCCCTCTCCCAATCCCCGCCCCCTCTCCCAACCCCCGCCCCCGCCACCTCTCACAACCCCCGCCCTCTCTCCCAACTCCCCCCCTCTCTCCCAACCCCGCCCCTCTCCCATCCCCGGCCCTTTCCCCGCCCCCGCCCCGTCTCCCAACCCCCGCCCCTCTACCTCCCCCTCGCTCCCCCATCACCATACCCTGCCTTCCCTTTGCCTTCTCAAATTCCAATATCCCTCCTTCTCCTCCCGTTCCTATAACTGTCTCCTTCCCCGCGCCCTTTCCCTCTCCTTCCCCTTCCTTCCACACCTCCCTCCTCCCTCCTCCTCCCCCTCCTTTCCCTTCCTTCCTCCCCTCCCTCCTCCTCCCACTTCATTCCTATCCATCCGTACCTCATTCCTATCCTTCATCGCCCTGCTTTCCTTCCTTACCATTCAATCTCCCTTTCCCAAACACACACACCCTTTTTTCTCCCTCTTCTTTCTACCTGCTCCCCCCTTCCCCTTCCCTCCTCCTCTCCCTTCTTTGCTTCTTACACAACCTACCCCCCCCGTCTTACCTTCTTCCCATATTCTTCCCTTCCCTAACTTTCCCATCTCTTCCCTAGATCCGTCCTCCCTCCCTCTCCTCTTCCCTCTCCCTGTCCCTTCCCCTTCCCCTTCCTCCCGTCCCACCTTCGCCTCATCCTTTTCCCGTCCCTCATTCCCCCCCTCTTTCCCTGCTGCTCCCCCCCCCCCACCACATGACTCTGACAGTGGCGCCACCGTGTGGCCTGCTAGTCTGCTTATTCAGTCCCCCTCCCCTTCCCCCCGCGCTGCGCCGTCAGAATCTTAAAGCTGCATAGTCCGATGAAATATAAAATTTTCAAAACCAAACCAATTATCTAGATTTGATTTTACATATCTAACTTAGATACTGATGCACTTATCAAGCATTTGTTTCTGTGTAAAGGGCAATACTGAGTCAATTTAACATAACCTGTTACTGCAGAAGTCTATGGTGTCTGAGTTTTGGCAAGCATGCCAAAACTAATTTTCCATGTTTGCACTCAAAATATCTCAAAAGTTTACCGCTTAAAATAAAAGTAACTTTGAACTAATGTAAAGTGGATACTAGTGATCGATCTAATATATTTATCTCAGAAAAAATACTGAAATTCAAAACTATCGGACTATGCAACTTTACTTAAGACACCACAACACAATTTAATTATAACCGGCACTGCGCATGCGTGAAGGAAAGCCCGCGGGTGGGCATGCGCGGCCAGATCTGTCTCCATTCCCAGAATGAGGTTCAGCAGCTGCTCAGTACGGCTGGTTGGACCTGGGTGTTTTATGTCCTGGCAACATCTAATGTCACATCAGGACTGGTACCGGCGTGTGACAGTGCGCACTAATGGTGAATTTATAGTGTTGTCCCACAGGAAGACCAGGTTGCCAGTATCATGACCCGATATCCCACTCAGTCAAGTTATCCACACACTGAGCTAACCACTCCTTGCCCTATCCTAATAATGCCGACTGCCTGGCTAGGATGCGAAAGGTATCAATCTTAAAGTCATTGGTTTGACTCGACAGGTAAACAAACTCCCGACCTTCCGAAAGCCGCGAGGTGCGCGCTCTACCCATTCGGCTACCGTGCCCAGTGGCTCAGTACGAAATCACCGACCGAGAGAGGCGAAGACCTGAGAGAGAAAATCGGTGTCCTTTAGCTAACCTTCCCCGACGTTCTATAATGGCCCACTGAGGCGCAGTGATGGCTTAAGATCTCATAGTCGTAGCGTGAACTATTCAAGCCGTGGTATTAATGATTAACCGAAATACGAAATGGCTAACCATACAACACAGCCATCCCACCTAGTCGCAGTCCTGAAGGGTCCAGGGGAGTTCTGGCACACTGGTGTACTCTCTAAGGACAGGGCATGGGTGAAAGGATGCTGTAATAAACCACAATGGGATGGGATCCTCTCCCACAGGCCTGTATGTCATCTGCGTAGATGTACATAGTAGGCTAAGTTATCATATACAGGTTAGGAAAAAACTTGAAAATTAAAAAAAAACTAATATAGAAACTACTAACACCCAAAACCGCAAAGGTTGGCCCGAGAAAAATCAGGTAAAGACTCCTGAGTGCGGGACCAGACCAATCCAGTACCACAGCTGTCCAGCGTTGAAAACAAGCACCCTCACGGGAGCTTATACGTTATGGGCAGAATAAAAAACTTGTCACAAAACAAAAAAAAAACAAAAAAAAAAAGACTCACCATTATTCTATTAGAAGTGTATATAGCTAATATTCCCTATTTCAATTGTGATGCACATGTTTGTTGATCACTACGAGCCGTGTGGCATTGCTGCCCAGATATCAAACTGTGGGGGCCATGTATTATTTATGACAATGACAGTTGATTCACTTGGGATGGGTGATTCAGGAATCGCTGTGCCTCTCAACTAACCTGACCTTTCCTTGTGGGTTAGCGCCAAGTCGACTTTAGCCGACACTCTATTGTATTATGTTGTGTGGGTGTGAAGCATTGTGGTAAGAATAAGGGACCGGGATGTAGCTCAGGCAGTAGCGTGTCCGCCTGTGAAGGTGTGTGTCATCCGATCGATCCTGCTCAGTGGACACATTTGCAGTTTGGGCTATTTTCCATTCCAACCAGCAGTCCACAACTGGTTCATCAAACGTTGTGGTATGTGCTGTGCTGTATGTGGGAAGTGCATATACAATACCCCTTGCTGCTTATCGGAAAGAGTAGTCTATGTGGCGGGAGCGGGTTTCCTCTAAAGATATATATCAGAATGACCAAATGTTTGACGTCCAATAGCTGATGATAACAATCAATGTGTGCAAGAAGCGGCCCGGCGTTCAATAAAACAAACTGTCTTTTTGCTGTAAGAATAAGATGCCAATGGACTGGAGTGGTGGGGGTAGGGGTGGGGGTGGGAGGGGGAGGAGCATTAGTACATGACTGCCAGACAGATAGGGACGTATGCTATAAGGTTACTAAGTAGTAGTATTCCAAATAAGATTAATAGCTTCTTCCATCTAGTTGTTTTTTTAGAGTTTTACGCCCTGGCAACATTTACGGTCATATCAGAACGGAGGATTTTTTCCAACTTTAGAAATAGCCTCTGATATTATTTGAACATCAATTTTGATCAAGCTAATTTGTTTCAATGTAAATGGAATGTTAATCTAGTTTTAACAAATCTAAGAAATCCAAACTATATTTACCACTTTTTACAAGATTTCCATTGTTAAGTCGGAACAAATGTTGCTCTTTCAAATGTAAAAACCAAGACCCAGTGGTGTTCACCATTTACTTTTGCTAATAACCTTGTTCCAAAAGTAAAACTAGTGGACATGGGTTTTCTTTGGTGAATAGTTACAGTTGCATATTCCACTGGGTTTTACCCTTCTGCCATCATTTTAGATAAATATGTAAAGTTGATTGTCATGCCTTATTTTACAAGTTTAACTTTGGAGATATGTGAAGTGTAAAACATGCAAAATAAATTTGCGTGGTCACAGTGAAAAGGTGGACACATGATGTTTTTAAACCGTAGAAAGGGGTAGAAGCGTGATGATGAAGATGATGATGACTACAGCAACACCAAATTGCAATACATGTGTCATGGGGGTGATGAAAATGGGAAATATTGGGACTCGAACCCACATCTCTTTGCATTCCGGGCCAGTGTGCTAACCATTACACCACCTAGGCTCACTGATATAACCACACTACCCATACCTACCTGTTTATCTGGTTACTTGCCCGAGAGGCCAGTGCAGGCCACCACATTCATCCCCCTGGAATTGTAAGTCTTTTAATGCTTACAATTACATACATACAGGCAATGCATTAACACATACATACACAGGGTAGGTTCAATAACCATACAGTGCGTAGCTTGTACAGGATCATGGTCACGGCAGCCAGTGTCATGGGGGTGATGAAAATGGGAAATATTGCACCTAGAGCGGGACTCAAACCCACATCTCTTTGCTTTCCAGGCCAGTGTGCTAACCATTACAGTACCTAGGCTCCCCGGTATCACCACACTACCCACGCCTAGTTGTCTATCTAGTTACTTGCCCGAGAGGCCAGTGCAGACCACTACACATGTTTAGTATGTGCACTTGTATCTATAGCCGTGTTCACACGGGAAAATTATAAATCGATTTAGACAAGGCGAATACTAGGAATCGAATTAGCGGCCCGTTCACATGGGCAGTACTTGGGCCGGCAATCGATATCTGCGCATGAGCAAGTCCAGTCTGACCAGCGCCAGTTTTTGGTTAGGTGACCTCACCACGAGAGAGTGGGTTCGACCTAGATATGTATGGACTGAATCGTATTGGTTTGGAACGATCAAAACTTCTGCTGGGCAGTGAAAACATTAAAATAAATGATGAAAACAATATCTGTGCCCAGCTAACGGTTTCATAGACTAAATTATATAATATGCACTTTTGATCGACCGGAAAGTCAACAAACTAAGGTCTCGACTGCGCATGTGTGTCACATCCTTAATCCGCCTCAGTGCGTTCACATGGGCAAAATAAATCGGTTCACAGAAATTGATTCACGTACACTACCTCTACAAGTGGTTTACAATATGCGGATCACACAAATCGATTCAGCCCTAATCCCACTCAGCCGCGCGTTCACACGTGAAATGTAACCTGAACTATACAAGTCGATTTCTACGAATCGATTTACACCGCCCGTGTGAACACGGCTTAAGTTGGATATACAGGATCCAAACTTTAGGTCTGATCTCTGGTTTCAACAAGTTGATGCTTGTATCGAACTTTGCCGCTTTAAAGTTATTGTTGTGGGGGGTGATTAAAATGGGAAATATTGCGCCTAGAGCGGGACTCGAACCCACATCTCTTTGCATTCCGGGCCAGTGTGCTAAGCATTACACCACCTAGGCTTTCTGATATAACCACACTACCCACACCTACCTGTCTATCTGGTTACTTGCCTTAGAGTACAGTGCAGACCACTCAATATCTTATGTATAAAACATGTATTTCACGATTTTGTTTGCTTTCCCTTGTCATGTTTAAGTGTAATTTACATTATATATTACATTTTATTGTTGTTTTGGTTGATGTGTGATGTTTTATCAGACAACCATGGAAGGTGCTAAGATAAAAAAAGTAGAAGAACTCTAGACAAGTACAAATTCAGACATACAAGAGAAAATCACCAGAACGGTGACTTTCTTTTCTTATTTCTATCACTGCAACTCACCACATTCCTCCCACTGTCATAAAGTGAGTACAAATAGCCAGATTGCACACAACATTAAATGAACAGGTCAGGTTCAACACCACACGGTCCTCAGTGTGCACATAATCCTGGTCACGGCACCAACCGTGACGTTGGGGCGCTACAACACTGAACCAGTGTGATGTATGTGTCTAACGTGCTAGGCTTCAGAGTTAGCGCCATCAATTGTTAGGAAATGACCCGAGTTGATGTCAGGTTTATCTGTGAAGGCTGGTGTCGCCCTGCTGCGGGTAGTGCTTTGTTGGCCCCTGCATGAGACTGAGTCAGGTTATGCGAGGCACACTGACGGGCCGGGAGGCGACCCCGTCTGGCAGCCAATTTAGATAGGATATAAGGGTTCATGGAGGCTGCATCTACCTCCATCTCCACACAGACAAATGCACGTAGCCATACACACTGCCTTATATACACACCTATACACACTCATATACACAACCATATACACGCACATATACACACATACATACACACATACATGTATACACATATATACACACATACTGACATCCACACATTCCACACAGACATGTATGTACACATAGACACACATACATACCCACATACATGAATGCACAAATATACATCCATAGTGACATACACACATACATACACGCAGACATGTATGGACCACTATACACTCATAATGACCTACACACAGACATATACACACATAGACGCACATACATACATACATACATACCTGTATGCAAACTTATAACCCCATACATATACATATGTACACACATCCACACATACATACACACATTACATACATGCATACACACACATGCATGCACACGGACACACAAGTACACGTATATACACCTACATGTACACATTGGGGTGTGGAGTTTTCAACCAGACGGCCCCTGTGCCCGTGCTGGGGAGGGTATCTGAGGGTGTTAGTGGCACATTTACAAACTGTTGGAGTGTTAGTGAAACGCGTACAACCTCAGTTGTAAAGTGTTGACCAGACGGCCCCTGTGCTGGTACTGGACGGTGGCGGAGGTTGTGTGAAATGTTAGTGACACATGCACAGACTGAGCTGGGAAGTGTTAACCAGACGGCCCCTTCGCTGGTCTTAGGAGGTGATTCAGTGTGGTTGGAGTGTTAATGACATGTGTACACACTGGGATGTGAAGTGTTAACCAGAAGGGCCCTGTCCTGGTGCTGGGCCCATATGTATGAGCCCGGGTTTGCGGTCGTAACCCTGCGTCGTGTGGATTTCCCGGGTTAGCGGCCAAAAGTGTGTATGTATGTGTCGGGGTTAAACTAACTCGGGGAGTTTAAAGTCGCCTGCACTAGCCCCATGCGAAAGGAGGGTTAAAGGTGGGGTTAGGCACCGACTTGGCCCAAATCTATTCAATGCGACCAAATTTCACAGAATTAGATACGCAATAAGTGAAATTTGATCAATTTAACCCTAAATTCAAACCCTCCTTAAGGCTACCGCCACATTGGCGGCGATATTAATAGTTATATTTTCGAATCGACGAACGTAAAGTAAACAAATCGCCGCCGCCACCGCATCGACCTCCCTTTCCATACTGGTGGCGGCGGCGATTTGTTTACTTTACGTTCGTCGATTCGAAAATATAACTATTAATATCGCCGCCAATGTGGCGGTAGCCTTAAGGAGGGTTCGAATTTAGGGTTAAATTGATCAAATTTCACTTATTGTGTATGTAATTATGTTAAATATGATAGCATTTAATATATTTGAGCCTAATATATGGCTACAAATGTAGAGGGATTTACCAAATCTATAAATAACTGAAACGTTAGCTAACTCGGGCGCATTTTGGTCACATACATCCCCCGTGACACATTTGGAACTCTGCGGTTAGCTAACCCGGCACCCTCCTTTAACCCTGGTCTGGTTAAAAATTGGCTCATACATATGGGCCCTGGGAGATGACTCAGTGTTAGTGGGGTGTTAGTGACAAGTCTACACGTAGGACTCTGAATTGTTAACCAGACGGTCCCTGTGCTGGTGCTCGGAGGTGACTCAGTGTTGTTGGAGTGTTAGTGATATGTGGACACACTGTGCTGTGAAGTGTTAACCAGACAGCCCCTGTGCTGGTGCTGGGAGTGCCTCAAGGCCCGGCCACATACACGTTAGTGGACGTAGTTGAACGTAGTGCAGGCTAACATAGTTCAACATAGTTCAACATAGTTCAACGTAGTTCAACATAGTGCAGCGTAGTGCAACATACTGGCATCCATACTTTTCCATGATGAAAACATGTTAAGAACATTTGTGGGCTGTGAGTTCCGATTTAAGCCTTGGACATGTTCAAAAGAGAGTTACGTTTGAGGCAGACGTAGCCTCTGTGATGATAATGTACTCTAGCCTACTCTAGGGTACTCTAGCATACTCTAGTGTACTCTAGCATACTTCTTAATGTACTCTAGTGTTCTCTAGTGTATCCTAGCATACTTTGACCCACACAAAACCTTGTCCGTTCTGCCGTGGTCACATAGCCATTAGTGGACAAAGTTGAATGTAGTTGAAGGTAGTGCAGGGTAACGTAGTTGCACGTAGTTGAACATAGTTGAACATAGTTGAATGTAGTTGGATGTACCAGGATCCATACAATAACCTACCGGGATCCATATGATAACGTATTTATCCGTATCATTAGCTGGGTCATCAACCAAAACCTTAACGTATTTGAACATCGTGACAGAACGTTTCACCCATGTTTCACCCATGTTATTCTATCTACGTTCAACTATGCCCACTAACGTGTATGTGACCAGCCCTTCAGTGTTGTTGGAATCCAGTATCCGTTGAGATGCGCCATCTCCCACAGATGAAGCCACTTTGGCTGCTGCCTAATGCTGCCACCGCCCCACCTCAATAATACCGGAAATGACATCACAAGGCATGACTGCGATTGTACAACCAACTCCCCAATGCAATCTTCATCAGCTCTTGATGAACAATTTAAAAATAATAGACCTTTTCAGCGGGGAATGCACAGTGTGTGGCGACCCTTAATCCTTACTGCCCTCAATGGGTGGATTGGTGGTAGATATCCTTTATATAATCTTTTCCATCGACCGTGCTGAATAATAAGCCGCTGCCCATAGAATTAGTTCTTCCGCTAACATTAGAGGGTGAGTCGGTGGTAGCAATCCGTTAGATAACCTTTTCCTTCGAGCATGCTGAATAATAAGCCGCTGCCCATAGAATTAGTTCTTCCGCTAACATTAGAGGGTGAGTCGGTGGTAGCAATCCTTTATACAACCTTTTCCATCAAGCGTGCTGAATAATGAGCTGCTGCCCATGGAATTAGTTCTTCCGCTAACATTAGAGGGTGAGTCGGTGGTAGCAATCCTTTATATAACCTTTTCCATCGAGCGTGCTGAATAATGAGCCGCTGCCCATAGAATTAGTTCTTCCGCTAACATTAGAGGGTGAGTCGGTGTGGAGACGACCCACCCATGCACGCGGCGTCTGCCTAGTGTTCGCATAACGCCCTTCCGGCGTGTCCAACGTCCTCCTAACGTCCTTACCCTTTATATATCCTTTTCCATAGGGCGAGCTGAATAATAAACCGCTGCCCATAGAATTAGGTGTTCCGCTAACATTAGAGGGTGAGTCGGTGGTAGCAATCCTTTATATAACCTTTTCCATCGAGCGTGCTGAAAAATAAGCCGCTGCCCATAGAATTAGTTCTTCCGCTAACATTAGAGAGTGAATTGGTGGTAGCAATCCTCTATAAGACCTTTTCCAGACAGCAGCATTCAGAGTGAGGCACTACCTACATTAGTTTTGCTATTGCTATCAAAGGGCGGGTTGGTCATGGAAATCCACTATAAGACTTTTTCCACAGAGCATGCTGCACGTTGAACTGCTATCCACAACATTTCTTCTCACCCTGTGGTCAAACGGTGGGTTGGTTGTTAAAATAGTGTACTGTTCTTTACTTGCATAGTGGAGATCCAGTCTCTGTCGTGATGGCTTCATAGTGCTGCCCAACTAGATTACCACCATACCTCAATATCCTACTCAGTCCCTTTGTCTTGTGATACTGCGCTCGGCAGTAATAGGATAGGGCAAGGCATGATTAGCTCAGAGTCAGGATAATGCTACTGAGTGGGATATCGAGTCATGGTGCCCATGGACTGATTTCCCAGTGGGGCAGCACTATAAAACTGCCGTGAGTACACACTGTCACAAGTCAGTACCCATCCTGATATGACCTGAGATGTTGCCAGGACGTAAAACTCCAACAACCAATCAACTGTTCTTAAGTAGTTCTGAGTGCTGTGATTGTGAAGTTAATCCTTTTAGGATTTGAATATTTTGCAATAACATATATGTTATAGAGAGTATTCCGACGAGCATTCATAGTAAACACCTCAGCAGATCTTGTAATACACTTATTCAGTTCCCATGTCCATGCCATACAGAACTATTAATTTGACTCAACCTTGCATTAACCACATCCTGTCTGATTGCGACCCTGCCACCCCCGCCCCCATTTTCTTGAAGATTTATACTGCCTATCATGGATAAGCCTGAATAGGCTAGTTTTCACCATTAGACAGTTTGTGGATAGAAAGCCCAAGCCTACACTTTTACCGACCCAAGAGATTTTTAACCTCCCACACCACATAGACATGGTATGAGATCAACTGGCCTTTGATGACGCTGTAAGTTATACACAGCAGTGGAAATCCAAATTGGCAGAGGTGGGGCCACAGGGAATCGAAGCACTGACCTTCAGATTAGGAGTCCGACCTATAAAAAAGTCAGACACTGTAACCACTCCGCCACAGAGAACAGCCCATATCACCACCATCGGAACCTTCTCTGCTGCTCTCTATCTCTTCCCTCCACTACCAACTTAGAACATCGCACACATTGATAATCCACCAAACCATTAACAATCCGCTCAATGTCTTATTATGAAATCCCGTATTTGCGGGTCCCCGCATTCTATTTATCCGGGCGCTTAAATGCTATTGATGGCCGATCCAGTTAGGCGGTACACGTAGGTTATGGTAACTTTCATTATGTTCACTCATGTTATTAGCTATACTGCTCAACAAGGCTAGAATGCGTAATATCCTGCATAAGGCTTAATAATAATATCCTGCATAAGGCATAATATCCTGCAAAAGGCGTACGATTCAAAGTTCCCCTTTTCATATCTGTATTAGATAAATTACATGCTAGAGCTTGCCCCATAGTAGATACAACACAGGACACAACACACGATCCGAGTTCAGCACCAGCAGAAGTGTAGCTGGATAAGGGGTTGATTGCTTAGATTTATTCAGTATATATGTGTTTTCAGATACATGCAACAGTGGCTATTACATTCATGCACACCAGTAACTCTAGCCCACATGATCAGTCCCTAACACAGCTCACCATTGGCTGTCTTCAGGACTCACCCCCTCCCACCCAGCTCTGGCCACCACCTAGTTATCTGGGATTACATAACCTGTGGTGACCGTGTGGCTGGGCGAGATAAGGGGGCGGGATTGTGCTTAAAGGGGCATTGCTTCCCTCCTCCGGTTTGAGCATTATAAAGGGAGTACTGTTTCTTATTTAGCCATCTCGATATTCAATATACACTTAATCGGAGAATTTTACATTATGTCTTCCTTTCCAGGACTTCGCTTATAACTCACCAATGGAGCAACTGGGCACGGTGGCTGAATCGGTAGAGGGCGGGTCTAGTGTGCGGGAGATCGGGAGTTCGATTCCTGGTAGAGTCAAGCCAATGACTTATAACATTGATACTTATCGCATTAATAGGATATGGCAAGGACCAGTTAGCTCAGTGTCAGGATAATGGGACTGATTGGGATATCGGGTCATGGTGCCGGCGGTCTGAGTTGGATGACACAACTGACAGCGACAAACTGGACTGGTGTAGTGATCAAGTCCAAACCCGTGCTGATTGCGATGTGGTTAAGACACTGAGTCGCAGGCGGGGTAGCGACCAGCATCAATGCGAAAAGCTGCATTGTCCCATGAAGCATCACATTTTCAAAATCAAAGCAATTATCTAGATATGAATCTAGGGCACTACATATCTAACTTAGATACTGATGTAAATGTTAACCATTTATTGCCACATAGAAGGGAACATTGAGTAAATTTGATAGAACCTGTTATTGCAGATGCCTCTGATATAAGAATGTTGATGTGCTTGCCAACATTAATTTCATATGTTTGCATTTCAAATATCTCAAGAGTTAGCCAATTAAAATAAGTTTCTTAACACTAAAGTAAGATATATTGTAACGATCAATTTAATATATTTACCTCAGACAAATTAGAGAAACTCCAAATCATCTGATTATGCAACTTTAAGTCAGGGGCTTAATTAGGCCAGATTTCGAACCCAGAAACTGCCATGTGGGTAGTAGGCGCTTAAGTCATTCTGCCATCCTGTCTACTTAGTATATTTTCCTATAGTTATATTTGCATTATGGATTAGAGAGGATATATATATGAGTCACCCTCACGAAAATGGGCCAATTGGTGCTTTATTTAAGATGTCGGTGTCGCAATTCCTAAAGTGTAGTGCATTTCTTTGTTTTATATTAAATTATCCTAGAAACAAATAAGGTTGTTGTATTTTCTATACCTTTACATTCAGGATAAATTTAAGGACTTTGCAACAGCCCTGTCAATGCTAAACTATAATAATGACGATCGACGCTGACATCCAATGATCAACACCGACAACTTTAACAGATGTCGGCATCGCAATTCTTAAAGTGTAGTGCATTTCTTTGTTTTATATTAAATTATCCTAGAAACAAATAAGGTTGTTGTAATTTCTCTACCTTTACATTCAGGATAAATTTAAGGACTTTCTAATACCTCTGTCAATGCTAAACTATAATTATGACGATCAACGCCGACATCTAATGATCGACGCCGACATCTTCCCCCAATTGGCCTCTTTTCGTGATCCTGACCCATATATAAATCTCTCAGCAATAAAATATCAAGAGAGACAAATAAGGTAGTGGGTTGAGTAGTTTTAATCTCTGGCAAGGGAGTATATGCCTTTGGTATGACTCGACCAGGGTGCGAACCCTCCGGTGCGACTGACACTGGTCAACATCCAGGGTGGAGGAGGTGGGCGAGAAGGCGCCACCGGTAAAGTGTTGTATCTTACGGAGGATAATAATAATAATACAAGGAAAGTTTGTTTTATTTAACGACGCCTCTAAATCACATTGATTTTTATCATTGGCTATTTGACGTCTACTGATAATAATAAAATGTAATATTCCCTTATGTATCATTATACTTGATTAATACGTCAATTTTCCGACCGACTGGAGGCTGTATAGAGACATCACCACCCCAAGTCGCCTCCCCCGGGGAGCTCCTTCCTGATTGGATGATCGCCTGTGGCTCGGTGAGCCCCAGCCGGGTGAGTGCAGGCGGCACAGCGACGATCAGCCCGGCGGTGGTAGGCAATATTAAGGCCCTGCAGCCTAAATAATATGAGCATAACGTATTATACAATACATATATATAATATATATATATGGTTAATATATCAGACCTATATGTGTCATAATATCTCTGTATTGAGTTTCTTTATCTCTCCCCGCTGGCTGCTTAAATATTATCTGCCTTGTTATCCGGCAAGCGGAAGGTTTCAAATGCCAGTCACTAGGGGGTACGGCATCAGTCCATATATCTAGTGGTGCCACCTAGGTGGTCTAGCTGGTACCACCTGGGTGGTCTAGCTCGTACCAGTCAGATCACTTCTGGCTCAAGTCCATTAAATGGATATCGTGATATATCCGCTGATATGATATCTAACGATGCCTGCCTGAAATCAGTTTGACTAGAGAGGGTGAAGTTATTACTGTGTGTAGTCCAGTTATAGACCTTTTCCACAGACCATGCTACATTGATCCGTGCCCACAACATGACTTCTCGTCACTGCCATTGGACGGTGGGTTGGTGGTGGAAATCCTCTATTAGACATTTTCCACAGACCATGCTGCTTTGATCCGCACCCACAACATGAGTTCCTGCTCCTGATTGTTGAGGGTGGGTTTGTGGTGGAAATCTTCTATGAAAACCTTTTCCAACAGAGCATACTGCACAGTGAGCTGATACCCATAACTCTACTACCAGTTGTCAGGGTTGCTGATTGAAATCGTATCTTATGGGGCTGTCACACTACGACGCTTCTCATCGGCGACCCGTCAGCATTGAAAATAAAATTAAAGCGTCGAGAAACGTTAAAGATGTAGGGGAAATATGGGACAATTGGACGTTGGCGCAGCGTGTGAGTAGCGTCTTGTTAGCGCGCGGCCAACGGGTTTCGACGAGTGAGGGAAAAAAAAAAAGTTTGGCGCGATGTGCTCATATAACCTTAGATGTTGGTAGGACATAAAACAACAAAGCAACCATTTGGCGCAACATGTGGAGACAACCCACCCATGCACGCAGCGTCTGCCTAGTGTTCGCATAATGCTCTTCCGGCGTGTCCAACGTCCTCCTAACGTCCTTACCCATATATTTGCGCGCACTGCCGGTCGTTAGTTTTTTTTTACATGTTGAAAACACTCAGCGACCAATAATGCGCGCCAACGTTTTCCGCCGACCGTCAACGTCAAGGATAGTGTACCGACGTGTAGCGATGTGCCGCTAACGTGCCACTAATGTGCCGCTAACGTGCCGCTATCGCGTCCCGATGCATGCCGACATTTCCCCCAAAATGCAACACGTCGGCGGGTCGCCGGTGAGAAGCGTCGTAGTGTGACAGCCCCATAACATTTGATTTAAACTGAAAATTAGAAAAGTATTCACTTCCTTAAAGCTGCATAGTCCTATGAAGCATCAAATTTACAAAACCAAAATAATGATATAGATTTGACTCTACATATCTAACTTAGATATTGATGCATCTATTCAGCATTTATTGCCGCATAGAAGGGAACACCGAGACAATTTGATAGAACCCGTTACTGTTGAAACCTATGGTGTCAGAGTTCTGCCGTGCTTACCAAAACTAAGTTTACTTAATTGAATTTCAAATATCTCAAAACTTATCCATTTACAATAAAAGTTACTTCAACTAGAAATTAGGTAGATTATAATGATCAATTTAATATATTTATCTCAGAAAAAATTACCAAAACGCAAAATCACCGGACTATGCAACTTTAATGATGACCGCTTTTTTATTGCTATTCCAGTAATCTCAACTAACAGCTTTCCCGATGCAACTCAGTAATTACAATAAACACAAAAATTCTATCCATCACAAATGCCCATCACAATCTAATTGGCTGTGTTAGAACATGGTAACCTACTCTGCTTAATTGAGTCCGATGTCATAGCAAGGACGGACTGAAATACTGCCAGCTAGGGTCTCAATACGGGTATTCCAAGTTGCTGGCCACTCGTCCGTGAGGAAGGACTGGAGCTGTGACTCAGCATGTCTACACACCGGAAGTTGGGGTTGGTGGCGCTCGCAGCATTCTGCTTCACTTAAAGAAATTGAACCATCTGTGGGAAAGCCACCACACACTCATGCGGGAGGTCGGCGGGACCAAGTGGTCCTTAGCCACTGCCGTATTGGCCGCTCATGGCTTACACATACTTTTCTGCTCAAGGGAGAACCTCCCCCTGAATGTATTGGGTGTCAGTCCCTGCTGACACTCAAACACATTTTACTAAGTTGTGTTGATTTGTTGGCCCTGCGCCAACGGTTCTACACTGCAGACAGCATGCATGACCTTTTTACTAAGGTAAAACAGGAAAACATTTTAGCCTTTTTGAGGGCACCTGGACTGTACCACCTCATATAGTTTACTAAATAGATTCTATCAATTATTAATAAACTTTTCTTTTTCTATGGGAATTTGTTTCCCTTGACCACACATATATGATTGTGAGCTTTCTAATTTAATTAGTGTCTCTTAGCACATGTCTGCTTTTACATGTAAAAGTGATGGTTTGAACAAAAAACTAATATTTCTCACCGTGAATATGGCCTATGCTGCCGACACGGCGTAAAGCAACCTTTCTTTTTACCTATAGCCACACGCTTCGCGATGATCAAACATGGTAGGGCTCTTGTTGTGTGCTTGATTTTGATTTAGATCAAAGTGAAATATCCCTGGCAAATGTTATTAGATTAGACTGGATGCATACTGGTCAAGCATTACATATATATCTTGGAGCCAGTGACAGTTGCTACAATCCACCACATCTGAAGAACTGTCTTGGTTTCTATTGATTAAGAGCGGCTAACAGGGCCAAGGCCTATTATATCTGTATCCTATTGATTGATTGATTGATTGACACGTCACATGTCTGTGTTTACCAGCCCCGCCTCCCTCCATCTCTGACAATCCACTTGAATACACACCGCACATTCAGGGAAATCATCCTAGACAGCTCAATCCCTACCTATTGGGGCGGACCGGACGCGGTGGCCGAATTGGTATAGCTCAGGCGTCCCGTGCGGAAGGTCGGGGGAGTTCGAATCCAAGCCAAGTCAAACCAATCACATCAAATTTATACTTGTCGCTACCAGGCTGGCGATCGAAAGTAATAGGATGAGACAAGGACTTGCGTAGCACAGTGTCAGGATAACGTGACTGTGTGGGATATTGGGTCATGGTGCCAGTGGCCTGGTCTTTCAGTGGGACAGCATTATAAGGTCACCATGAGTGCGCACTGTCAAAAGGCGGTACCCGTTCTTATATGACCTTAGATGTTGCCAGGACGTGAAACTCCAACAACCAAACCAATAAATCCGTCCCTATTGGGTTGACGTTCAAATAGGTCACTATGTGGTGTGGGTTGAATTAGAGAGGTCATAAGGCACAGTATACAGTCTTCAAATTCACTATTACTATTAATATCACTATAACTAGGATGTGTCATAGACCTACTCTCATGTCGACCCTATATGACAGTGAACTGATTATTTATAGCATGTCGCTGTAATTACTGATCCCATACATCTGAGCATGTTTTAGTGCAATTTAATAGAGGATACTTATTTAACTGTATAAGCATTCCCGGGCCTGTCACTCCAACAGTTGAGAAAGGTCATTAAGGCTAAATGACCCTAGTACTCACAGCTTGACCACCATGGTCTTTTCCCGTCCTGATATGACCTTAGATGTTGCTAGGACGTAAAACAACAACAAACAAACAAACATCTTTGACCTTGATGTGGTCCTAAATACCTCCGTGCGAAAACTTTGCTTCAGAAGATACAGACTATGACAATCCATATCATATCTTGATAACTACTTATAAGGACAAAGTTGTTTTGGTCACGTGACTCCCTCTTGTAAGGCCATGTTGAACCAAGAAATTTAGACAATGCGGTTTGCTTATTTAGTAGGACATAACAAGGGGTTGGAGGCAGAGTAATTAAAATGGCGCTAAAAATAAACACTCTCACGTGTTAGCTGTGTCTCCATGCCTCCTAATGATTACAGTATCAATGAATTTACTTTGGAGCACATTTTAACAGAATCTCAGCGTTCCTACACAAGCCGGCATATTTGTGTATTTCAATATGCCACTATTATTACCAAATGAGCAGCCGTCACCTGGTTAGTTATGTGAGTCCTCACCAGCCGGAAACTGGCGCTCGCGATATTCTGTATCCGTTCACGATCAGCCAGGGGGCGCCGTTTCTGTCTCCGCCTATACTTCCATACTTGGCAGATTGTTATTGCTTATTTTTTTATATATTTTTTTAGATGTCCATTAATCAATAAGGGAGATACTTCTCACACGTGATTGGTATTCCTCCTTCCGCTGGTCCCGGGTGGGACTCTGCGGAAAGAAACTCATTACAGTCGGTGTCTTCATATATAGTTAGTTGAGTACCCTTACAAAAAACTGTGCATATCTAGATAAGGCAGGATAAGTGATGTTGTCGCGTGCTATAGCACCGTCACACGCTGGACAATGGTGTTGTTAAATTGGAGCTGGATATGTTACTTTTTAGAGGTGAATACACTTGGGACCCTTTGCTCAGGTGAATGGCACAAGTGTCGTACCATTTGAAGTAATCTGAATATATGCTTGTTGTCTAAAACAATATTTCATAGATTTGATGATTAAGGTTGATTATGGGCCGTTTTTGGAGTGTCACTGTTGCAGAATTAAGGGCGGTTGATGTATGGAACTCCCAACATCTCCAGACCAGCCACTGCAGGGACAAATAATGTTGCGCCTGTCTTGACATGTTCTTGCCGGTGGGAAACCTCTATTTTCTCCCCGAGAGAGTGCCGCTGGTAAGTTGCAAATGCCAGCAGCACTTCAACACTTTCGCAGGCAGCTTTCAGCTTCAGCATGTCCTGGCAACATCTCAGGTCATATCAGAATGGGTACACACTTGTGACAGTGTGCACCAATGGTGGGTTTAGAGTGCTGCCCCACTGGGAGACCAGACCGCCAGTACCATAGCCGGATATCCCACTCAGTCACATTATCCAACCACTCATTGCCCTATCCCAATAATGCCAAGTGTCTCGCTAGGAAACGATTATTAAGTCATTGGTTTGACTCGACAAATGTTCAAACTCTTTATCCCACGATCTACCAAAACAGGATATGGACTCTCAACTCATTCAGCCATCACGTCCGTCAATTTCAATCATGGACAATTTGTCTTCCTCATTCTGCTGTGCCTTATGGCCCTGTCACACTACGACGTGACTACGTCAGCGTAACCACAACGTGAAAATAATGATATCACGTCGAAGTTATCGGCGTAATATGCAAATTGTGGACGTGAATGCAACGTAGTTGACGTGAGCGTAACGTGAAAGTAACGTGGGTGTACGTCGTGACGTTAGCTGTAACGTGACAACGTTAGGGGGGAGGGGTAATTGGCGACGTGACCGGGCGTTAGTGTAACGTGAGCGTAACGTCGCCATAACGGGTGTGACGTGAACGTAACGTGACCGTAACGTGACCGTAACGTGACCGTAACCGTGACCGTAACGTGACCGTAACGTGACCGTAACGTGACCGTAACGTGACCGTAACGTGACCGTAACGTGACCGTAACGTGCAAAACGCTGCCCACACGTTGCTCCCACCCGGGCCGTCGGTTCTGACGTGACATAACGTGACTCTAACGTCATTTACGCTGCTATAACGATCGCGGAACGTCAACCTAACGTCATTGTCACGTCATCCCAACGTAACGGCTTCACGTTGAGATACGTTGAAAGTTTTGAACAGGTTCAAAACCTCGACGCGCGCCGACGTAACACGACGTAACATGACGTAGCTCGACGTCAGTCTAACATCATTATGACGTCATCATAACGTAATCCAACATACATCAACGTAATGACGAAATATCACCACGTTAGGGTCACGTTCGCTCATTACGTCGTAGTGTGACAGGGGTATTACTCGATCATGGTAATGGCAAGAATCAGCCTAGGTAGCGACAAGTATGTCACTGCTTTTGACTCGGCCAAGGTTCTAACACCAACATTGGATCGCATGATCTGCAACATGACATGTGGACACTCAACTCAATTTGCCATCACATCTGGCTCCGTAACAACTACTAAATACAGCCTAGACATATTAGCGAGGACATAAACACCTACCAAAGAAAGAAGCAAACGAAAAACAGTTAACTGCCTGTCACACCTGACCGGATTGAGCAACAGACATAACCGGACAAAGAATTTTCAGTCTGGTGGTGTTCGGTATAAAAATGTATTGAAATGTGTCGAAATGTTGTGATATCGGGTCAAACGCTGCAGGACGAAACGAAAGCTAAATGGACATGGAATGTACATGAAAGAATAGCTAACGGACAATAAGGGGAGGACACCGGGTAACAATGTATGTAACGACCGCTGTACCAGATAAGCAACAGTGAACCGACGGGCGAAAACCGAATGTCAAACGGATGGACTGAACATGAACCGGACACATACCAGACTGTTTACACCACGGGACGGACGTGCCGAATACATATAAAAAGCTGGCAGACCGAATTCCTGCAATGGACTATTCAGGAAGCTAGCCAGAGACTTATGGGTGGGTACCAGACATGAACTGGACAAAACGGACTAAACAAACTTAAACTGGACAACAACCATACACGTCAGTCGGGCGGCATCCGTTCCAAGTTTTGTGCATGTTCAAAACTTGCCACCATACACGCCGGACACCACTGGACAGAGAACGGAAACACCGGATGCTGACCACATATAAGCCGGACATTGACATATTTCACTGGACTGTGACCGGTTTCTTTCCGTTTCCCCAATCCGGTAAGGTGTGCTGGGCCTTTATGCACATGCGCAATGCAAAAAAGAGCAAATCAAAATAAATAAATTATGTGTGTATAGTTGAAAGCATTATAATAGTCCTAATGGGTAAGCCGGTGCTTTCTCTTTGTTTGTTGTGGTTTTACATCCTGGCAACATTTAAGTGCATATCAGAATAGGGACTGACTTATGACAGTGCACACGCATGACAACTCCATAGTGTGACTCCCCCCTAGAGGACTGGGTTGTCGACACAATGACCCGATATCCGGATTAGGGTCATGTATCATAAGTAATAATAATACTGTACAAAGCTGAACACTGCCCTAGGGTGCAGCTGGTATCAATTGTATACCATTGGTTTGGATTGGCTTAAAACCCACGACCTCCCGTATGGAAAACCAACCAGGGCTCTGTCAATTCAGCCACCATGTCCAATGTACGCGGATGCTTGCAGATGGGCCTCAACCTTCAGCATCGATCAATTTGATTGGTTGCTTCTTGGAGTTTTATGTCCTGGCAACATCTAAGTTCATATCAGGATGGGTAACGATTTGACACCCAATAGCCGATGTCTACTTTTTGTGTTTGGGGGTCGTTAAACAAACAACAACAACAAAAAGAAACAAACAAAAGGATAATCACTTGTGACAGTACACATTCATGGCGTATTTATAGTGCTGGGAAATCATCAGGCTCAGGCACCATGGCCCAATATCCCACACAGTCAGAGTATCCTGACACTGAGCTAACCAGTCCTTGTTCTATCTTATTAATGCCGAGCGCCGCGCCAAGAAGTGACAAGTAACAATTTTATAAGTCATTGGTTTGACTCGACCGGGAACCAAACTTCTGACCTTCAGCATGCGAGGCCCACGCTCTACCGATTCGGCCACCACGTCCGGTCGACCAATTTGAAATCATTGGACCGACCTATATGAACTATTACATATGCCTGGTTATAATCTTTTAGTTATCAGCTGGTTATAATATTTTAGTTATAATAGGTGGATACCGCTATCGATTCCAGGGAGATTGTGATATATTCACCATGGGCCAAATGTAAGAGCCAGAATTTATCGGCTGCGGAGTTAACGGCGGCCGGCGGGGTATCTATTGTCGGCGTTAATATATGTGTCACGGGCGATGTATGAGTCCAAAGCGCGCGCGGGTTAGCTAACGTTTCAGTTATTTATAGATTTGGGAAATCCCTCTGCGTTTGTAGCCATATATTAGGCTCAAATCTATTCAATGCGACCATATTTAACAGAATTACATACTCAAATCGTGAAATTTCATTAAATTAACCCTAAATTCGAAGCGTTATTAAGGCTACCGCCGCATTGGCGGCGATATTAATAGTTATATTTTTTAATAGTGTGCTGCTCCATCGACATGTGCTAATATACCAGCACTATGACGCAATATCCCACTCAGTCACATCATCCAGACAGTCAGCCAAACAAACAGTCCTCTAACAGTCTAAGCCCACTGGGCAGGATTTGCCTAATTGGCAAGAGTGTTAACTTTCTCCCTGTGTGACCGAGTCAAACCAATTACTTACAAAATTGATACGTGTAATATCTAGCAGGGTGCTGAGCATTAAGCATTGGTTTGGTCAGTTTGATTGATTGATTGTTTGGTGGTTGCTTTACGCCATGTTGGCAGCATAGGCCATATTCACGGCGAGAAATGTTTGTTTTTTGTTCAAACCATCGCTTTTTCATGTAAAGGCAGACAATCAATTATATGCCAATAGACACTCATTAAATTAGAAAGCTCACAATCATATGGTTGTGGTCAAGGGAAACAAATTCCCATAGAAAAAGAAAAGTTTTATTAATAATTGCTAGAATCTATTTAGTAAACTATATGAGGTGGTACAGTCCAGCTGCCCTCAAAAAGGCTAAAATGTTTTCCTGTTTTACCTTAGTTAAAAGGTCACGCATACTGTCTGCAGTGTAGAACTGTTGGCACAGTGCCGACAAATCAACGCAACTTAGTCAAATGTGCTTGAGTGTCAGCGGGGACTGACACCCAATACATTCATGGGTCAGTATCAGGATAACATGAGGGAATGACATATAGCGTCAAAATACCAGTAAGAAGGCCTCTAAGTGGGGCAGTACTATACAAGTTGCAATGAATGTCATAAGTCAATATATGTCCTGATATGATGTCAGTTGTTGCTAGGTCATGAAGCCCAAATGAACAAACACACAAATAATTTTCTAAGCCCTCTCCTTGTATTTAGAATTATCAGACGATATACCGACAGTTGCTCGCTTTGTAAGTCTTGGGTTTGATGCGGGTGCTCTAACCGCTAGTGCAACCGGCGCGCGTGTTCTAAATGAGTGTTTTATGCTAGTGGTGTATGACGGTGTTTTATGCCCATGTTGTATGCTCATGCATACAGATTTGTTATATATGTGGTCGCATTATGGGATAGATAACCGAATAATGGTTGTCCTGGAGGTGTAAGTTTAACAAGATTTTTTGTTTTACCCTTTGAGTGAACAGGCTGAAGGAATATTTGATTTAGCACATTGATGGTGTTTGTTGTTGCCTTACGCCCTAGCAACATCCAACGTCATATCAGGATCGGTACCGACTTGTGGCAGTGCACACTCATGGTGACTTTATAGTGCTGTGCCACTGGGAGACCAGGCTGCTGGCACCATGGCACTATACCCCACGCATTCACATTATCCTGATGCTGAGCTAACCAGTCCTTGCCCTCTCCTATTAATGCCAAGTGGTAGGTTAGGTAGCGACAGTAATCAATTTTATAAGTCAATGGTTTGACTGGACAGGGATTCGAACTCCCGACTTTCGGCACAGGAAGTCTGCGCTCTTGCGATTCGGCTACAGTGCCTGGTAGTATATTGATGCATGTTTTGTACTGTAATATAGCAGCATTATTACCAATGGAGCAGTGCACCCTGGTTAGTTCCGTGACTCGCCACTATCTGGAATTGGTGTCCCTCTCGGAGCGGGACGCAGCGAAGGCGGTAGAGTGTCCACTTGTGAAGGTGTCGGTCATCGTATCGATGATCCTGCTTAGTGGACCCATTTGTAGCTTTGGTTATTTTCCGTTCCAACCAGAGGTCAACAACTGGTACATCAAAGGGTGTGGTATGTGCTGTCCTGTCTGTGGAAAAGTGCATATAAAAGACCCCTTTCTGCTTATCGGACATAGTAATCTATGTGGCGGTAGCAGGTTTCCTCCAAAGAAATATATCAGAATTACCATATGTTTGACATCCAATAGCCGATGATAAAAATTGATGTGCTCTAGAGGCGTCGTTAAATAAAACAAGCTTTACTTGGGTGTATCTCCGGTAGACCTGACTCATGTGGCTCCTGTCTCCCTGTATAATTTACCACTTGCCAGATTCCCGCCATCAACCCGCCCTCTGGTGGCAGTGGCAGAACTATTTAAAACACTTATGATTCCAATGGCATATGCAAACTAAGCTAAGATTCCATATATGCGGTATTCAGCATGTGAATGCGTATGCAGCATGCAACATGAGATATCCATGCGATTTTCAGTCATTTTTCCTCCAAATTTGTGAAGGAAAGTCAAAGTTACTCGTTGCTCAATGGCAATGGAGCAGCTTTGTATTCACACCAATAGGTCCATGGAGCGATCCACTTGCAGCATACCAGACGGGATGGCCGAATGAGTTAGAGCGTCCGTCTCCCGTGCTGGTAGATCGTGGGATCGTGGGTTCGAGTCCCGGTCGAGTCAAACCAATGACTTTAAAATTGATACTTGTTGCTTCCTAGCCAGGCACTCGGCATTATTAGGATAGGGCAAGGACTGGTGTGCTCAGTGTCAGGATAATGTGACTGAGTGGGATACCAGGTCATGGTGCCGGTGGCCTGGTTTCCCAGTGGGACAGCACTAGAAAGTCGCCATGAGTGCGCACTGTCACAAGTCGGTACCCTTCCTGATATGACCTTAGATGTTGCTAGGACGTAAAACAACAACAAACAAACAAAACTTGCGGCATTGGCATTGGCATTCACATTGGCATTTGCATTCTTATTTGCATTCGCATTCCTATTCACGTACAGCCTTTTCCATTTTTGGTTGCATTTGCATTCGCGTATATGGAATCTTAGCTTTAGTTTATGCTGATCTATCAGGCAAGGTGTGACAAGCACAGGTAGATGGATCTAGTGTGATTGCATCAGAGAACTCTGACAGACTAATGGTTAGGACGCTCATCAACGTGCAAGGCTGTTGCTAGGACGTAAAGCTCCAACAACCAACCAACCAACCAACCAAAATGCAAGGCTTGTACTTACATTGCCACCGGATCTCTACTATTTGTGTTAATGCGATGACATGAGAGTAAGCAATATGTAAACTTGTATAATCCGATGGTTTTGAGTTTCTAACATTTTCTGAGATAAATATATGAGGCTGATCCTTACAATTTACCTACCTACATTGCCTTGAAGTAACTGTGATTTGAACAAAATCGAGTCGGCCACCACGTCCTGTAAATAAAGGTTTCAGACCGGTGTATTTGTGTGTGTATGTTGTATGTGTGTATGTATGTGTGTATATATGTATGTGGTATATATATATATATGTGTATGTATGTATGTATGCATGTATGTGTGATGTCTATGCAGGTATTGCAGGTATAGCAATACCTCAGGGAGTTTGACGCCCCTGCACTGCAGAGTTGTAAACCACTGCCTTGTGGTACAGGTTCTTGACAGAACCGAAGGCTAAGGGAGCAAACCCTAAACAGAAAACCATGTCACTGTGGCAGCATTGAGGGCAGTTGATGTATGGAACTCCCAACATCTCCCGACCAGCCACTGCAAGGACAGATAGTTTTGCGCCTGTCTTGACATGTTCTTGCCGGTGTGAAACCTCTATTTGCTCCCCGAGAGAGTGCCGCTGGTAATTTGCAAAAGCCAGCAGCACTTCAACACTTTTGCAGGCAGCTTTGATGAATTGCTTAAGACCGACTCATGGATGCAACTCTCACAGCAGAGAGCTAAATGGAGAGCGGCAGTCAAGTGAGGAAAGCAGTCTTTGTCGCATCGCGAATGACAACATGATGATGATGATGAATTTGACCTATGTGTGCCTCTTCAAATAGCTCAAAAGATAGCCATTTAAAATAAAAGTTACTTCAAACTAAAGTAAAGAAGATTATAACCATCAACCTAGTAATATATGTCTCTCAGAAAACTGACAGAAACTCAAAACTTTGGGACTATGCACCTTTAAGCCGTTAAGGCAGAATGAAAATAGCTGACCATACTTAGGTTCCATTGTCCCTTTTCTACTCCTGCCCCGGGCTTTTCTAACCCGGACCTTCAGTAGTAGTTTCGGTAGTCAGCGTGAAAGACATTAGGAAACCGAAACTAGCGGCCACCCGCTCCCCCCTGGCGCTAAACCCGGGGCTCTCCCAGAACTTCCGGTGCTCCAATTAGCCGCCACAAGATGGCGCCACCAGGCACTATAACTCAGTTAGACCCACGTGATCAGGGGGAAGGAGCCGGGGAAGGTACTAACCGAGCGCCCCGTAGTGAGACGCGGGCAGGTGACTGTGGTGAGTGAGTGTTTATGGGGGTTTAACGTCCTAGTGGCATATGAGGTAAGGAATATGAGCATGGATAGATGTTTGTTTGTCCTAGCAACACCTGAGTTTATATCATCAGGAGGGGTACCGAATGCGTTATGACTGCGTATTCATGGTGGCTTTATAGCGCTGCCCAATTGGAAGACAGGGACAAAATATGAATGGAATAATAGTGTCGTACTGGTAGTATGGTGATATCAGAGAGTCCAGATGGTGTAATGGTTAGCACACTGGCCTGGAATGTAAAGAGATGTGGGTTCGAGTCCTACTCTAGGCGTAATATTTCCCATTTTCATCACCTCCACGACAATATTTAGGGTAATGTTTTTGTTGATATTGCTCTGTCAACAAGACCAGATATCCAGGATGATTATGCATAGGATGTATAATTACAGTGCATGATATCATATATATATTTATATATTAGTAAACTATATCTGGAGGATCTCCCTCAATAGCAGATGGAAGGTTCTGAGCATGCCACATACCAGCGTATACCACCACGGTTGGCTGGGGCTACCCCTATTTTTGTTGTGATTTACGGCTATACAAACCCAGCACTGGCATGGGCAATTCTGGTGTATAGCTATTTGTTGCAACTAATGAAATATTTCCTAATATTCATTACTAATTTACTAACTACTTCCCAAACTAAATATACAGTGTATATTTAAACATACATTTTTGCTTTCTAGTGATGTATTCCGTTATGAAAACTTGCCTAACCTCAGTGTGCCACAATCAGATTTGTCAAACTGCACATTAATCCTATATATAATTCGACCTTGGTAATTGAATCGGGAGTAAAATGGCCACCATAGCTAAAACGAGGTAAGCTCTCATACCTCTTTATAGTGCTGCCCCAACTGGGAGACCAGGTTACCGGCACCATGACCAGATAACCCATACAGTCACATTATCCTGACACTGTGCTAACCAATCCTTGTCCTATCCTATTAATACCGGACACAATGCTAGGAAGCGACAATTATCAATTTTGTTGTAAGTCATTGGTTTGACTCGACCGGGAATCAAACTCCTGATTTTCAGCACTGGAAGCCTCCGCTCTACCGAGTCGGCCACCACGTCATGTAAATACGCTGACCCTTGCCATGTCTGAAGGACCAGTATGTAGCTAATACCCCTGTCACACTACGATGTAACGAGCTAACGTGAGCCTAACGTGATGATTTTTCGTCATTGCGTTGCCGTACGTTGGGTTACGTTATGATGACGTCATAATGACGTTAGAGTGACGTCGAGCTACGTCATGTTATGTCGTGTTACGTTGGCGCACGTCAAGGTTTTGAACCTGTTCAAAACTTTCGACGTATCTCGACGTGAAGCTGTTACGTCGGGATGACGTGACAATGACGTTAGGTAGACGTTCCGCGATCGTTATAGCAGCGTAAATGACGTTAGAGTCACGTTATGTCACATCAGACCGACGGCCCGGGTGGGAGCAACGTGTGGGCAGCGTTTTGCACATTACGGTCACGTTACGGTCACGTTACGGTCACGTTACGGTCACATTATGGTCACGTTACGGTCACGGTTACGGTCACGTTACGGTCACGTTACGGTCATGTTACGGTCACGTTACGGTGGCGTTACGGTCATGTTACGTCCATGTCGCACCCGTTATGGCGACGTTACGCTCACGTTACACTAACGCCCGGTCACGTCGCCAATTACCCCTCCCCCCTAATGTTGTCACGTTACAGCTAAGGTCACGACGTACACTGACGTTACTTTCACGTTACGCTCACGTCCACAATTTGCATATTACGCCCATAACGTCGACGTAATATAATTATTTTCACGTTCTGCCTACGCTGACGTAGTCACGTCGTAGTGTGACAGGGCCATTAAGGATAGTGATGCAGTTCTGTGTTGGACCATTTCAACCCTTGGTAGCGACCAATCTGAAATCGAGAGTTTGTCTCAGTGGCCTAGTGGGCGCGGTGGCTGAATCGGTGTCATGTAGGCCTCGAGAGTTAAATTCCTGGTTGAGTCACACCAATGACTTACAAAATTGATACTTTTCACTTCCTAGCTTGGCGCTCTGCATTAATAGGATAGGGCAAGGACTGGTTAACTTACTGTCAGGATAATGTGCCTGAGTGGAATGTAGGGTCATGACACTGGCAGACTGATTTCCCAGCACTTGGGGCAGCATTATAAAGTCACCACAAGTGTGCACTGACACAAGTGGATATCTGTCCTGATATAACATTTTTTCTTGAAGATTTATACTGCCTGTCTTGGATAAGTCTGAATATACTTGGTTTCAAGATTAGACAGTTTGTCGATAGAAAGCCTGTGCCTACACTTTTACCGACCCAAAGGATTGTTAACCTCCCACACCAAATAGACATGGTATGAGAGCAACTAGCCTTTGATGATGCTGTAAGTTATTCATAGAGTTGGAAATCCTAATTGGCAGAGGGAGGGAGGGGCACAGGGAATCGACCCACCTCCCTCAGATTAGGAGTCCGACCTAGAAAAAAGTCAGACACTCTACCCACTTCGCCACAGAGAACACTACATGTTGCCAGGACGTTAAACTCCGACAACCAACACACCAACCAATCAGTCCTTGCCCTATCCTCGTAATGCCTCGTGCCAGACTAAGCAGCGAAAATTACCAACGTTGTAAGTCAGTGATTTGACTCTGTTGGGGTTCGAACCCACGACCTTTTGCACGGGAAGCCAACCGATGCTCTTACCGATAGCCCATTCCGTCCGCTGGTGTACCAGACGAGGTACCATCAAGTTGTGATCCTGTAACCCATTGCATATTGATCCGAAGAGGGATCAAACCTAGGATCTTCAGTCGGGGAGCTGGACGCCCACGACCTTCAGTGAGGGACTTGGAAGCTGTGTCGACTCGGCTACTGCATCCCGTCATTTTGACTGCGAGACCTGGGCCCGTATGCATGGGCTAGTGCTAGCGCCTTAACCACGGCTAGAGTGGCACCACACAGCTAACGGTGGAAAATCTGCATGCATGAGCCGGTGCCAGCACTAGCCGCCGTCCGTAGCCTAGGCTAAGCTACCCTGCTTTCAAGTCAAGTTTAACTGCAAGTCGCGCCGGTTAGTGTGGCGCCCGCTGATATATAACAGCCAAATCTATTCAATGCTATCATAGTTAACAGAATTACATACTCAATAAGTGAAATTTGATCAAATTAACCCTAAAATCGAACCGATATTAATGCCGCCGCTACATCGGTGGCAATATTCATATTGTCGAATGACAACAAATCGCCGCTGCCGCCGCCGTCGAATATAAAGAAAACAAATCGCCGCCTCCACCAAATCGGCGGCGATATTGGCAAATAGGGGTTCAGAAACAATTAAATTTGATCAAATTAAACCAGAAATCGAACCGATATTAACGCCACCGCCAAATTTTGGTCAAATTAAACCAATAATCGAAGCGATATTAATGCCGCCGCCGTCACCTCCGCCGCCGAATCGGCGGTGATATTGGCAAATAGCAGTGGTTGGTGGGAACAGGCACAGAGGGATTTCCCAAATCTGTAAATAACTAGACGGTTAGCTATCCGCACCGGTTTGGACATTGACCTAATTCACAAAGCCCCGCCTAGCCACGGATAGCTACCCCAGAGCTAGCGTGTAGCACTGGCTACGTGTAGCAACAGCCCATGCATACAGCCCCTGGTAAGGAGTAAGGATCGTGGTGGATGATCTCCCTACACGGGTCGAGGTGAGTTAAATATAACAAGGCCACGTGCTTGTATTGAGTGTGGGAAGGTCCCGAGTGTAGTCAACGGGACGTGTTTACAGAGAACGCAGTCAATCCGAATTGTTGTCAAGGACTTTTGCAGCCGGGCCTGCACGCAGTGAAGTGTGTCCGGGTAGCCACGGGTTCGCAGTACTCTGATCGTGCTCCATAGCAGTGTTCCTTACCCCTCCCCTCCCAAATTCGTGGTGTTCTCTGTGGTGGAGTGGTTACAGTGTCTGACTTTTTTCTAGGTCGGATTCCTAATCTGAAGGTCGGTGGTTCATTTCCCTGTGCCCCCACCTCAGCCACTTTGGATTTCCACCACTGTGTATAACTTACAGCGTCATCAAAGGCTAGTTGCTCACATACCATGTCTATGTGGTGTGGGAGGTTAAAAATCCCTTTGGTCAGTAACAGTGTATGCTCGGGCTTTCTATCGACAAACTGTCAGACTTATCCATGACAGGCAGTATAAATCTTCAAGAACCAGAAGAAAAACCCCTCCTCCGATACACACCCACACATTTCCCTTGTAGCCACTCCCCGACACCTCCACACCCCATAACCCATACTCCGCCATCCCACGCCATCCCACCACGCCACACCCCCACACACCACACCCCATACCTCACAACCCACAGGTCCCCACCCACCACCCACCCACACCATACTTCCCCATTCCCTCTTCCCTTCCCCACCCCACAAAACATCTCCCCACAACACCACTTCTATACACACATTCAGGGCCTATATGTATGTGTCTGGGTTAGCGGTCGTAACCCTGCATCGTGCGGATTTCCCGGGTTAGCGGTGAAAAGTGTGTATGTATGTGTCGGGGTTAAACTAACTCGGCGAGCGTAAAGTCGCCTGCACTAACCCCATGCAAAAGGAGGGTTAAAAGTGGGGTTAGGCACCGATTATGACCAAATCTATTGAATGCGATCATATTTAACAGAATTACATACTCAAATCGTGAAATTTCATTAAATTAACCGTAAATTCGAAGCAATATTAACGTAGCAGCTACATCGGCGGCATTATTCATATTGTTGAATCGACGAATGTAAAGTAAACAAATAGCCGCCGCCGCAGCGATGTCGATATCCATTCTGTCCAACGTCAACTAAATATGGCCACCGCCATCGCCGCCGAATCGACGGCAATATATTATGCCCAAATCTATTCAATGCAACCATATTTAACAGAATTAGATACACAATAAGTGAAATTTTATCAATTTAACCCTAAATTGGAACTGTTATTAATGCTACAGCTGCATTGGCGGAGATATTCATATTGTCCAATTGACGAATGTAAACACGCACAGAGGGATTTCCCAAATCTATAAATAAACTGAAACGTTAGCAAACCCGCGTGCGCTTTGGTCACATACATCCCCCCTGACACATTTGGAACTCTGGGGTTAGTTAACCCGGCACCCTCCTTTAACCCAGGTGCGGTTAAAAATTGGCCCATACATATGGGGCCAGACCACACAGCCCTACGCTCACACTCCTACATCCCAGACCCTCCTCCACAAAACCCCTCCGCCCCACACACAGACACTCAGACATATACACCACAGTAACTCTCCCCCAACACGACCGCCACCATGCACACCATGTCTAACTGTTGGTGTCGAGTGGAGAGCCGATGAGAGAGCGAAACAGCTGAGTAGAATTTGCTGTTTGTTTTTCTTTGGGGAAAGTAATAACCAATCACTTACAAAGTTGATTCAGCATTGTTTCCGGGACGCAAGTAAACATGAAAGTATAAATGAAGTAAAATAGTATCATTTCATAGTTAGAGAATGAGTATAAGTGTGTGAGAGTGAAACTGCGTGAGTATGCATGAGTGCGTCAGAGATGGACTCTTTAATGGGGCTGTCACACTACAGCGTTTCTCTCCAATGCGTGTCGAGGTGTCTCATTGTTTGCCGAAATGTCGGGAAACGTTGGGACATTATGCGAATGTCGGTACACATCGGTACACTATCCTGGATGTTGACAGTCGCCGGAGGACATCGGCGAGCGTAGCAGGTCGCTAATGTTTTTAGCATGTCAAAAAAAAACAACGACCGACAGCGTGTTACGAGGACGTTAGGCGGACGTCAAAACATGCCCAAAGAGCGTTAGAAGAACGCTGGCAGGATGTTGTGTAACGTCGATTGATGTTGATATTGTGTTGATATTGTTTTAAATGATTGGGTGGGTCCGGTCAGCGCGCCCGTAACATTCGCTGGATGTGTGCCTAACGTGTAGCAGGCGCCCTGTCAGTGTTCGGGGAGCGTTTCTCGATACTTTGGACGTTGTGTCGGCATGTACGGCGTTCCTTTCACGTTGGGGGGCGTGCTGATAGCGTTATGATAGCGTTCTGATAGTATTCTGCTAGCGTTTTGTGAATGATTTTGGAACGGTTAGCGAACCCGTTGTCAGCTCACACAGCTTGAGTATATAAAGGCGCAACGGTGATGTAACGCTCTCTAACCCCCCCCCCCCCCGTCGTTGCGACAACCTGACAATTCCAATTCCGTTGGCCACGCGCTAACAACACGCTACTCACACGCTGCGCCAATGTCCAATTTCCCCATATTTCCCCTAAAAGTTTAACGTTTCTCGACGCTTTAATTTTATTTTCAATGCTGACGGGCTGCCGGAAAAAGCGTCGTAGTGTGACAGCCGCATAACCTTTGGGGTTCTCTTCTTTACATTTTAACTACACACAGCGAGGCAGACTCACCCCTCAGCTATCCTCTCTAACTTTTGTATTCTCCCTCACCCCCCAACCCCGCTCTACGGCCACAGTACACTGGTGAACGAAAATATAGTGTAAATACGGGCGTAAATACGGGTGAAAATAGCTTTAGTATAGAACAGGAAGTAGAATGCCTGCCTCCAGTATCAAATGGATACTTATAGAGGCACAGAATTGGTGAAATGCGAAAAGAATGCAAAAAGACAAGATGGTGGCCATAGAACGCCGTCGATTTCACTTTTAAATCTTATTAAACTAGATATTTTATTATATTTTTCAACTCGAAGACATATACAAAGAATAAATGTTGCTTCGTAGATTGTGAAATTAGGCTCTCATTTCATTTCCCAGCTTTTTCGACTGTTTTTATATAGGGCTGGTATTCACCTGTGTACTGCGAGTACCGGGTGAATCCTTTATCTACTACCGCCCCGTCTCCTTCTCTCCACTTCCCTCTACTCTCCGCTCTCCTCCCGTGATTTCTCTCCACTTGCCCTCTCTTCCACTACACTACCCCCTCTCTCCTCTCTTCTCTCTTATCCCCTTCCACCAGCTACTCTTTCCTTCCCTCTCCTTCCACTCCAATCCTCCATCCCCTCCCCTGTCTCCTCCCTACATCCCCTCCCTTCACCCTTCTCATCTCCGTTCTGTTATAAACTTCCCCCTTGCTCATGTGTCCCCTCTCCCCTCGCCCCCTTCCCATGTACCATGTATGGTCTTACTTCAGCGTACCTCTCCCTTCACTCTCCATTCTCCACTCTCCCAACACCTCCTCCTCCCCATCTCCCCTCTATCCCCCTATCCCCGCCTTCCCCCGCTCCCTCTCCCCCCAGTAGGTGCCTGAGGTGGGGCAGTGTGGGTCCAGCCCAGTCCAGTAGCGACCAGGTGAGATGTCCCGAAATGCAATACGCGCATCTAACAGAATGCGGCAACCCTGGCGTGATTGGCAGGAACTATGTTTGGTCTGTCTGGAAGAGACATGCAGGAGAATGTGTAGATCTATACCAGCCTGCCTGCCTGCCTGCCAGTGTGCATGCCTGCCTGTCAGCCTGTAAACCCGATAACTGGCTATTCCTTCAAACCTACCAATCTTCCAGCTTGTGAAGCCGCTAATTGGCTATTCCTTCAAACCTACCAATCTTCCAGCTTGTCAAGCCGCTAATTGCCTATTCTTTCAAACCCACCAATCTTCCAGCTTGTGAAGCTGCTAATTGGCTATTCTTTCAAACCCACCAATCTTCCAGCTTGTAAACCTGCAAACCCACTATACTTTCAAACCCACCAATCTTCCAGCTTGTAAACCAGCTAACCCGCTATTCTTTCAAACCCACCAATTTCCCGTTTGTAAACACGCAAACCTGTTATTCTTTCAAACCCCCAATCTTCCAGTTTGTAAACCTGCAAACCTAATATTCTTTCAAACCCACCAATCTTCCCGTTTCTAAACCCACTAACCCGCTATTCTTTCAAACCCACCTATCTTCCGGTTTGTAAACCCGCAAACCTGCAAACCCGCTATTCATTTAGACTCACCAATCTTCCCGCTTGTAAACCCACTAACCCGCTATTCTGTCAAATCCACCAATCTTCCAGCTTGTAAACCTGCAAACCCACCATTCTTTCAAACCCGCAAACCAGCTATTCTTTCAAACCCACCAATCTTCCAGGTTATAAACCTGCAAACCTCCTATTCTTTCAAACCCACCAATCTTCCAGCTTGTAAACCTGCTAACCCGCTATTCTTTCAAACCCACCAATCTTCCAACTTGTAAACCTGCAAACCCACTATTCTTTCAAACCCACCAATCTTCCAGCTTGTAAATCCGCAAACCTGCTATTCTTTCAAACCCACCAATCTTCCAACTTATAAATCTGCAAACCCGCTATTCTTTCAAACCCACCAATCTTCCCGCTTGTAAACCTGCAAACCCGCTATTCTTTCAAACCGACCAATCTTCCATCTTGTAAATCTGCAAACCTGCTATTCTTTCAAACCAACCAATCTTCCAGTTTGCTAACATATCGGTCTGCCAACCTCTGATCTACCAGTGTTTTATTCTTTTGGTAAATAATTTATGCATGTGGAGATAGATTTTGGGCTCCGAGGCGCTGGTTTTCTGGCCACAGGCATTACAATACAACCATAACAATGGTGGCCAAGGAAAACGAAATCTTACCTCAAATCCAATGGTATCATTTGTTCTAAGTCGTTATAGATGTATGTCATCAGTTATTTGAGGTTAAGCAATCCTACTAACCTCAAAGAGGATAACATTTCTTCCTGTTTTAGATTTGCAAGCAGATGGTGCTCTGTTTACATTGTAAGACTGAGTGTATTAAGATGGTAGATCAGTGGATTAGTGGGTCAGCCATTAGGGTAAGTTTGGTATTGTACGCTAACATGGTGGGTTGCTGCGTAAACTGTGCTTTTATTGTGGGTGAGAATTAGGGGCAGCTCTCCCTTATAAGTTGCTATTCTGAGCTTGCTCTTGGCTGGTACCTAATTTATCCAGGAGAGGATCGCTGATTGATCGTTGCAGTTGATTGTGCCAGAGGGGTGGAACATTGAGTGTGTGATGGCGGGGGCTTGGGATGGGGCGGAGGAAGGTGAGAGAGGAGGGAGGAGGCAGGAAGTGGGCAGGAGGTGGGAGGGAAGTGGATATAAGAAGCGAAGGAAGGGGTTGTGTGGAAAGCCTTCCGTGCTACCAACACATTCATATCCTTACCTACCAACTTTCCGACACAAAAACCTTTGTACAGGTTGGAGAGCTTACCTCGTTTGGGCTATGGTGGTTATTGTGCCTGTTTGACCACCGGTTCAATTACCAAGGTCGAATTGTATATAGGATTATTGTGCAGGTTCACAAATATGGTAGTGGCATACTGAGTTTTGGGATGTTTTCATATTGGAATACATCACTAGAAAGCAAATAATTATATCTAATTTCCTGAATATTTCCAGGACATTTAGTTGTGACTGGATTGAGTAAATGAACAGTCAATATTAGGAAATAATTCATTAGTTCCAACACATGGCTATAGGCCTGAACTGTCCATGATAGTACTGTGTTGGTATAGCCATACATCCCAAACAATAGAGCAACCTCCAGCCAACCATGGGGATATATGTTGGTATGTGGCCCACTCATATAGTTCCACTTGCCACTGGGGGAGGTCCTGTGTGGACTGTTGTACATCATTTAGATATATGTGTTGCATACCAATATATATATGCATACGTGCAACGAAACTAGTTGCAGTTATAAAGGACTTACCCTATGAAAAAAGGCTCAGGAAATTGAAACTTCCTAACCTTTCCTACAGAAGGAAAAGAAGTGACATAATTGAAGTATTTAAAATTATGAAAGGTTTTGATGTAATAGATATGAACCAATTTTTCACCTTGAATAAAAGAGAAGGCAACCGGGGCCATACTCTCAAACTAGTAAAACCCAGAGCCGTTTCAAAATTAAGGTAACACAGTTTCTCAAACAGGATCATAAATATATGGAATAGTCTCCCACAAAATGTTATAGATGCCGGCTCAATAAATTCATTCAAGAACCGATTAGAAAAAGCATGGGCTGATGATACAGGGAAATTTGACCACTTATTCACCATATGCTACTAATTTATTCCTTGTGTTGCTAATTACTTGCACTCAAGCAAAAATGAGAGACACATAAGTGTTCACACTTCCTGTCTACCAATCACTACATCACTATATATAATAAATAATTCACTGTGATTATGTTTCTGATGCATAATCAACACGAATATGGCATTTCTTGCTGGTACAACAACATCAAGAAAAACTTACCTTATATATCATTGCATTTATATTTCATTTATTTTATTTATATTTATATTATTTGAATACCGGCAGTCTCAGTGCTGGAATGCCGGGAATTCTGGCACCGGGCAGGAAGCTGGGGCACCCGGCACCGAGAAGCCGAGATTCCCGGCGCTGATAGGTTGCTGTCTCCTCCCCCCCCTCGAACCCTCACCCCCCTATGTCTATTATAAATGTTATGCATATATATATATATATATATATATATATATATAATAATATACACACATATATTATTTATATGTATATCCATATATAAACGTATATATACATATATATATAGTATCTGCCCCTCCCCCTATCAAAAGGGGCGGGGGAGGGGGGCAACCCTGAGCGCGGGGTGGGGGTGTGAGCGAGGAGGGAGTCCTGTGAGAGTTGGTCGTAATGCGAAGCATTACGTTTGATGCGAGGACAGGAAGAGACCCTCCCCCGGGCTGTCGCGCTGCGCTCTCACCTCACCCGACGCCGCCGCGCGCCGCTCCCTCCCGCGCCCCCCTGTGGCGCAGCATTCGCGCCTCACCCGACGCCCGCTGCTCACCGCCCCTCGCCATCCCCCGGGCCGGCAGCATTCACACCTCACCTGCTGACGCCCGTCCCTCTCCCCTTATAAGGCCACCCGCCAGCCTCCCTCAGGCACTCGCCTTCGTGCCGCCCTCCAGCTCTCTTCCATTTTTCTTTGGGTTCACCTCACCTCGGACCGCTGTTACACCTCAGGCCTCGCTATGCCAGGGCAGGGAAAAGGCAAAGGATGCAAGGGCTCCCGGGTGGCCGCCCTCGGCACTCCGGGGCCGTCTTCAACCCCCCGGCGGGACCAGTCTCCCGCCTCGGCCCCAGCGTCTCACTCGGCGCCCTCGGACAGCACCTCGGGCGCCGAAACGTCGGCGATTCTGGAGGCCCTCCAGCGTCTCCAGATCGAGCAGCGCCAGACTGCTGCCGACATCCATGCCCGGATCGACATCCACATCCGGATCGACGCCGAGGCGCCCTCTCCTGCACCAAGACGCCAGGCCGCCTACGCTGCCGCACCCACCCCCGCACCAGGGGCCCGGCCCCCGCCGCCCCCTCAGGCGACCCTGCCGGGGGCAGCACACCCCACCTACGAGCGCTACCACCACCTCGCCAGCCGAGCCGCCCCACCCCCCAGGGACCCCTACTACAAACAGCCGAGCCAGCACACCCCAGCCTCCGCAGCAGACGCCGTACGAGAGATACTGGCCTCCGCCGAGGCGCGGCATTCCGGGAGGCGCCAAGGCATCCCGAGGGACTACATCTTCCCCTCAGACCTCATCGAGAGGGGGCCCGAGAGGAAGCCGGTGAAGAGGCAACGAGGGACGAGTACAGCCTCGCCCTTCTCACCCTCATCGACCACCCCAACTTCCCAGCCCACTCCGCCCAGGGCCTACACCACCATCACCTCACCGTGCTGAGGGACAACCTCCTCTACCCCTGGCCACCGTCCGCCGCTATTCCGAGACGGTGTTCTCATGGATAGCGGACGGGAGGCTCCCCCAGGGCTGGCACGACCCGGTCGCCCTCGACCTCCTGAGGGTGCAGACCCTCACCCTCCCCGCCCCTCAGGCCGCCCCGGCAGCAGCGGTCCCCCGAGGTGACGACCCTCCCCGAGGCGCACACTTGCCCCGAGCCCAAGTCGACGCCCGCACCGCCTACGACAGGCATACCCACGGGGCCCCCTGCCCTGCCTGGAACCACGACCCCGCCTCGTGCAATCGGGCCCCCGTCGGGGAGGCCCACGGCGCGGTGGGGGACAGGCGCCGTCACGTCTGTGCCTACTGCGCCAACGTGCGGCGCATCCTAACTATGCACAGCGAGGCCGGCTGCATAACGAAAAGCCATGAGCCAGAGCCCCCCACCTCGCGATTTTGATCCGCGGCCTCCCCCGGCCAGGGGCCCTCCGCGCTCACCCTCACCACTGCCGACAGCTCCGCGACTTCCACCGACAACCTCCCAGCGACCACCGATCGCAGCGCCGCCCAGTCAGAGCCGGGGATCATCACCTCGGACCTCACGCCTCAGACCAGAGCCCAGCCCAGCCTCACAAGGAACCCTCTGCCGATATCACAGCCGCCGACCCTCACGACACCGCCTTCACCAACCCGCCTGACCCAACCCCGACCGCCACCCCACCCAGCCCTGAGGACTTCGCTGCCCCCTTGCTCAACCCTCGCTGGACCTCCTCACCGGATCTCTCCAAGGAGCGGGCCTCCTCTATCTTTGGCCGCCCGCCCCTTGTCGACCTAGGCCCCGGACACTCCCCCCCCCCACCCAGGGAACCTCAGGGCAACTGGACCCCCGAGGCGGTCCACCCTTACGTGCCCCGCCTCGCCCCCTCGGGCGCGCCGCGAGCCCTCTCCGCCGCTTTGGTGGAGGGCTCCTCGGCACCCCCTCACTGAACACCTACAGACATTTGACTCTGCCTGAACTTTCTTATTTTTTCCCTGTACATATCCCTGTTGCTCCTCATGAGCCCTATCATCGCATTGCACCTTATGAGCCCCTTTATTGTTGCTCCTCATGAGCCCTCTCATTGCATTGCTCCTCATGAGCCTGTTCTCTTCCTCTGTATACTCTGTTGTTGAGGCGTCAATAAAACGCCTTTCTTTCCACCCCCGCCTTGCCTTCTTCCTTTTCGCGCATCGTTGGTGAGTCCTGTGAGACTTGTTGGTGAGTCCCGTGAGATTTGTTGGTGAGTCACGTGAGAGTTGTTGGTGATTCCCGTGAGAGTTGTTGGTGAGTCTGGTTGACAGCTGAGCGAGTGGTGCTGCCCTCACGCCTCCCCCCACCCGACAGACTACACATGGGTTAACTTACCACTGACAAATGGAGGACCATTCTACAATATGTGATGCAGTCATCTATAAATACATTACCCAACCTGATATTACCCGACCTGACTTGACCCACCTGACTTGACCATACCTGACTGGACCCGACCTAACTTTACCCGACCTGACTTTACCCGACCTGACTTTACCCTACTCTACTTTCCCCGGCTCTACTTTCCCCGACTCTACTTTATCTGACTCTACTTTACCTGACTCTCCTTTAACCAACTCTACTTTCCCTGACTCTACTTTACCTGACTCTACTTTACTCGACTCTACTTTACCTGACTCGACTTGCCCTGACTCTACTTTACCTGACTTTACTATACCCGACTCTACTTTAGCCGACTCTACTTTAGCCGACTCTACGTTACTCCAACCTAACTTTGGCGTCCCGGTAGTCACGGCCTTCCGGGCCGAGACTCACGGATAATGACGAATATAAATGAAGGGGGCAGGACACTACTTGTATATGTATAAAATATACATATATATATATGTATATGTAAATCTAAAAATAATGCCAGTAATAATAAAAATAATATGGTAATAATAACAACAATAATAATAATAATAACGATGATAATCATAACGACACTATAATGATAAAAATGCCAATAATACTCTATGTTACCCGACCTGACTTTACCCGACCTGACTTTACCCAACTGTACTTTACCCAACTCTACTTTGCCCGACCTGACTTACCCGACCTGACTATACCCGACCTGACAATACTCGACCTGACTTCACTCAACCTGACATTACCCAACCTGACATTAACTGACCTGACTTTACTTTACCCGACCTAACTTTACCCGACCTTACTTTACCCGACTTGAATTTACTCAACTTGGCTTTACCTGACTTGACTTTACCCAACTTGACTTTTCCAGACTTGATGTTACCCGACCTGAATTTGCAAGTCTGGTAACCAGGTCCGGTAAAGTCGGGTCCGGTAAAGTTGTTTGTTTGTTTGTTTACCAACCCCACAGCACAAAAAGTAGACATCGGTTATTGGGGGTCAGGTTGTAGTCGAGTCGGGTAAAGTCAACCTGGGTAAAGTCGAGTCGGGTAAAGTTGAGTCGGCTAAAGTTGAGTCTTGTAAAGTAGAGTCTGGTAAAGTAGAAGTCAAGTCAGCTAAAGTCTAGTCGGCTAAAGTCGAGTCGGGTAAAGTCGACTCGGACCCGACCTGACTGGACCCGACCCGACTTTTCCCGACCTATATTTTCCCGGCCTCACTTTACGCGAAAAAGTGTTCATTAATATATGTATATGTGTGTAAAGATATATATACATGTGTGTATATATGTATACATGTATTGTTGTTTGTTTGTTGTTGTTTTACGTCCTAGCAACATCTAAGGTCATATCAGGATGGGTACCGACTTGTGTCAGTACGGACTCATGGTGATTTTATAGTGCTGCCCCACTGGGAAATCAGGCTGCTGGCACCATGACCCAATATCCCACTCAGTCACATTATCCTGATGCCAAGCTAACCAGTCATTGCCCTATCCTAATAATGCCGAGCACCAGGCTAGAAAGTGACAAGTATCAATTTTTAAGTCATTGGTTTGACTCGACCAGGAATCAACCGAACTCCCGATGTTCTGCACTTGAGGCCATTGCTCTACCGATTCAGCCACCGCGCCGGGCATTCATATGTATATATATATATATATATGCATGGATACACACATAGGGAAACACATATCTTTGTTTGTTTCTGTAGTTAAGCTAAAAAAAAACACAAATATATGAATAGATATAAATGTATATAAGCATATATATGCATACATGTCTATAGATGTAGGTGTTTATCCGCATACATGTACATATACGGATATATATATATATGGATAATTAATTTCTATATATATATAATGCATATATGTGTGTATATGTTCATACATATATATATGTGGGTCTATATATGAATATACATAATATATGCATATACCTGCATGTATCTACGACTCAGTGCTGAAACTCCCGGCCTGCCGGCGCCGGGACTCCCGGCCTGCCGGCGCCGGGACTCTCGGCCTCCCAGCGCCGGGACTCTCAGCCTCCCAGCGCCAGGCCTCCCGGTACCGGCCTTCCCTTAAATAATATGGGCACGTTATGAACGCGTTATTGGCGCGTAGGTACACGTCGGTACAATTTGAGTGACAGCAACCTCTCGATCAACACGTTGGCGCGCGTCGGGCTGCGTCCAACGTTTTGTGCTTGCACAAAACTTTCGAAGCGGGCCGATGCGCACCAACGTGTTGGATCGCGCATTACGGGCACGTTTGCAGGACGTCGACACATGTTACCAGCGCGTTGCCAGCCCGCTCGTAGTATGTTGATCAACATCGATAAACGCTGGGGATTTTGCGCCAAACTGCGAGCGGCCCATCAACGCGTCGGTAACGTTCCATCGATGGGTAGTGGGCGCGTTATTGGCGTTGCTCCAGCGTTTCTCGATGCGTTGGACATCTTGGTGGTGTGTCTGGACGTGTTGCTGGCATGTGTGGACATGTTGCTGGCATGTCTGGACGTGTTGGTGGCATGTCTGTGGTGCGCCCCCGGCGTTCTGCAGAGGTTTCGTCAGCGAAGGTTTTGGCTTTGAGTATATCAAACCATCCGACGCCTTATCCAGGCACCCGTTAATGATGCGCCATTCCCACGCTGTCAACGCGCCGACAGTGCGCCACCAACACGTCGATAACACATTGATAACATGCTGGCAATCCGCCGACCCGGTTTAACGCGCTATCGACATGCCAATACCATGTCGATAACACGCTGGGAACCCGCAGGCGGAACCTTGACAAGCGCCGACAGACGCGGGTGAAACTGGGTCAAGCGGCCTTGTTTTTCTTTTGGTCTGCCACATGTCACAACGCGTTGGTGGCGCGCTAATAACACGCTGGCAACACGCTGCGCTGCATCAAGTTTTCTCCCAACACGCCGACAAGTTTGACTTTCTCGACGTGTTGAATATATTTAGCGCGTTGGCGGCACGCCAGTGAGAAATATCATAATGTGACAGCACCATAAGTTAGATATGTAGAATCAATTATAGATAATTGTGTTGGTTTTGAAAATGTGATGCTTCATCGGACTATGCAGCTTTAAAATATATTGAATGCGCAGCTCAGCCCGAGCCAAATTGCCTATCCAACTGTCGGCAACAAGCGAACCCATTGGTGCCTTCCATGTCACATCACGTGATCGAGCGTGGATCATCTAGCAACATAAGTATGAGCGTCCGTCTCCCGTGCTGGTAGATCGTGGGGTCGTGGGTTCGAGTCCCGGTCGAGTCAAACCAATGACTTTAAAATTGATACTTGTTGCTTCCTAGCCAGGCGCTCGGCATTATTAGGATAGGGCAAGGACTGGTGTGCTCAGTGTCAGGATAATGTGACTGAGTGGGATACCAGGTCATGGTGCCGGTGGCCTGGTTTCCCAGTGGGACAGCACTATAAAGTCGCCATGAGTGCGCACTGTCACAAGTCGGTACCCGTCCTGATATGACCTTAGATGTTGCTAGGACGTAAAACAACAACAAACAAACAAACAAACATAAGTATGAACTACCAGCAACAGTGGGACTGACACGTTCAACGCCATGGGGAATCGAACCCAAGTTGGCGTTAATTTGAAGTGGTCGGCTCATGGTAAAACATCACATCCGTGTGTCCTTCCACTCTGTGTAGAGAAGCCCCCTAGGGATCCTTAATGCGTGGTTGGAGGGAAACTCAAGTGTGCATACTTGATATCGTTTTATAAGAATATTCTGCAGGATACTATAAACATAATTGCCAACAGTTTAATTACACCCATCAAAATAGGCAATGCATTGTATTGAAGTTGTATCATTGCAAGAACATTTCTTGTCGAGAATAAAATTATCTTTCACATTGGAATACTTTTTAGCGATCTTGTGCAGTACTGTGGGTATGGATTCATGCCGGTGCCAGATACTGAGACAGTGGCCAGGAAATTGCGATCGGTGGCTGCAGCCAAGACCCTATAGCAGTGGTGATATGGCCAACTGAGAATTGACTTATTGACATTCAGTGCCGTATTGGAAGCCGAAAGCGGTAGCAGTCTGCAATGCAAGGACAATATTGCCGTTTGATGTATGCGTATTGCAGACGCGTTTGTTAATTCTTCTAAAGCGCAGCCATAATTGTATATGGTTATTTGTATCCGGCAAGTTTCTCTCTCTGTAGAGGGAGGCAAGTGGAAGTGACCAATGGGCAGTCTTAGTGATATTAATCAGCACCAGGTGGCGTCAGGGTTAACAGTAATCTGCAGACACCAGGACTAGACTTTACACAGTGAGGGCCGTCAGGTGATATTCATACTCACATAAACCAATATGCAGCATATGATAATGATGCAGAGGCTGAAATGATGTAGTTACATAAATGATGTAGTCGTCGTTATAGGATCGGTGTAGTTACGTAACTGGAGTGGTTACATAGCTGGACTCGTTACATATATGATTTAGTTATATAAATGATGTAGTTACATATGTGAGGTAGTTGTGTAGGTGGTGTAGTTATGTAGGAGGGGTAGTTATAGAGGTGGTGTAGTTAGAGAGATGATGTGGCTAAGGGAATGATGTAGCTACATGAATGATGTACACTAGACGGGATGGCCGAATGAGTTAGAGCGTCCATCTCCCGTGCTGGTAGATCGTGGGGTCGTGTCAAACCAATGACTTAAAATTGATACTTGTTGCTTCCTAGCCAGGTGCTCGGCATTATTAGGATAGGGCGAGGACTGGTGTGCTCAATGTCAGGATAATGTGACTGAGTGGGATACCAGGTCATGGTGCTGGCAGCCCAGTTTCCCAGTGGGACATCACTATAAAGTTGCCATGAGTGTGCACTGTCACAAGTCGGTACCCGTCCTGATATGACCTTAGATGTTGCTAGGACGTAAAACAACAACAAACAACAAACATGAATGGTGTACGTACATATATGGTGTAGTTACATGAATTATGTCGTTGTTTTTGTGTGGGTTTTTTTTTTAGTGGGGGAGGAGGTTGTGATAAATGTATTCACCCTGTTCATAACGTATAATGGCCGGTGCACACCTACCGTATACGATTCGCGCATAAAACTACCCGACCCGCTTAAAACTGAAAACGGGCCGATTCGTTTTTCGAATCGCGAATCGTATGCGTAAGGAAGCAGTTTTAGCCCTGAAAAGTCACGAATCGCAATCGGTAGGTGTGCGCGGGGGGCGCACACCTAGCGTTTTTTGTGCGCGAAACGGGAGGTGTGCGCGCACAAACGGGCAGTTTTAAGTCGTATACGGTAGGTGTGCACCGGCCATAAGTGTGTTAACACCTGTTTTCACCGCTGGGCAGCACTAATCCAGGTTCATTTCAATCTTGTATCTAAATAACCTCTGTAGCTACATAAATAATGCATCTACATTTGTGATTTTCATGCATAAGTTATGAATCTACATACACGATGTGACCAGAAGGGGTGGCCGAATGAGTTGAGCGTCCGTCTCCCGCTTTGGTACATCGTGGGATTCGAACCCACGGGTTCGAACCCTGGTCGAGTCAAACCAATGTCTTAACAATTGATACTCGTCAACTTCCTAGCCATGCGCTCACCATTATTAGGATAGGGCAAGGAGTGGTGAGCTCAGTGTCAGGATAATGCGACTGAGGGGTGGCCTGATTTTGCACGGGGCCGGCACTATAAAGTCATCATGATTGCACACTGTCACAAGTCAGTACCGATCATGATATGACCTTCAATGTTGCCAAGACGTCAAATTCCAACAACCAACCAACCAACCTTTCCAAATGTAATGTCCAAGCTGGAAACACTTATCTAGTGTAGAAATGCCTTTTAAGGACCCCATAACAGCGGACACACTCTGATACAGACCCCATTAAGGAGCCCCTGGGGACCTGTGTGGGCTGCGTGCGGAGGAAACCGGAAGTGATGTATGAGGGTCATTGATTTTGACCCTGGTGCAGTTTCACTCACATCTGATCAATCGGAAGATGTGAGATTTCCGATTCCAAATCCAATTGCACCAATAATCCAATCCAGTTGATCCGCTCGTGCAGCATAAGTACTGTCGCGGGGTTGCTGAAAATGGGAAATATTGCGCCTACACCAGGAATCGAACTCACATCTCTTGCATTCCAGGCCAGTGTGCTAACCATTTCACCACCTAGGCTCGATGATCTTGTAAAGTCGACGGCCGGCAACTGTGGTTGTGTAGGCAGGCTAAATAGGAAATCACTACAGGCAAGTATTAGTCTGGAATCCACAACCAGAAAATGTGCAAATTAAGGGTTTTGATGTGACACCCCTGCTATAAAATTGTTGACACTTGGATTATATCTATAGGGGTCTTGGACATCTGAAAAGTGAATTTGGACAGTTTTGTATATGTAGTTGCGCGCAAATTCGGTAGACACCGTGTTGTTGTTTACGATAGGCTAGTGGACCAACCACGCCTACCAGCCGCCTAATTCCCGGGGTGTACGAGGGGGAAACACTAGAAACTCTAGTATATCATCATAACGCAAGAATCTACTGCAACAAATTACCGCTCATTCTTTTGGTATGGATGTAGCCTAAAACAATAAGCAGAGTACATTCTGATTGGATGAACCTGAAGGTCACTAGAGGTCAAAAGGTCACGAAGGTTGTGGTATGCCAGAAATCCTGGACTTTCATCAAAGAAGTGCCTATTAATATACCGTATCATAAGTTTTTTCACTAAAATACTGTTTCAATCAACTCCTTAGATCCCTGTGATGTTTTTAGGAAAGGGGGGTCAAGGCTCATATAGAATAAATTGCGTCCTGTAGACATATTTCTAAGTTATGTTTTGGAAAAATATCTAAAAACATTACTTTTTGACGGATCCATTTAAGTCAAATAAAATGTGCGTAATAATCCATTTATTTCAGCCATTAACTAATATAGCATACTAGGACAGGTCTAAAAGGGGTTTGTAAATTCTCCTAAAAAGAAATAATTTTCAAGAATGATATATAGCCAGTGCCACAGTTTTTAAATTGGTAAGTACTAGTAATAACATTTTAGTTCTAGTTCTAGCTACCAATAAGTGCCTGAATACAACCCACAGCATTGAATAGGCCACGACACCCATCAACACATGGAAAACTATACCATGCAGAATGCACATATATACATGTGCGTTCAGTGCCTCTTATGTCTAGGGCAAGTCAAGAACGCACATAGATGCGAAAATCGAGCAGCGAAATCTAATAGCCGGTGATGAATCAGGCAGATTCATCACTGGCACATGGCTGCTTGACAGGATGTTGGTGTTAGGCCTCTTTGAAGTTGGTGTGCATTCTTGAGTTGCCCTAGACGTTATGTAAAGTAATAACAGATGTAACAGTGACTTATCTGATTATGAGTCCAAATAATGAATGTTTAAACTATACCCTCCTGTTCATTTGATTACGTTCAAAACCCTCCCCCCCCACCCCCCCTCACAGTAATTTAGTTTGTGCATCTTCTCTGACCGTGAAAGAATTGTGTGACCAGATAGTTGACCTGCAAAATGAATTAGATGAATACCAGCTGTATTGTGAGGGGAATGATGTTGATTTTAATCTCCTCAAAAACATTTTGAGTACATCATATCATTTGGCAAAGTACTTGCGAACAGAGGTAAAAACAATTGCAAAACGAATGCATGCTGCTGAAGATAGAGAAATAGAGATATCTCATGAAACAGCATCTTGCCAGGTTCCAGCAGATTTGTACAATCTAATAGCATGGCTAATTACTGACAATGATGATAGCCTTGGCGATGATGGTAAAGTTCATCTTCCGGAAAATGACAAAGAGAATGTGTTGAACCTAGCCCAGGACATTATTGGGTATCTTGGTACACAGGTTATACCTAAACATGTAGGAGTTGCTCTGCATATTCTCAAAGAAACGCATAGTAAAAATATTGTGACAATGTTAAACCGATTTGGTAATAGCATTAGCTATGCCAGTGTCCAACGTTACCTGACAACCACAGCTAATGAGGTTACTGAACGGGAAGAAAGAGAAGGTATTTTTATTCCGTCCAATGTTGTTCATGGTCAATTTGCGCAGTATGCTTTTGATAACCTGAACTTTCATTCAGAAACCGAGGATGGTGGTAGTCTTGATGCAACTACAAATATTATCTATCAGTATACAAATGATAAGGAGAACAATGTTGGGACTGGAAAAGTTCCTCTTCAGAAAACAAGACAAGTAACAATTAAGGAAGCTGTTAAATTTGAACCAGTTGTAAGTAATCTATCACTGAAGGACCGAAAAGAGGCTAGATCGTTACGTGGTACAGAGATTAGCTGTGGCAGCAATATAAGCAGTGATGATTTGGTTGATGAAAACATTGTCTGGTTTCTACTTCGGATGTTCCCAACCCAGATGATGATAGGTGAAGATGAAAGTGTTTGTTGTACACCAAATTGGAATGCATTCTTTGAATTTTATTCCAGGAAACAGACACAGAAAACAAAAAATGGCTATGGTCCAATGTATCCTCAAACACCTACAAATCCAGATGTTGTCAAAACCTCTCTTGACTACTTTGTTACACTGAATCTGAAATTGGGCCTGTCAAAGACTGTGGTAACATGTGACCAGGCAATATATGATATCATAAAAGGCTTGGTGAAAAAGGAGCCTGCCAGATATAAAGATGTTATAGTACGATTGGGCGGATTCCATATTGCACAGAACTTTTTGGGGTCCATTGGTTTCTTCATGAAAGAAAGCGGCATTGAAGACGTACTAGTTGCAAGTGACATATGTGGTAGAGGAACAGCTAATAAAGTGATGCCAGGGAAGGACTATTATAAAATGGTTCGTTACCATTCGTTGCTCAGTGAGGCATTCTTTATGCTCAAGTGGGAAGCCTTTGAGCAATGGTTGTTGCAAGAAGATGAACTTGACTTACTCTCATCTTTGTCATCTGTGTTGGAATGTCTCAGGGCAGCCTTTCAAATGAAGGTCAAAGACAGTGTTACAAAACTTGTTGGTGATATCATGAGTGGTCTAAGATTAGTACAATCTCACTGGAAGAACTTTGAGAATACATTGGGTATAACAGCTCGGTTATGGGGAATGTATATTGAAATGATGCTCATTTTGAAACGTTATATCCATGCTGAAAGAGTTGGCATTTGGAAACAACATCTGCTCGAGGCACAAAACATCCTACTGTACACGGTCTGTTCTGGACATAGCAAGTACATGTCCTGTCTGCCAATTTATCTAAGTGAAATGAATGACCTCCCTAACACTGCGCCTGAAGTACACAAGGAATTTGAAGCGGGTCATTTTGCAGTGCACAAGATGGATGGAGAATTTAATGGAGTATGGACAGGCCTTGCATTGGAACAAACTTACAACAAGGAAGTGAAGACAAGACTATTCAAGGGCATTACCCAGGCAGAATTAACAAGAGAGGAATACATAAAAACCCTGCCATTCCTAACAGCGATCTCTGAGAGTGTGAAGCAGATGGTACATATGGAGTCTTCTCAATCAGATCATCATGAGAAAATGAATAAAGATGATATGGTAAAGGTACTGAAAATCAGAGACACTGTGGCAGAGAAAATGAGAAATCTGTTTGCTGCTTCCCTCGCAGATGATAAGTTAGTTAACATTGCAACGGGAGAAATGCTTGTTTCAACACTACTCATGGACGCCAACAAACTTGGGTTAGAGGCAATGACGGCTGCCAGCAAAACTGATGCTGACCAAATTATCACCCCTAAGATAATGACTTTTGCCACACAACAGAAGCAAGGCAAAAAAAAGCAGGACTCTGTAAAACAATTAATTTCTGAGGAAAGCTTGGTTACTAGGGCACTTTGCTTTACACATGAGTTGAGTGACGAGGCAAGAATTGAAGCCTTCAGTTACGAATGGAGTGACTATCCACCATCGTTATTTGAGCCAGACAAGACTGGGGGATTTACCATGCGCAAAGGAACTAAATCTGACTTCATAGGAACTCTTCAAAACAAGGTTAAGGATTCATGGGAACCAATGAAAGTGTTGCCTCCCTCCAAATCAGAACCGGTGTATGTTATTGATGCCATGGCATTCGTGCAACATTTTCAGACCCTTGGGGCAAGTGATTTTGGCGAACTTCAGGAGAGGTACAAAAACAAGATTCTAAGTATGAAACCCAAACATTGTTCAGAAGGGCATTTTGTCGGCGATAGATATGACTTTGGTTCATTGACCCTAAAGAGTGATGAGCGCCATAGACGGGAAATGGGAGGAAACTCACCGGAGTATATTCCTGTTCATAACATGAAAATACCTGTGTGGAAAACATTCCTTTCGAAGCCTAAAAACAAGGCAAACCTGCTCTCATACCTGTCATCTTCTTGGTCGCAGTCTGTATCCCTGCCAGATGGGTTCACCCTTATAATAGGAGTTAACGAAGAGGGAATATGTGTGACCAACAGCGGCACCAATGTGATGGAGGAGCTGTGCTGCCAAACACATGAAGAAGCCGACACGAGAATCATCGCACATCTTGCTAGCTGCCAAGAGAGGAGCATATTTGTTATCCACGCAACCGACACAGATATCATCATGCTTGCTATGTACCATTATCCTCAGCTTCCACACATTGTAAACCTATTGGTGGAAAAGAATGAACTCTTCCTGCCCATTCATGACTTGGTTGTGGAATTGGCGAAAGTGGTGGGAAAAAATGAAATGGAACTAACAGCCACATTACTCACTTTGTATGTCATGTCCGGCTGTGACTCAGTGAGTTATCCATACAGAAGAGGAAAAAAAAGGGCAGCAATTGTAGCAATGCAGCATGTCAGTTCAATGCCAGCATTGACAAATTTCACTCACAACACTGTGTGCCTAGATGATACGTTGTACAAAGAAGCATGTGGTTTCTTATGTGATTTGTACGGAAGGGCAGGATATTCATCTTTAGATAGGTTATGAGCCCATTTATTTGCGTCAAGCAAACGGGACCTCCGCTCTCTACCTCCCACTGAAGATGCATTTCATTTCCACATTCTCAGGAGTCTTTGCAACATTAGCCTCTACAAACAGGCCCATCTAAGCAATCCAACTCTTCTCCCACCTGAACAGTACGGCAGATATATGGACAAAGGAAGATTAGTTCCTGTCATGAAGAGCAAGCCAAACAAACCTGCAGTGGCAAAACTGATGTACTGCAAGTGCAAGAAGGGCTGTTTAAGGAACTGTTCATGTGCAAAGGCCGGATCGGCATGCATTATTGCATGCACCTGCAATGCGGACCCAAACAAATGTGGGTGACTGACTGAAGACACCGAAAGTGATGAGGACTAGGTAACCAAGAACAAAGTATATTTTCTACTAGGTGTAGTTGTAATCGGAACATTATATGTTATTGTTAGAATGATGAACTTGGGATGACAACATACTGCTTATTAAGTTTTTTTTCTTATCTCCAGATAGTTCAGATCTTTTCTACTGATAGTTTCACAAATAATAACAAAAAACTATTGGATAATGAGAGTTATATCAATAAAATGTACGAAGGAAAATTCACTGAATTTGGCTTTTTTCTGAAATATCGCTTAGTAAAAGATGTACAGGGGGGCCATTAGTTCTTTGCCAATCCTCACATCCCTTTTCTAAAATCATCAGGGGGATGTAAGGAGTTGACTGAAACAGTACTTTAATGAAAAAACGTATGATACGGTATATTAATAGGCACTTCTTTGATGGAAGTCCCAGATTTTGGGCACGCCACAACCTTCGTGACCTTTTGACCTCTAGTGACCTTGAGGTTAATCCAATCAGAATCTACTCTGCTTATTGTTTTAGCCTACATCCATACCAAAAGAATGAGTGGTAATTTGTTGCAGTAGAGTCTTTCGTTGTGATGATATACTAGATTTAGTTTCCCCTACCCCGGAATTAGGCGGCTGGTGTTGTCACACCCTATCGTCAAAAAACGGTGTCTACCGAATTTGCGCGATACATTCAAAGTGTCATGGCTTCACTTTTCAGATGTCCAAGACCCCTATAGACATAATCCAATTGCCAACAATTTTATAGCAGGGGTGTCACATCAACATTATTTTTCTGGTTGTGGATCCCAGACTATATAGAGAAGGAAGGCAAGATATAGAGTGTGCAGAAGGAACCAGAAGGAGCTTGCTTAGTTTATTATATACATAGGTTTTAGAATCCAAGATGGCTGTACACACTTGATCAATCCCTCCAATCACCAACAGGCATTCTTATTCAACCAATGAACATTCAATATCCGTGTAACCAAGGCATGGTTATGTCTGGCTACGCTGCCCTGTTGTGTCTGGTGTGCAGTGATCCGTAAATAACACTTGGGGGGGGGGTATGTGAGGAGAGTTCCAAAAGACTCTCTCACGTGTCAAGAAGTGACCCTCTCTCATGTCAAGAAGTGACCCTCTCTCATGTCAAGAAGTGACCCTCTTTTACTATCTATATTAATACAATTTCTATCTTAAATCAGTAATGGATCACCAACACCACATATACCTTATATGCCTTTGGTTTTACATACCATTTACCATTATATAGACTAGTTCAATTTACTATAGACTAGTTCACAACATCCACCAAGGTCTCAAATATCGGAAGATTTTACAATGTGACCATCCTACCAATACCTACCTGGCTATGCGGCTCCTTGCCTGAGAGGTCAGTGCAGACGACTACACTAGTTCCCTTGGAATTCTAACTCTTCTAAATGGTCATTTAATGCTTCCAATTACATAATACTGCAATACACTTACATATACATAGACATGGCATGTTTACAGGCGTACAGTGTGTAGCCTTAGCCGCTGCCGTATTGGCCACTTATGGCTTACACATGCTTTTCTGCTCAAGGGGGAACCTCCCCCTGAATGTATTGGGTGTCAGTCCCCACTGACACTCAAACACATTTTACTAAGTTGCGTTGATTTGTTGGCCCTGCGCCAACAGTTCTACACTGCAGACAGTATGCATGACCTTTTTACTAAGGTAAAACAGGAAAACATTTTAGCCTTTTTGAGGGCAGCTGGACTGTACCACCTTATATAGTTTACTAAATGGATTCTATCAATTATTAATAGAACTTTTCTTTTTCTATGGGAATTTGTTTCCCTTGACCACAAATATATGATTGTGAGCTTTCTAATTTAATTAGTGTCTATTGGCACATAATTGATTGTCTGCTTTTACATGTAAAAGCGATGGTTTGAACAAATAACAAACATTTCTCGCCATGAATATGGCCTATGCTGCCGACACAGCGTAAAGCAACCACCAATCCATCAATCAATCAACAGTATGTAGCTTTACAAGATACTGGTCACGGAAACCAGTATTGTGGGGGGTAATGAAAATAGGAAATATTGTGCCTAGAGCGGGAATAGAACCCACATCTCTTACATTCTGGGCCAGTGTGCCAACCCTTACAACAGGCAAGGCTCCCTGATATCCCCACCCCACCCATGCCTACCTGGGTATGGGGTACTGGCCCGAGAGGTCACTGCAGACTACTACACTACCATAGGCTGTTTATTTGTCATTGATCTCAGAAGAGGAACTGTGTGACCATTGTGAAAGAGAACCTGTGCAGCATGATGGCCGGGCAGGATTTTCGAATGAGTTGAACCCTCGCTTCCTGTTCGGTAGGTTCTATGTGCAAACCTTACCCAAATGACTTTAACATGCACACGTCTTCACCACCTAGCCTGGTGCTTGGCATTGGAGAAGACAAGGAGCAATGAACTGAGGAAGACCAGTTGTCTGTGATTGGAATGTTCCCTCCTTAAAGTTGTATAGTCCGATGGTTTTGAATTTCTGTATATTATCTGAGATAAATATATTAGATCGATCACTAGTATCTACTTTACATTAGTTCAAAATTACTTTTATTTTAAATGGTCAACTTTTGAGATATTTTGAATGCAAACATGGAAAATTAGTTTTGGCAAGCTTGCTAAAACTCTGACAACATAGACTTCTGCAGTAACAGGTTCTGTTAAATTGATTCAGTATTGCCTTCTACGCAGAAACAAACGCTTAATAAGTGCATCAGTATCTAAGTTAGATATGTAACATCAAATCTAGATAATTGGTTTGGATTTGAAAATTTGATATTTCATCGGACTATGCAGCATTAATCAACGAATGCAACAACAACAAAACATAAACACGAATAAATTTGAATATGAATATTATGTTAATAATATAAATATATATGAAAGCATATTTAAATATATATTAAAACATATATAAATATATATGCAAACATGTATATATAATGCTATATATAAATATGTATTACAACCAGATATAAATCTGTATTTAAAATATTTCAAGGTGCTTGTGTTACATAAACCACCACATATGGCGCTACCGACTGTATAGTATAACCAGCAGTTAAACGCTGCTCGACTGCCATACATACATCCCATCATTTCAGTATATAGCTTGTATGTGACAACCATCGTTATAACTTCTCTTAGGGCTATACAAATAACAAATCAACATACATTATTCTGGAAGGCAAATAAAACAAACACAACAAAATGTTTGAAGATCAGAAATGAATCTAGGGAGCCGTCGATCAAATGTTAACTGCTGCACCGCCGCCAGATCCACACCCACCAAGGGTTAACGCCAGTAGTACCGCATTGTGCCGCCAGGGTAAAAGGGCTTTGTGCTGGCGCTGCCCCAACTTGTGGTGTAGAGGTGTTCCGGTAGGGGGCGGTCCAATTCGCCCATGTATGCATTGACTTCCGGTGGTGATTGGGAGGGAGTGTCAGTGGGTAATTGTGTGTGTAAGTTTTGTCCACCCACAGCGCCACCTGGCAGTTCACCGGCGTACTAACACGAGTCACGCGCTACTTACTGTTCCAGTGGTGTTTTCCTGTGAATGGCGTTGGGTTGATACTTTATGTGTTTGGCATAGTTGCATAGTTATGGCCTATTGTAGTGGTCTGCGCTGACCTCTTAAAGGAAGAACCAAATAGATAGGTAAACGTGGATAGGATGCTGACATCAGGGAGCCTAGCTGGTGTAATAGTTACCACACTAGGCCAACCTGCAAGAGGTGTGGGTTCAAAAACCTGCTCTAGGCACAATATTTCCCATTTTCATCACAGTGACGGCACTGCCACCGTAACCAGTATCGTGTACAACTTACAAGCTACTTGTTGTATGGTTGCTGAGCCTATCATGTTCACGTAAATATAAGTGCATTGCCTGTATTTATTTGATTGCAAACATTAAAATTACTTATAGACATAGACTATTTAAAAGACTTAGAAGTCCAGGGGGACGCATGTAGTAGCCTACATTGACCTCTCAGGCCTGGAGCTAGGTAGACAGGTGGTGTAGATAGTGATGCCATCAGGGAGCCTAGTGCAGGCCTGGGATAGAAAAGGTGTGGGTTCAAATCCTGCTCTGGGAGCAATATTTCCCATTTTCATCAACCCCAAAGCAGTATCGATGTACGTATCATGTGTTCGTTAGTTTTTGTTTTGTCTCATAACAACATATAAGATCATATCAGGACGGGTACCGACTTGTGACAGTGCGCACTCATGGCGACTTTATAGTGCTGCCCCACTGGGAGACCAGTCCGATGGAACCATGACCTTATACCTCACAGAGTCACATTATCCTGGCACTGTGTTAACCAGTCCTTGTCCTATCCTATTAATGCCAAGGCTAGGTAGCAACACTTATCAATCAAGTTTACAAGTTATTACGTTGACTTGCCTGGGAACATCGCACTTTACACACATACATGCCTGCGTACATGTACAAATACATACATACAACTAGAGTGCTGATTTATAGGTACTGGTTGTGTGGTTTGTCGGCGTTCAAAGCAAAATATGTGAATTATTCAGACGAATTTATTTGCTGTATAATTTATTATGCGAATATAAATACATGAAAATATCCCCTCGCTGTTGTGTATTCCGGACTCTGCGGCACAGCTCCCGTGTCCTGCAGTTTATTCTCCATTGTGGCGCCATCTGTGGCAGGATACCACATGACACCCCACTGTTTAGCATCCTCACTTGCTGCTGAAATGTTATTGTCAGCGTTTAGTGAGAACGTTGTGATAGTAAAAAAGTGCCGGTGGTGGCGATAGTAGTAGTACTGGATTGACTACATTGGAGCTGTGATTAAGCTGCCCAGTGGGAGAATAATGCATGATAATGGTATGATCGGATGCATTATTTATATTTGCATAATGAATTATGCAGCACATATATTGGGTATGCTGTTGTGAAAATAGCCTCGTTTTGCGATGGACGTTGTGAGAAAGATGCACAACAGGCTGGGTGCGAAAGGGGCCGGAGGGGGGCTGGTGTGGAAGGAGGTGGGGAAGAGGTGGTGGAGGGGAGACTGGAAGAGGGAGGGAGAAGGAAGGATTGATTGATTGATTGATTGGTGGTTGCTTTACGCCGTGTCGGCAGCATAGGCCATATTCACGGCGAGAAATGTTTGTTTTTTGTTCAAACCATCGCTTTTACATGTAAAAGCAGACAATCAATTATGTGCCAATAGACACTAATTAAATTAGAAAGCTCACAATCATATATCTGTGGTCAAGGGAAACAAATTCCCATAGAAAAAGAAAAGTTTCATTAATAATTAATAGAATCCATTTAGTAAACTATATAAGGTGGTACAGTCCAGCTGCCCTCAAAAAGGCTAAAATGTTTTCCTGTTTTACCTTAGTAAAAAGGTCATGCATACTGTCTGCAGTGTAGAACCGTTGGCGCAGGGCCAAAAAATCAACGCAACTTAGTCAAATGTGTTTGAGTGTCAGTGGGGACTGACACCCAATACATTCAGGGGGAGGTTCCCCCTTGAGCAGAAAAGCATGTGTAAGCCACGAGTGGCCAACACGGCAGCGGCTAAGGACCACTTGGTCCCGCCGACCTCCCGAATGAGTCTGTGGTGGCTTTCCCACAGCTGGTTCAATTTCTTTAAGTTTATTGATGTTTTCATCCCACTCATGTTGCCATTTGGATTTTATGTGGGTGGCTATTAGTGGTTTCAGATCAGAGTGAGGGATCAGACACGGTTCAAGATCACAGTTCAGGGCCTTCTTCGCAGCCCGATCAGCTCGTTCGTTTCCTTGTATGCCAGCATGGCCAGGCACCCAGCACAGGTGGATATCATACCCATATGTTGTCAGTTGGTTCATTTTATAAATGACCGTTGCTAGAATAGGGTGATTCGTTTTCAGTCCAGCAACAGCCAGGAGGCAAGAGAAGGAAGGAAGAGTTGTTGGAGCTTCATGTATTGGCAACATCTATGTATGAAATCTTATGGTTGCGGGCCCCGCATTTATGCGGGGTTTCAAAAGCTATTGAAATGGCCGATCCAGCTAGGTGGCACATGGAGTTATGACTCTTCTCACAGTTGGCACTCATGCCGTTGGCTGTACGGCCCCAATATCCTGTTTAGTGTATACGGTTCATAACTCTCCTTCCCTGGCTTCTATTTTGTATGAATATCCTCATTGGCTATGTAGCTTACCCCGTAGTAGACACAACACACAACACAACACACGATCCAAGTTCGGCACCAGCCAGCCGAAGAGTAGATAAGATAAGATCATGGGGCCATATGCATGGAGCAGTGTTAGCGGTGTGTGGTGTTATCGCTCTAACACAGGGTAGCTAACACCGGTTATCGGCATCATCGAGAACTATATCAAGCCGTATGCATGGGTGCCGAAACGGTGAGTGTTAGCTAAACGTGAATTTATTTATAGATTTGGGAAATCCCTCTGCGTTTGTAGCCATATATTAGGCTCAAATCTATTGAATGCGATCATATTTAACAGAATTACATACGCAATAAGTGAAATTTAAGCAAACTAACCCTAAAAACGAAGTGATATTAACGCAGCAGCCGCATTGGTGGCGATATTACTAGTTATATTTTCGAATTGACGAACGTACAGTAAACAAACCGCTGCCACCGCCACTATGGAAAGCGATGTCCATGCGGCGGCGGCGGCGATTTGTTTACTTTACGATTCGAAAATATAACTAGTCATATCGCCGCCAATGTGGCTGCTGCGTTAATATCGCTTCGTTGTTAGGGTTAATTTGCTTAAATTTCACTTATTGTGTATGTAATTCTCTTAAATATGATAGCATTGAGTAGATTTGGGTTCCATCCTGACACTAACCTAACACTAACACTGCTGTAAACCAGATATGAGCAGAGTTAGAATTTCCGAGTTTAAACGCTCGGTGTTAGGACTAACACTGCTCCATGCATACCAACCAGAAATCCTTCGCTAAACGCGTTTTGATCCCTAACACTGCTCCATGCATATGGCCCCTGAAAGTTTAGTTTTATTCAGTTATATATGTTTTTAGATACATACAAGTGTGGATACTTCCGGTATCCTCATTGGCTATTACAGTCATGCATACCAGTCATTCCTAGCCCGCATGACCTCTCCCTAACATAGCTCCTCATTGGATGCCTTCATGACCACATCCCTCCCACCCAGACCTGGCCACTACCCAGTTATCGTGGGATTACCTCATAGCATGCAGTGACCATGTGGCTGAGTGAGATAAGAGGGAGGAATCCTGATTAAAGGTGTACCTCTTCCCTCCGCTGGTGCAAGTATTATAAAGGGAGTACTGTTTCCCATTTAGCCATATCGATACCTACTACATACTTAATCGGAGAATTTTACGGAGAATGTTACATAAGGTCATATCAGGACAGATACTCACTTGTGACAGTGCACACTCATTGTGAGTTTATAGTGCTGACCCACTGGGAAATCAAGTAGCCAGTACCATGACCCAATATCCCAATTGTGTCACATTATCCTGACACTGAGCGGACCAGTCCTGGCCCTTTCTCATTAATGGTGAAAGCCAAGCTACGAAGCAACAAGTATAAATTTAGTAAGTCATGGGTTTGACTCAACCGGAAATTGAACTCCCGATCTCCTGCAGAGGAGGCCTGCACTCTACCGATTCGGCTACCGCGCCTGGTAGAAGGGAAAGGAGATGGAGAGGGAATGGAGGGGGAAGCAGAGAGGGTATGGACAGTAGTACAAGGAGGGGGGCAAGGGAAGGGGGTGGGGTGGGGAGAGGGGAGGAAGGGGGAGGAGGAGAGTATGGGAGGGGGATTGAGGTAGAGTGTATGAGGAAAGATGGGAGATAGAAGGGATGGGAAGGAGTGGGAGGGATGGAAAGAGAGGGATGGAGAGGGGTGGATGGAAAGGGATGGATGGAGAGGGGGGTTCAGAGGGGGAGGGAGAGGGATGGCTGGAGAGGGAAGGCTATAGAGGGAAGGATGGAGAAGGTGGTGGAGAAGGGGGCTCGAGGTGGAGGGGTGGAGAGGGAAGGATGGATGGAGAGGGAGGGATGGAGAGGGAGGGGTGGAGAGGGAAGGATGGAGAGGGGGGATGGAGATGGGGGATGGAGAGGGTTGGATGTAGAGGGAGGGGTGGAGAGGGGTGGAGGGGGAGGGGGATGGAGGGTGGGGATGGAGAGGGAGGCATGGAGAGGGTGGCATGGAGAGGGAGTGATGGACAGGGGTCATGGAGAGGGACGTATGTAGAGGGAGGAATAGAGAGAGATGGATGGAGAGGGAGGGGAATGGAGGGGTGGGAAATGGAGGGTGGGGATGGAGAGGGAGGCATGGACAGGGATGGGTGGAGAGGGAGGGATGGAAAGAGGGGTATGGAAAGGGGGTTGGAGGAGGAGGGGAATGGGGGGGCTGGGGATGGAGAGGGAGGCATGGAGAGGGAGGGGTGGAGAGGGAGCGATGGAGAGGGGGTGGAGAGGGGCGTGGAGAGGGAGCGATGGTCATTCCTGTCCCCTGCACAGTGCATTCTGTATGCGGGACAGTGTTTTCTGTACACTGTACACTCCTTTCTGTCCCATGCACAGTGCTTTCTGTCCCCATGACAGACCCTTCTGCCTCCTGCACAGTGATTCCTATCCCGTTGACAGTGATTTCTGTCTCATCCGCAGTGCTTTCTGTCCCTGAAAGGTGGTTTCTATCGCCTGCACAGTCCTTTGTATCTCCTGCAAAGTGCTTTCTGTCCCCTGCATAGAGCTTTCTCTCCCCTACACAGTTATGTCTGTCTCCTGAAAAAGGCTTTGTGTTCCCTCTGCAATCCTTTCTATTCCTAACTCAGCCCTCCCTCCCCTCTCCCCCCTCCCCCCCCTGCACCGTGTTTCCTGTAAGCTGCACAGTCTTTTCTGTCTCCTTATAATTCTGTCAATTTCCCGCAAAATTTGGTCTGTATCCTTTACAGCCCTTTCAGGTCCCTGCACTGTATTTTTGTCGCCTTCCCAGTGATTGTTGTCTCCATGCACAATGCGTTCTGTCCCCTGCACGGTGCTTTCTCTGCAGCATTGTGTGTTTGATTACTTTGCTGCTCCCAGTGGAACCTCGGAACTGAAAAAGGGAAAAAAGACACACACAGCGGAATGTCCTGACAGAGTTTTATTCTCCCACAAGGTCAGGCGCAGATCATGAACTGACATTGCGACATGTGTTGCAGGGTATCACGATTCTTTCAGCGGTATCAGGGCATATTTAATTAACTTACAATTCCCTAAAAGGCCCTGTCACACTTTACCGGATTGAGGAAACGGATTGAACCTGAGAAAAATATTCTAATCTGGTGTGATTCGGACTTGAAATGTATCGATTATGTAATGGATGGTAACAGATGGGTAACATATGGGTAACAGATGGTAACGGATGGGTAACAGACAGTAACACAAGTTTTGTGCATGCTCAAAACGTGTAACGGATTGGGCCAGATATCAATGGATACCAACGGATATGCAACGGACACAAACCAGATTGTTCCGTTTCAATCTGTTTCCTCAATCCGGTAAAGTCTGACAGGGCCTTTATGCACAGCTACAAGTGCACCAGTACCTAAGTTCAATATGTCGGGTTCAATCTAGGTGATTGCTCTTGCTATTGGTTTGACCAGATGGGATGGTCGAATGAGTTAGAGCGTCCATCTCAGCGTTGGTAGATCGTGGGGTCGTGGGGTCGAACCCTGGTCGATTCAAACCAATGACTTAAAAATGTATACTTGTTGCTTCCTAGCCTGGCACTTGGCAATATTAGGATAGGGCAAGGACTGGTTGGCTCAGTGTCAGGATAATGTGGCTCAGTGGGATTTCAGGTCATGGTGCTGGCAGCCTGGTCTTCCAGTGGGGCAGCACTATAAAGTTTCCCGAAGTGTGCACTGTCCCATGTCGGTACCTGTCCTGTTATGACCTTGGGTGTTGCTAGGATGTCAAACAACAACAAACAAGATGTTATTGGTTTAGAAAATTGTATGTTTTCATCGGCACTCCAGCTCTGGTCAACTGCCTATTGGGTGGCTGTGGTCTGGTGCAATCAGGGGACCAGTTCACTGCAATAGCACTCCCCCTGAAGGGCAGCGTAGTGCTATAGGAGAGCGGTGCAGTGTACATGCATACCTGACCTAAGGACGGGTGTAATTTCAATCATATGTGATTCAGCAGAGAATGCAGTTGTCATACTCCCCTGGTGCTTATGTACCAAACTACCGGGATAACACTTCACTCATGCTGAGACGGAATTCCCTCCTCCAGCGCAACCAATCCGCCTGAGCCTCTTCAACTGGTTCCCTGCCATCTGTCACTATAATGCGATGACCGAATTGGTAGAGCGCAGGCTTCTAATGCGGAAGGTCCGGAGTTGAATGCCGCTAAAATCAAACTAATGACTTACAAAATTGATATTTGTCATTACGCAGTTTAGCATTGGGTATTATTACTAGGATAAGGAAAGGACTGGTTGGCTCAGTATCAGGATAATGACACTGAGTGGGAAATCAGGTCATGGTGCCGATGACCTGGTCTTCCAGTAGGGAATCACTATAAAGTCGATATGAGTGCGCGCTGTCACAAGTCAGCGCTCACGTGATCCCGAATTTCAGTTTGTGCAGTATCTTTCTCCTTGTATCCGAGCAACCATTTAATAGTTGATTAAAGTGTTTAACTTTCCATTGGACCCTAGCTTCTGTTTTATGTGCGAGTCAGCATGTGTAGCCACAATTGAACACTGCTTGACAAAGTTTGTTGGTTTGTTTGTTGTTGTTTTACATCCTAGCAACATCTAAGGTCATATCAGGACAGGTACCAACTTGTGACAGTATGCGCTCATGGCGATTTTATAGTGCTGTCCCACTGGGAAATCAGGCCGCCGGCACCATGACCCGATATCCCACTCAGTCACATTATCCTGACACTGAGCTAACCAGTCCTTGCCATACCTAATAATGCCTGGCACCAGGCTAGGATGCGACAAGTATCAATTTTTAAGTCATTGGTTTGACTGGACTGGGAACCGAACTCGCAAACTCCCGATCTTCCACATGCGAGGCCTGTGCTCTACCGATTCGGCCACCGCGCCCTGTGTGTGGACAGAGTGAGGCGCTCTGGGGGTTCAGTAATACATCAGCGATGTAAGATCTCCACGATTTCGCAAATTTCTGCGATTTTCATATTTACCGATTAACGTTAAACAATCAGGATCAGTTGGTTAGTTTTGAGTCCTATTCTTATATTACCTTAAATGTTATTAGCAACAATAGTTAGGCATGGACGCTACTATAATCACAACAAGGATATTTGAAACCTGACTTCCGCCATGTTTCCATGATTCCCTCAAAATGCTAATCCTATGGTGGAAAATATGTGTTTTTTGTGGAAATTCGCCGTCGGTTTAATAATATCGACTTTATTTCCCCGTTTTTTGCTGGATACCACTTTCATCCCTAATACATAGAGGTGGCCCAGCATAGACAACACCCGCTATGAATGAACTCGCCCTCTGGCGGTAGTTAAAGAACTAATGTTGAGGACAACAGCTAACTGTGTGGTATGCTCCGTGGAAAAGGGTTTTTTCTTTTTTGTTCTTGAAGATTTATACTGCCTGTTATGGATAAGCCTGAACAGGCTTGTTTTCACCATTAGACAGTTTATCGATAGAAAGCCTGAGCCTACACTTTAACCGACCCAAGGTATTTTTAACCTCCCACACCACATAGACATGGTATGTGAGCAACAGGTCTTTGATGACCCTGTAAGTTATACACAGTGGTGGAAATCCAAATTTGGGGGCATGGTTTTATAGGTGGGGGCATGGTATTATATATGATTTCAACCCGAAACCCACCCTCTGACGGCAGTGTTAAGAACTAATGTTTTGGGTATCAGATCTATCTGCGGCATACTCTGTGGAAAAGGTCTTATAGGCGATTTCCGCTATGAATGCGCCCTCTAACAGCAGTGTCAGGAACTAATATTGTGGGTAGCAAGCAGCACTTGCGAATGCTCCGCCTGAAAAGGTCTAAAACATATCGATGTCACCTTATCGACCAACCTCTAACTCAGGAACCATGTTGTCTGCCTGTCTTTCTACACAACTCGGCTCGATCTCAACTTGAGGTCGAACGCGATGATAAACGGAAGTAACGCGAACTAAAGCATAGTTTGGGATGGAAGTCACGTGACACCTGCTACACCATCAACACGGCCGATTGTAAGGTGCGCGAAATCATTTCGGCTGGGAATGTTGCTGGCATTGTTGTCCTTGACAAAGGCTTATGTTGTTATTCATGCCGGAGAGGATCCCCCCGCCCCTACCCCCCCCCCCCTCACACCCCCTCGTTCTCTTCTTCGCCTCCATCCCATAATTGTGGGAGATATGGTAGTTGAGTGGCGGAGGGTGACAATGTGAAAGGTGGCTGTCCGAATGGTGTACAGGGACTTCTAGTTGGTCGGTTGGTTGGTTCTTGGAGTTTTACATTGTGGCAACATCTAAGGTCATATCAGGACGGGTACCCCATTGTGACAATGCACACTCATGGCGACTATATAGTGTTGTCCCACTGTGAACTCATGCCACCAGCACCATGACCCAATATCCCACTCAGTCATGTTATCCTAACACTGACCTAACTAGTGCTTGCCCTATCCTATTAATGCTGAATGCCAAGCTAGGAAGCGACAAGTGTCAATTTTGTAAGTCAACGGTTTCACTCGACCAGGATTCAAATTCCCAATATTATGGTGTGTGTAAAAGCGCATTGCTCTGCAGAAAACGGTCTTATAGAGCAGGGATGAAAGGTCTCCGCGATTCCACTGTTTCCGGGATTGTCAATCCCACAGCACCATCAGCGTATACTAATATGTGGTGCAGACTCCGCAGCACTATCAGCGTATACTACTAATAAATGCTCCAAGCACCGCATCACTATCAGCATACACTACTAATACATGCTTCAAATGGCGGAGCACTATCAGCGTATAGCAATATATATGAAACCCAACTTCCTGGAATTTTCCGCGATTCCCTGACAATGCTAAACCTATTGGAGAATATCAGCATTTCCGCCTTTTTTCCCATAGACCACTTTCATCCCTGATAAAGGATGTCCACCACCCGCCTTTCTTCTGCTCTGGCCTAGCATGCTTCATAGAAAAGGTATATTGGTCATATTTGAAGTGGAAACATGCCAAATTGTCAATGTTGATTTCAACATGGGTAATTGAACCCGCAAGAAAGTACACACCAACCTGGACACGACTACCGGCGCCGTCTATAATGTCTTAATAATAAATGCTTGCCGATGGTGGCACCATCTTCTGTAATTCTCCATAACGAGATATGACGCAGTTTCATTCTAGACACTTCGACCAGAGCATTTCGATCGATAGGACGTGTTTCTCTGCTTTGGATTTACCGCCACACCCAGCCCAACTAGAAGTGACCTTCATAGGGTTACGTGCCTGGAATCCTCAAACTCTTAATCAATCAAAGATCTCATGACTTAACTGTAACAGCGAACTAGTAAGAATAAATGCCACTTATATACTGTACTTGTCTTGCGTTGGTTCAATTAATGTTGACATGTGAATAGAAATGTTGGAAACCATAGACTTCAGAAGTGATAGGTTCTATTAAATTGACTTAGTACTAATAGTAGGCCTTTTGTACAGCATTGAATGTTTAATGATTGATTCATTGATTTGTGGTTGCTTTTACGCCATCTTTATGGCAAAGGCCATATTCTTGATGAACATCCTGATATGACCTTGCCAGGATGTAAAACAAACAAGATATGCCAGGATGTAAAACAAACAAGATATTCCAGGACGTAAAACAAACAAGATATTCCAGGATGTAAAACAAACAAGATATTCCAGGACGTAAAACAAACAAGATATTCCAGGACGTAAAACAAACAAGATATTCCAGGACGTAAAACAAACAAGATATTCCAGGACGTAAAGCAAACAAGATATTCCAGGACGTAAAACAAACAAGATATTCCAGGACGTAAAACAAACAAGATATTCCAGGACGTAAAACAAACAAGATATTCCAGGACGTAAAACAAACAAGATATTCCAGGACGTAAAACAAACAAGATATTCCAGGACGTAAAACAAACAAGATATTACAGGACGTAAAACAAACAAGATATTCCAGGACGTAAAACAAACAAGATATTCCAGGACGTAAAACAAACAAGATATTCCAGGACGTAAAACAAACAAGATATTCCAGGACGTAAAACAAACAAGATATTCCAGGATGTAAAACAAACAAGATATGCCAGGATGTAAAACAAACAAGATATTCCAGGATGTAAAACAAACAAGATATTCCAGGATGTAAAACAAACAAGATATTCCAGGATGTAAAACAAACAAGCTATTCCAGGGCGTAAAACAAACAAGATATTCCAGGACGTAACACAAACAAGATATTCCAGGACGTAAAACAAACAAGATATTCCAGGACGTAAAACAAACAAGATATTCCAGGATGTAAAACAAACAAGCTATTCCAGGGCGTAAAACAAACAAGATATTCCAGGACGTAAAACAAACAAGATATTCCAGGACGTAAAACAAACAAGATATTCCAGGACGTAAAACAAACAAGATATTCCAGGACGTAAAACAAACAAGATATTCCAGGATGTAAAACAAACAAGATATTCCAGGACGTAAAACAAACAAGATATTCCAGGACGTAAAACAAACAAGATATTCCAGGATGTAAAACAAACAAGCTATTCCAGGGCGTAACACAAACAAGATATTCCAGGGCGTAAAACAAACAAGATATTCCAGGACGTAAAACAAACAAGATATTCCAGGACGTAAAACAAACAAGATATTCCAGGACGTAAAACAAACAAGATATTCCAGGACGTAAAACAAACAAGATATTCCAGGATGTAAAACAAACAAGATATTCCAGGACGTAAAACAAACAAGATATTCCAGGACGTAAAACAAACAAGATATTCCAGGACGTAAAACAAACAAGATATTCCAGGACATAAAACAAACAAGATATTCCAGGATGTAAAACAAACAAGATATTCCAGGACATAAAACAAACAAGATATTCCAGGACGTAAAACAAACAAGATATTCCAGGACGTAAAACAAACAAGATATTCCAGGATGTAAAACAAACAAGATATTCCAGGACGTAAAACAAACAAGATATTCCAGGACATAAAACAAACAAGATATTCCAGGACGTAAAACAAACAAGATATTCCAGGACATAAAACAAACAAGATATTCCAGGATGTAAAACAAACAAGATATTCCAGGACGTAAAACAAACAAGATATTCCAGGACGTAAAACAAACAAGATATTCCAGGATGTAAAACAAACAAGATATTCCAGGACGTAAAACAAACAAGATATTCCAGGACGTAAAACAAACAAGATATTCCAGGACGTAAAACAAACAAGATATTCCAGGACGTAAAACAAACAAGATATTCCAGGATGTAAAACAAACAAGATATTCCAGGACGTAAAACAAACAAGATATTCCAGGACGTAAAACAAACAAGATATTCCAGGACGTAAAACAAACAAGATATTCCAGGACGTAAAACAAACAAGATATTCCAGGACGTAAAACAAACAAGATATTCCAGGACGTAAAACAAACAAGATATTCCAGGATGTAAAACAAACAAGATATTCCAGGACGTAAAACAAACAAGATATTCCAGGACGTAAAACAAACAAGATATTCCAGGACGTAAAACAAACAAGATATTCCAGGACGTAAAACAAACAAGATATTCCAGGACGTAAAACAAACAAGATATTCCAGGACGTAAAACAAACAAGATATTCCAGGACGTAAAACAAACAAGATATTCCAGGACGTAAAACAAACAAGATATTCCAGGACGTAAAACAAACAAGATATTCCAGGACGTAAAACAAACAAGATATTCCAGGACGTAAAACAAACAAGATATTCCAGGACGTAAAACAAACAAGATATTCCAGGACGTAAAACAAACAAGATATTCCAGGACGTAAAACAAACAAGATATTCCAGGACGTAAAACAAACAAGATATTCCAGGACGTAAAACAAACAAGATATTCCAGGACGTAAAACAAACAAGATATTCCAGGACGTAAAACAAACAAGATATTCCAGGACGTAAAACAAACAAGATATTCCAGGACGTAAAACAAACAAGATATTCCAGGACGTAAAACAAACAAGATATTCCAGGATGTAAAACAAACAAGATATTCCAGGACGTAAAACAAACAAGATATTCCAGGACGTAAAACAAACAAGATATTCCAGGACGTAACACAAACAAGATATTCCAGGACGTAAAACAAACAAGATATTCCAGGACGTAAAACAAACAAGATATTCCAGGACGTAAAACAAACAAGATATTCCAGGACGTAAAACAAACAAGATATTCCAGGATGTAAAACAAACAAGATATTCCAGGACGTAAAACAAACAAGATATTCCAGGACGTAAAACAAACAAGATATTCCAGGATGTAAAACAAACAAGATATTCCAGGACGTAAAACAAACAAGATATTCCAGGACGTAAAACAAACAAGATATTCCAGGACGTAAAACAAACAAGATATTCCAGGACGTAAAACAAACAAGATATTCCAGGACGTAAAACAAACAAGATATTCACGATAATAAGTGTTCAGCTGTTATTCTGTCCAATCATCATTCAACCATTGCTTTTACACAGAACCCAAAAGCATAATTCACGAAAGGCGGAGACAGGAAGTAGTACATATACAGGTTAGGAAAAAACTTGAAAATTAAAAAAAAACTAATATAGAAATTACACCCAAAACCGCAAAGGTTGGCCCGAGAAAGATGAGGTAAAGACTCCTGAGTGCGGGACCAGACCAATCCAGTATCACAGCTGTCCAGCGTTGAAAACAAGCACCCTCACGGGAGCTTATACGTTATGGGCAGAATAAAAAACTTGTCACAAAAACAAACAAAAAATATATATATATAGTGGTTCTTTATTCAACAGGCATGCGTGGGAGCACACTGCATCAATCCAGAACACTGATGCAGTGTGCTCCCACCCTTTGCTATCAGGGTCAGGATAGTGATTAGTGGCCTGTACTGCTGGTTCCCACTATCAGTTAGATCTTGGAATACTTGTCATCTTACAATACATAGTCATCGGGTAACCAGATATCACATCAGCTTATTACGTCATCGTATACAGTCTCCGATTACTGCCTAATATTGTGTAATCCATGATGTCATCGGATCGTGTAACTTTACCTTTGTTTTGCAATAATATATTACATAATATAATAATTATGTTTAGGTCCATGTATGACCTCCCATTACATAAATAACATGCACGATTTGAATATCACTTGCATATAGATTTATTATTGAGCAGACAATTTTGCTAAATAAGTACTCTAGGCATACCGATAATTAAGGACATTAAATTATATAAGCAACGTAAAGGTAAAACAAATGGAAATAAGTTATATCGTTAATACTTTAAGACATCCTAATGCGACATCATTACATGTCAATCTGTCATTTAGAAAGGTTGACACAGGTACTATAATGCATTGCCATGGTGACTAATATGTTTGTTTGTTTGTTGTTGTTTTACGACCTAGCAACATATAGGGTCATAGCAGGACGGGTACCGACTTGTGACAGTGCGCACTCATGGCAACTTCATAGTGCTGCCCCACTGGAAGACCAGGCCACCAGCACCATGACCTGATATCCCACGCAGTCGCATTATCCTGACACTGAGCCAACCAATCCTTGCCCTATCCTAATAATGCCGAGTGCCATGCTAGGAAGCGACAAGTATCAATTTTTAAGTCATTGGTTCGACTCGACTAGGGTTCGAACCTATGACCCCACGATCTACCAACACGCGAGAGCGATGCTTTAACTCATTCGGCCATCCCATCTGGTATGCATAACCAGGCTTGTTTTCCGCTGCCGGATCCATTTCCCGTGCATGCGATGATTAGGTTGCTATGCGACCGTGACGCTGCTTATGCTTGTTATATTGCTAGAACTAGTTATATCTGAAGTAGTGAAGGATTATTTATTTTATTTATTTTTTCTTGAAGATTTATACTGGCTATTATGGATAAGTCTGAATACACTTGTTTTCACCATTAGACAGTTTGTCGAAAGAAAGCCCGAGCCTACACTTTTACCGACCCTAGGGATTTTAACCTCCCACACCACAGAGACATGGTATGAGAGCAACTGGCCTTTGATGACGCTGTAAGTTATACACAGTGGTGGAAATCCAAATTGGCAGAGGTGGAGGCACGGGGAACCGAACCACTGTCCTTCAGATTAGGAGTCCGACCTAGAAAAAAGTCAGACACTCTAACCACTCCACCACAGAGAACACTACATATTATATTAATCGAAGAAAGTATGGTGATGTTATAGATACCAATCAATAGGTCTATTTCCTGGGTCGTAGAGATTCAATATCAAAAGGTGATAACTCTTCTTTTTTTTGCCCATTGTAATGATTGACACAAAACAGCACAAAAAGGTTACACTGAAAACACAAGGACATTTGCTTCAAATCAATATGTATTCTATTTTGATCATGAAACAGTATGTAAAAAACAAATCAGTTTATCCTGAGCTAATGAATAAGCAGATAGTATGTTGATCATTATAATGGACAAAGGTTTGTCCCATATTACTTATCACCTATTGAGACAGCCTCATATATAGGTAGTGGTCTGCACTGACCTCTCAGGCAAGGAGCCCCATAGACAGGTAGGCGTGGGTGGTGTGTTGATATCAGGGAGCCTAGGTGGTGTAATGGTTAGCACACTGGCCCGGAATGCAAAGAGATGTGGGTTTGAGTCCCACTCTAGGCGCAATATTTCCCATTTTCATCACCCCCGCGACACTGGTTTCCGTGACCAGGATCCTGTATAAGCTACGCGCTGTATAGTTGTTGAACCTACCCTGTGTATGTAAGTGCGTTGGATTGCCTGTATGTATGTAATTGTAAGCAGTAAAAGACTTACAATTCCAGGGGGACGAGTGTAGTGGTCTGTACTGACCTCTCATGCAAGGAGCCGCATAGACAGGTAGGCGTGGGTGGTGTGTTGATATCAGGGAGCCTAGGTGGTGTAATGGTTAGCACACTGGCCCGGAATGAAAGAGATGTGGGTTAGAGTCCCGCTCTAGGCGCAATATTTCCCATTTTCATCACCCCCGCGACATATATATTGTTATCGGGGTCTTAGAAATAAATGAGATATTCTATCTAGACTTGAATCCTCATTTCTGCCATTCTACCTCTAGTTTCCTAAGTATTAGTCTAGCTAGGCTCCCTTATGCAATCGGCCTCCCCACACTTACCTCCCTATGTGGCATTTTACCTCGGGATGTGAATGCACGTCACTACACTAATCATTGGTTGCTGTGCAGGTTCCATGGTAAAGGTTGATTGTCTATCAATTGACCAGACGGGATGGCCGATTGAGTTGAGCGTCCGCCTCCCAATTTGGTAGGTCACGGAATTTGAACATGCGGGTCGAGTTAAACAATGATATAAAAATGGTATACTTGTTGTACGTAGCCTGGAACTCTACATTCACATCCCGAGGTAAAATATCACATAGGGTTTGATTGATTGATCGATTGATTGGTGGTTGCTTTACGCCGTGTCGGCAGCAGAGGCCATATTCACGGTGAGAAATGTTTGTTTTTTGTTCAAACCATCGCTTTTATATGTAAAAGCAGACAATCAATTATGTGCCAATAGACACTCATTAAATTAGAAAGCTCGCAATCATATATTTGTGGTCAAGGGAAACAAATTCCCATAGAAAAAGAAAAGTTGTATTAATAATTGATAGAATCTATTTAGTAAACTATATAAGGTGGTACAGTCCAGCTGCCCTCAAAAAGGCTAAAATGTTTTCCTGTTTTATCTTAGTAAAACGGTCATGTATACTGTCTGCAGTGTAGAACTGTTGGCGCAAAAATTCAACGCAACTTGGTAAAATGTGTTTGAGTGTCAGCGGGGACTGACACCCAATACATTCAGCGGGAGGTTCCCCCTTGAGCAGAAAACTATGTGTAAGCCACATAGGGAGGTAAGGGGCAAGGATCAGTGGAATGATGAAGACCAATTGTTTGTGATTGAAATTTCCCCTGCTTAATCAATTAATGCACCAACAAAGATATATAAATAAATAAAATGGCTGACAAACTGTTGGTAGTGCAGGCTCACCGCGCTAGTTAAAGCGGGTTGTTGGCTGCCGGATAATTGCGGCCAATTATTGTAATTAGACATCAAAGAGCACAATGGATGCCTCCTGCTAATGCTGTCTTTTAATCGGTGAGCTCTATGTGAGGGGGTCCAGCAACACGGAACCGGAAGTGGGTGAAGTAGGTCAACAGTTCAACCTAGGAAAAACTGGGGAAATACATCAAACAAGGCATGCCTTGCCGTGTCGTGTCAACATGGCTGAACTGTTAGTCTAATTGAAATTCAGATGGGATGGCCAAATCAATTGGGTGACTGCTTCCTGTGTGCTAGGTCAGTTTGAACCCTGGCCGAGTCAAAGGAATGACTTTGTTGCTACCTAAGTTTGCATTAAGTATTACTAGGATAGGGCAAGGAACAGTGGAATGGGACCGGGCGCAGTGGCCGAATTGGTAGAGCACAGGCCTCGCGTGCGGAAGATCAGGAGTTTGCGAGTTTGGTTCCCAGTTGAGTCAAACCAATGACTTAAAAATTTATACTTGTTGCTTCCTAGCCTGGTGCTCGGCATTACTAGGATAGGGCAAGGACTGGTTAGCTCGGTGTCAGGATAATGTGACTGAGTGGGATATCAGGTCATGTTTGGTGGGTTTGGTCATTTTGATTACACAGTACAGGCTGAGTGAGCCGTCTTGGTATTATGGGGTCTTTGTATAAACATCAACACTAATAAAGTCTGTACTAGACTACCAAATGACTGAAACGTACAATCCTCCAAGCATTGTTTATCCCATCATTACTAACAACCTACTTACTCAACCTACTTCATGTAGTCAAAAAACACACCTGAGGTATTAACCTTTTAAGCATACTCCTATAAGCTAACCACACTCTGTCTAACAGAATAAACAAACCATTCAACTAACACTCACTCCATCTCAAAATGTTAACTCCAACATGATAGTTTTGCAGTTCACAACATAGTAGGCATACAAACCTATGAAGGGAAACTATGCACCTAACCACTCCATAATGTAAAGATCTAATCAATACACATGTATGTATCAAGTGTGTAGGAATACAACATATAACTGCTATTTTTTTATGTGAATTGTCAAACTATACCATATGTAAGTCTTTGAATGTTTGATATTGTTATTTCAGCTGATTTAGGCTACATGTGCATATATTGTAAATAACTGTATTGTCACATGGCTGGAAGACCAGTGCCATGGCACTGATAAAAGACTTTACTCAATGAATAAACTATATTTACAACAACAACAAAACCAACAAAAAATGGTGCTGGCAGCCTGGTCTTCCATTGGGGCAGCACTATAAAGTTGCCATGAGTGCGCACTGTCACAAGTCGGTGACAGTGCGCACTCATGAAATTATACCGACTTAATCAATGAATATACCAAACTACATTACATGTATTCACATGCATACGTCATGTAGTAAACTATAGTTAGCTTTTTTTTTATTTTGTCATTTCTTGAAGATTTATACTGCCTATCATGGAGAAGTCTGAATAGACTTGTTTTCACCATTAGAGAGTTTGTCGATAGAAAGCCTAAGCCTACACTTTACGCTCCCACACCACATAGACATGGTATGACAGCAACCGGCCTTTGACGACGCTGTAAGTTATACACAGCTGTGGAAATCCAAATTGGCAGAGATTGGATCGAACCGCTAACCTTCAGCTTAGGTGTCCGACCTAGATAAATGTCAGACACTCTAACCACTCTGCCACAGAGAACTCCCTATCAGGCAAGGAGCCACATAAGCAAGTGGGCGTGTCTAAGGCAAGTGGGCGTGTCTAAGGTGATTGAATCAAGGAGCCTATGCACTGAAATATTTAGAATACTAGGGTGCAAAATGGCAAGATATATGGGTGCGAATCCTGTCCTAGGCACACTAGTTCTAATTTCCCAAACCTCCACCACACTGGTTTCCATGACCCGGATCCCATACAAACTAGGCACAGTGTGGTTGTTAGCCTACCCTGCATATATGTATAGCATAAATGCATAGACGACTCATGGACGTAAACCATTTAACAGAATTACAATCTGACACTGATGAGTGTAGTAGTCTACACTGACCTCTCAGACTGGGGGCCACATAGACAGGTGGGTGTGGGGAGGGTGATTGCATAAGGGCGCCTAGGTGGTGTAATTGTTAGAATACTAGCCCGGAAATGGCAAGGAGTGTTGGGATGAAATCAGCTCTAACTTAATCCAAGTACAATATTTTCCCTTTTCCATCACCCCCACGACATGTAATCTCGTTTGGGGGTGGGGGCACAGAGTGATTTTAAATGGTACCTATAATAAATAGGCACCAGCCGGGATGGCCGAATGAGTTACAGCGTCCGTCTCCTGTGTTGGTGGATTGTGGGGTCGTGGGTTCGAACCCTGATCGAGTCAAACCAATGACTTTAAAATTGATACTTGTCGCTTCCTAGCCTGGCGTTCGGCATTATTAGGATAGGGCAAGGACTGGTTGGTTCAGTTGCAGGATAATGTGACTGAGTGGGATATCAGGTCATGGTGCTGGCAGCCTGGTCTTCCAGTGGGGCAGCACTATAAAGTTGCCATGAGTGCGCACTGTCACAAGTTGGTACCCGTCATGATATGACGTTAGATGTTGATAGGACATAAAACAACAACAAACAAACAGTAAATAGGTACATCGAGTTGCCATGAATACAAGTTATTGTGTGGCTTTCTGTACACTGATAGGTAAGGTGTGATTGTCACAAATAATACGTACGTAGAGCAGAATAGTTGACACGTTAGGGTGTTGTTAGTGACAAGGGGATATATTATGATGTAGATTTATTTCAATTTTGTTTTATGAATCATCTTTTCTCATCGCTCACCTCGCAAAACAAGATAACACTGAGAGTGTGAGAACTCAGAGTGATGTAAATGCACAGTTAAGTTAATAACATGAGTAATTGCAGGTACTTCTCGCTGGGGGCGTATACTGGTAGTGAGCCTCCATTTACAGCAGCTTGAAAGGGGTATATTGGATGGTTCTGGCGTTTTCTCGGGCTGTTGATGTTCATAAGGCTCGCCCCAAAGGTTGTGAAATCGGTCCGTGAGTTTTGCTGGGTCTTTTATTTTTGCTTTTGGGAAAATTGTTTTATTTGCCTATCACAATAAATCATACTGATTTTATTTTGCATCTTTGTTCCGACTTAATATAATAACAACATTGTTATCTTTTAATTTGAAGATGTTGATCCACAGTGTGTTTGTAGGTCCAGTCCATAAGTGGTAAATGCATAGCTTTATAATTGAATGTGAAGCGACACTTTCTTGTCACCATGTGGCAAGGCGATAATTGAGGAGATTGAATTATTTGCAGTCCTTCTTGATCTACGGGCAATTATACCCTGACTGCCGACGTGCGCTTAGAGAGTAAGGTGCTGATTGGCTGAATCCATTCGTGCCAAGTCACGTGGTCGCGTGCAAGCGCGTGAGGTCAGCCTGCCTCCTAGGCCCTTCCTGCTGGGAATGTGTTCTGGTACAAACATTTTCTACGGAGCATGCTCAGTGAGCTGCTACTCGCACCATTCATTTTTGCCATCACCATCAGAGGGCATGGTTGGTAGTGGAAAGCATCTAGTATGCTCTTTCCACAGAGCATGCTGCACAGTGTGCTGCTGATCACATTAGTTCTTGTCACTGCCACCAGAGGGCAGGTTGGTGGTGGAAAGCATCTATTAGGCTCTTTCCACAGACCATTTTGCACCGTGCTCTGCTGATGACATTAGTTCTTGCCACTGCCATCAGAGGGCGAGTTGGTATTGAACATAGTTAATTTGACTAGCGTCTCAGAAGTCCTTCGAACGCTGAAATTATTGTGCCTTTGATTTCTCAACAGCAAGAAGGTGAAGGTCGTTGATTAAAGTTGCTTAGTCCGATGTTTTTTCATTTCTGCGATTTTATGAGATAAATACATTATGCTAATCAATATAGTCTACTTTAGCTTAGTTTGAAGTAACTTTTATTTTAAATGGCTAACATTAGAGATATTTGACGTCAAAAGATGCCAAATCAATTTTGGCAAGCACGCCAAAACTCTGGCACCATAGACTTCAGTAACCACAGATTCTATTAAATTGATTAAGTACAACCTTCTATGCTGCAAACAATGTTTAATAAGTGTATGCGTATCTAAGTTGAATATGTAGAATTAAGTCTAGATAAGTGTTTTGGTTTTCAAAATTGGATGTTTTTATCGGACTATACAACTTTAAGCGATGTATGAAGAAGGCATTATTCATGCAAGGTTGTGTACAAATCAGATTACTTACACAACTTTGTGTAATTAAAGAACGGACTGTGGACTGCTGTCTCAATTTACACAAGCATACAAGTAGCATACTGCACACTAATTATGCTTGTGTAAATAAGCTGTGTTATTTCAATCAATCAATAGGATACAGCTATAATAGTCCTTGGACCTGTTAGCTTAGCTTAATTAATAGAAATCGAGACAGTTCCTCACATGTGGTGGATTGTAGCAACTGTCACTGGCTCCAAGATATACGTAATGCTTGACCACTATGCATCCAGTCGGGACTTGAAACAATTCACCGACTCTGCTGCTATGACAATCTCCAGCAAGTCATTCCACAGGTCAACCACCCTAAAGCCGAAAAAGTTGTGTCGCAGGTCCAGTCTGGAGTACCGATTCCTCAGCTTCAAGGAGTGTCCTCTGGTCCTCTGGTAATCAATGTGTAGTCTGTCTAACACTAGATAAGCACTCATAAGACACTTAATGATGAACGAGATAGCGCAGTGCATACAAATGTTTTGTTTTTTTTCTGTTCAAGTGGTTTTATTCTTTTGAATAAAGTTGCATATTCCGATAGTTTTGAGTTTCTGTCACTTTTCCGCGATACATATATTAATCGGATTGTCATAATCTACCTTATTTCAGTTTGAAGTAACTTTTGTTTTAAATGACTAACATTTGAGATATTTGAAGAATAAACATGGGAAATTAGTTTTGGCATGTACACTAACCAACATTTTGACAGCATAGGCTTCTGCGGGAACAGGTTCTGTTAAATTGACTCGGTTTTGCCTGCTCTGGGGCAATCATCAATCAATAGTTCCATCCTCTAGTCGAGGGTTGGATGCAATGGTTCTCCACTTGTCCCAATGGTGTGCTGTTCTGATAGACTGTGAATAATTCAAGCCTGTCCACTGTGAAATATTTGTAAACCATGATGTTCTTGGTCTCCCTCTCCCTCTGCTGTCATTCACCTTCCCTTCCAACAATGTACGGTTTATGGAACTCTGACGAATGATGTGGCCAAAATAAATCAGTTTCTTTGTCTGTATAGTGGCAAACAAGCATTTCTTATTTTTAATTTTTCTGAGAACTTCTTTGTTGGTGATCTTCTTTGTCTTTGTCTGGGGCAATACCTGCTCAACAAGGGCATTAGTACTTAAGTTAAATATGTGGAATCAAATCAAAATAATTGTTTTGGTTTTAAAAATGTGATGCTTCATGGGACTATGCAACTTTATTAATATGCTCTCAGTGCAGTGAAACTGGGCTTCCAGCCCTGATGACAAATGTGGTTGTGCATGACTCATATTTTGGCAATATCGATAGACAGTTATCAAAAATACAGAGAATAGCATGAATATGAATTGAGGAGACAACGAGTGAGATGATAAATAACTAAATATTCATATTTTTCAGGTCATAGAATGATTTTTGATTTTGTTAAACCTATTTTAGGGTTTTTTTCAGCAGTGGTTAACTTCAATAGCTTGTAAAACCACGATTCCCCCACCCCCCTCACAAAGTACTACAAACTGTTCCAAGATGTAAACAAGGTTGTTATTGGTCAATTATGATGTCATTCTTTATGGAAAGAACAGAAGGTATTGTGAGATTGAAATATGCTAGACTAGCGCCATGATAGTTAGTGAGCTGGGTAAGTTGAACATTTTTATTTGCAAGTATTTGCAATCCTAGTAGTTATTTCAGTGTTTTTTATTTTATTTTTGGTAGGACCTGACGCTGTCACGTGATCTAGTACCACAGGCGGCGCATGCGGTGTGAAGTTGTGATATGCCAACTGTTTCCTTTGGATATTCTACTCTGCCACTATTATTACCAACAGAGCTGTGCTGCATGGTTAGTTCTGTGAGTCCTCACTAACGGGAACTGGCGCTGCTATCAGTCACCGTAATGGTAGATCAGAGGGTGTTGTGATATATGCGTAATAGACGTATAGGTATGTGGCTAATATATGTTAATGAGATGCAGAGTTTGAGACAAAGGAATATGCTAATGTGATGACATCATGGACAGTTTAGCCTGCGGGTCAAGCGAGCCCTAGGCCGTGAATAAACCATTCAGTATTCAGAAGTCAAAGTGGTCAGACGTTGTACTTTCACAGGTGTCACCTCCCAGTCCAGCTGCTCTTTGCTGTCTCTGAGACTACTTCCCCACTTGTCAGTTTGTTGTTGCTTTGTTACACTATAACTCATATAATCCTGTATCAGACCTGTTTGATGAATTGCCACTGATGCTTTCATACATGTCCAAGTATTCTAACCTTGCTATTTTTCCATTGTTCAGGTGAGTTTGGTCGATTTAAGCATGAACCGACAGCAGGTAGGAAATTCCTATTTCCATTATACGATTAATTTAATGTTTTCTGTCCCACCACTCCATCCATCTTATTGAAGGCGAGATCCCACGATCTTCCAAAACGGGAGACGGACCCTAAACTAATTCAGCCATCCCGTCTAGTGACCGCATTTTATCCAATGGACGACCACTTACGACTTTATTACAGACCTATTATCATCCAGGCTGCTCAAGCAGCCTTCCACACACACATCACGCAAAGGTTGGCCCGAGAAAGATCAGGTAAAGACTCCTGAGTGCGGGTCCAGACCAATCCAGTATCACAGCTGTCCAGTGTTGAAAACAAGCACCCTCACGGGAGCTTATACGTTATGGGCAGAATAAAAAACTTGTCACAAAAAGAATTTAAAAAACATCTGGCTCCAGCACCATTCATGCGTATTTAATAATATGATATGTGTATAGTATGGTTAATGCAGTGTAAAAGGATTGTTGTGTGGGGGGTCATGAAAATGGGGAATAGTGTGCCTAGAGTGGGAATCGAACCCACATCTCTTGCATTCCGGGCCAGTGTACTAACCATCGCACCACCTGTCTATGTGGCTCCTTGCCTGAGAGGTCAGAGCAGACAACTACAGTATCTAACAATGGTGGATAATTTGGCAATTGGATACCGGTGTCAGGTCGATGCCTGCCTCCTCTGCCACCACCTGGCCTGTCTCATCTATACCAGTTGAACAGCTTCTATTTCAGAAAGGTGATTCGTTGCGTAAATCACATATAGTGTTGTTATGCCGCGTACATATGGAACGTCTGCAATGTTGGTGGATTTGCGCTGAGAACATTCTTGCTTTGCAGAATAGATCCAGTTATCGCTTACTTGACCAAACCCACCACTATTTATGACAAATGAGAACAAAAAGGAAGAAGCGGTTAGTGGAATGCTTTGATTGACGCAGACACTGGGGTGTGGAACTCACCAGGATAGTGGAGGCGAGAACAGCAGTTGCAGTCTCAGTTAGCGCACCAAGTCTGGGTAGCGGCATTATGTGGAACTAATCCAGCAGCCAAATTCTAGCAGACGATGACTGCGCCGATAGTGGTTATAGATGATATCAGGCGCTACTAGATTGTTTTGGGTTTTTTTTGTGAGCAATTATTTTCCCATCAGAATGCAATCTGTCCTGAGCACTGAAGTACTAATTCTTCTGCCCATCATTATGTGTTGTTATTGTTAGGACAGCATATCCCACAGCTTTTAATGAACCAGTTGTGGACTACTGGTTGGAATGGAAAATAGTCCAAATTGCAAATGGGTCTACTGAGCAGGATCTATAGGCTGACCGACACATTCAAAGGTGGACACTCTACCGCCTCGGTTAACAATCATGCAACTATGAATAGAAACGCATTCGCTGAAGTAAGTTGACAAGATTTTGGGTTCTGACATGCCTGAAGTGTTCAGAATAGATATTGACCTCGAGTTGACCTCAGTCAATATGAGTGCAGGAGGTCCTCGGGCCTTAACAGCTATATCAGTTGATAATTGAATAATTCGGCTGTATTGAACAGATGTAATTAGGGACCCATAAGTCTGGTTATTGATTGCTTCATCATTTTAATCCATTGCCCTTGTTCATTAAGCAGGACAAATTTCATTCGTGGACAATCGGTCTTCCTCCATCTACTGCTCCTTGCCCTATCCTAGTAAGGCCATGTGAACTTAATGCCTAGGTCATAAATGGTGCGGTCGACATATGGTGCTATGGTCTGCTGTGTGGCTTCCAGTTTATGGAAATGTTACGCCGTTATGGTCTGCGGTTTATCTATTAACAAATCATTATAGTCACTGCAAGGCATAGGTCACCATACAGCGCTTTATATATTTTGTGTGTCACCGCACAACCACAGATGAGACATTTTAAGGACATTTTAAGATATTTGTGTATTAATAATTTCTATACAGTATTGTACAAACGAATTATTCTGTTAACATTAGAAATTGTGGGGATTCCCGCTGGGTTCCGGCCTGCGGCGTTGCGATTTTCCAAAGTTCCATTACTTCGACAAAAAACAGCACCATCACAGTATGGCGACTGTAACCCACCGTATGGCCACTGTATGGTCTAGCTGATGTGGCGACTTATGGTCACCACCAGCATGCCATAACGCATTTGTGACTGAGGCATTATGAAGTCATCAGTTTGACTCAGCCATTGTTTAGACTGAAGATTCAAATCCTGTGACCTGCAACACAGGATGTGGGCCCTCAACTAATTTGTTCTTCCTGCCTGGTGTTAGTGGAATTAGGGGAATGAGTTCATTGACTTTGTGATAACCAGACGTGGTGACCGAATCGGTAAAGTGCAGACTTCCCATGCGGAAGGTCGGGAGATCGAAACCTGATTGAGTCAAACCAATGACTCACAACATGTATAATTGTTGCTATCTAGCCTGGTAATCGACTTTACTAAGATATGACAATGAGTAGCTAGCTCAGTTTCAGGGTAATGTCACTAAGTGGGAGATTAGGCCTGATCTCCCAGTGGGTCAGCACTATGAAGTCGCCATGAGTGCGCACTGTGATAAGTTGGTACCCATCCTGATATTACCGTAGATGTTGTCAGGATGCAAAACCCTACAAACAAACGTTGTCATGACGATTTCGATATCAATTCAATTACAGAATCCGAACATTTGTTTCAGAACAACCTGCGTAGTTCAATAGCGTGCCGAACAATCTGGATCAGACCAATCAAGGACGGCGCAAAAACTCATGTACTGCTGCCCTCACCCACCCACCCCCGCACATGCGCACGCGCACACGTGGCAATGCGCCTTATTTAAAACTTCCTAATCGCCAAATCAAATCTAATCTGCTGAATTTTAGATTGTTTTTGATAAATATATTAAGTTGATCATTATAATCTACTTTACCTTAAAGTTGAATAGTCCGATGGTTTTGAGTTTCTGTCAATTTTCTGAGATAAATATATCGAACTGATTGTTATAATCCACCTTACTTTATTTTGAAGTAACTTTTATTTTAAATTGCCAACTTTTGAGATATTTGATGTGCAAACATGTCAAATTAGTTTTGGCAAGCACGCCAAAACTCTGGCACCATAGGCTTCAGCTGTAACAGGTTCTATTAAATTGTCTCAGTATCCCCTTCTATGTGGCAACAAATGTATAATAAGTGCATCGATATCTAAGTTAGATATATAGAATCAAATCTAGATCATTGCGTTGGTTTTGAAAATTTGATATTTCATCGGACTATGCAGCTTTAAACTAACTTTATTTTGGAATGCTGAATTTGGGGATATTTGAAGTGAAAACATGCTAAAGTAATTTTGGCATGCATACCAAAATGCTGTACATAGGCTTTGTTTACCGGTTGTTAAGCATAGCAGCCTAGCACAGAAGTACAAATCTGTGATACATATTTAAAGATTGCACCAGTATCTCACGTCGATATGCAGGATCAAATCTAAGTCAGTGTTTGATTTGAGAAAATGTGTTGTTTATATTCGAATGTGCACCTTATACTTGCATTATCCCATGGTTTTCAACTGTCATGTTTTTAGTTAAAGATTAATTGATTGTTTTTTGTAATCGAATTTACAATTCGTGTGAACTAACTGTTGGAGGAAGATGCTTGATGGTAAAACCTTCTAAATTAATTTGGTGTGCATCCAGAAATGTCAACAATATCTTGTGTTTACCTATTATCGAGCTTAGCAATATAGCACAGAAGCAGGCAACTGCAGGAAATGTTCACATAGTGCACCAATATCCAAGTTCGATGTATCAGATGAATTCAGTGGTCAGTGTTTGGGTTTTGAAAATTTTGAAAATTTGAAAATTTAGAACATTTTAAAATGTGATGGTTTCATCGAATGGTGTACCTTTAACCAGCGTGAGCGGCATCATGCAGTTGTACAGCATTCCCAGTCCCTCCAACGCCCCCCCCCCCCCTCCCGCCCCCTTCCACACATATCCACCCACGACCTGTGTTTACAGTTAACTACCACTGCCCCTGCCTGCTATATTCACACAGACCTCTGCAGTGCTTAAATATGTCAATTTTCCTCTATTATCGCTCACTGTCATACTCTATCACACATAATGTATATAATTGGATGGGGGTATCAGAGAGTCCGCGAGCCAAATGAGAGAGAGATAGAGTTAGTTGCGAGACTGAAAGAACCAAAGCGTGAGTTTGGTTGTTGGGGTTTCACGTCCTTGCAACATGTAAGGTTTTATCATGACGGGTACCGAGTTGTGACAGTGAACATCGTGTCAATTTTGTAGTGCAGCCCCATTGGAATATCGAACCACTGGCACCATGACCTGATCTCAAACGCAGGCACATTATCCTGATACTGAACAAACCATCTTGGCGTTATCCTATTAATGCTGAGTACCAGGTCAGGTAGCGACAAGTATCAGCACACAGTAAGCAGAGACAGTGTTACGCACAGTGCCCCACTGTAACACAAAGCCCCACCAACTACATACTAATCCCACAAACTAACCCCACACCCAGAATAGATCCCACACATAGTCACTACCACAGTCACACAAACACTATCTAGCACAGACCCACAGATTGACACACTGTAACACACATCAACACTTGTGATCAATACTGTAGCCCCACACACTGTGACCCCACATACTGTATCACACAGCTGGACACACACTGTAATGCACAGCGACACATGTAATCAATCCTGTAACCACAAACACTGTAACCCCCACACACTGTATCACACAGATTGACACACTGTAACACACAGCGACACATGTGATCAATAATGTAACCCCACGCACTGTAACCAGAGAGCGTGTATATAAACAGATGAGAGGGACAACTCCCGCGAAAAACGGTAACACAGGCTACAGTGGCGTTCCTGGCGGTTAGTGTTGAACAAGCCTTGAGTTTGCCGGTACGCTCAGTGCAAAACATTTGTTTTTATTCAAAATTAATAGAAATCCAGAACCCTAACCTTATGAATTCAATATAATCTTGTTGGTAAACATGGTTTCTATGTGTATTCCAATCAGTTTGTTTCTATTTGGTGTAGTTTTAGAGATATTTCACTTTTTCTGTAGGAAGATTGCACATGACCATTGACAATGCCTTGAGTTTGCCGTACGCGTAGTGAAAAAACGTCAGTTTTATTCCAAATTAATAGAAATCCAGAACCCTAACCATATCAATTTAATATAATCTTGTTGGTAAACATGTTTTCTATGTGTATTCCAATCAGTTTGTTTCTAGGTGGTGTAGTTTTAGAGATATTTCACTTTTTCTGTATGAAGATTGCTCACGGCCATTGACAATGCCTTGAGTTTGACAGCTGTGTCATATACTGTTCAACAACCACCACTTGGAGCGCCACAGTCTGCAGATGTTACATGCTCTAGTATGGGAGTTGTCCCTCTCATCTGTTTATATACACGCTCTCTGCTGTAACCCAACATACTGTATCACACAACTTGACACACTCCAACACACATGGACACATGTGACCAATTGTGTAATCCCACACGCTGTAACCACACCCACTGTAACCCCACACATTGTATCACACAAATTGACACACTTTAACAGACATCGACACATGTGATCACTACTGTAACCCCACACACTGTTACCCCACAATCTGTATCACACAGTTTGACACACCGTACCACACATCACCACATGTGATCAATATTGTAGCTCCACACTGTAACAGTGCAAACTGTAGCACAGAGGTTGACACACTGTAACACACAGCGACTCATGTAATCAATACTGTAACCCCACACACTGTAGCCCCACACAGTGAGCACACCACGTGATCCCGCCCGGTGGCAACGGACCAATCAGGAGAGGCCTTGCAACAAGCATCAAATCAGAATCGCTTAGAGATAAGCGCGGATAGCTCCAGGGGCCAGTAGGGTGGACCATCTCTGTGATTTATCTATTCACTTATTTTCTGTTAAACATTTAGTTTTTCTCATCAACTATTGTCTCAATATTTTACTATTGTGATGAATCGCGTTCAACTCCACTTAATACCCCCCATCACAGCAAACTACTTCTCACTACGTTCTTGAAAATGTTGCTGAACTGGCTCAAACTGTGTGCAAACGGAATGGACGTAGTAGCAACTCTTTACAGTCTTTCTACAAACGGAATGGACAGGCTAAAATGGAATGGTGCTCCAGAACTTTGAGCATTCCCAACATTTTCTTGCAGCCACGTTCTACCCCGACCACAGCCCATTTTAGAACAGGGTCGTAACATTTTGAGAACTACTTTGGTGTGATGGGGGTGTAAGGCATAACAAGGAAATGCACAATTTGTTTCAAGCATTGGACTGTTTGTTCCCTAGGATTTCCGCTACCTAGTTCACAATAGAAGTGACCTGTCTCTGCCCAGCTGGGTATCACTTAATTAACCTCCTGGGCCCATATGCATGGAGCAGTGTTAGCGGCGTGTGGTGTTATCCTACTAACATCGGGTAGCTACCACCGGTTATCAGCGTCATCAAGAACAATGTCATGCAATATGCATGGGCGCTTCAACGGTGAGTGTTAGCTAAACGTGAATGTATTTATAGATTTGGGAAATCCCTCGATTCAACAATATTAATATTGCTGCCTCTGCAGCAGCAGCGTTAATATTGCTTCGAATTTTGGGTTAATTTGATGAAATTTCACTTATTGCGTATGTAATTCTGTTAAATATGATTTCATTGAATAGATTTGGGCTCACTATATTGCCACCGATGCGGCAATATATTTAATTCTGTCAAATATGATAGCATTGAATAGATTTGGGGTCCATACTGACACTAACCTAATACTAACACCGCTGTAAGCCTGCTAAACCTGGGGTTAGAATTTCCGAGTTTAGACGTGCGGTGTTTGTCTAACACTGCTCCATGCATACTGACTTTTTGGCGCTAAACCAGAAATCCCGCCCTAACAGCGGTTTGCCTCGCTCACACCGCTCCATGCATACGGGCCCTGGCCAGTAGCCATCGTTGGAACAGTGGACCATCAGAACTGTTCCTGCTAATGTTTTGCTTGCCACCTGCCGATACTTCTTATTGGTAAGGATCAGCTCAGTTAAGACCAGCTCTGTGTGGTGCTGGCAGTCATAGATGGACTACTTCATTATATCCGTGTAATTTTATTATACCCCAGTCACACGAGACCCAGCATTCGCTGCCAACCTCCTTACGCCCAAAACTTTGCCAACCACACCCATAAGTCCCACTCCATACATTGATTCAAAAAAGTGATCGGCAGCAGATGGGCGCCAGATGGGCGCCAGGTCGGCGCCAGATGGGCGGACCAGGCGCCACCCACACTGGACGCAAGGAGGTTGCAAGTGCAGCAGCTGCACCCTCCTGCATCCAACATTTTCGAAATGGTCGCCGCGAGGTTGGCGCCCTCGCAGCGCCAGCACGTAAGGAGTGGTAATACCCCAGTCACACGGGAGGCAGCGTTCGCCGCCAACCTCCCTACGCCTAAAAGGACTCCAACCACCCAGCGTTCCATTCGATATATTGATTCAAATACATTTTAGGCGCCATTTCGGCGCCATGTCGGCGCCATGTCGGCGCCAGGTCGGAGCAGACCACACGGTGACTGCAGCATCGCATGTGTTGGTACCAACCCAGGGCGGCGCCAGGGCGGCGCCAGGGCGGCGCCAGGGCGGCGCCAGGGCACCAACCATTTTGAATGGCGCCGCCGGAACAGGGTGTAAGGAGGTTGCACGTGCAGCAGCAGCAACCTCCTTGCGCCCAAAATTTCCGAAATGGACGCCGGGAGGTTGGCGTCTTCGCGGCGACAGCACTCAATGAGGGCGTAGGGAGGGCACAAGGAGGACGTTTTGACGTCGCAAATCGATCGGAAGCAAACGCAGGCCTCGTGTGACTGGGGTATAAGGAGGACGTTTTGACATCGCGAATTAAGCGAAGGCAGGCCTCATGTGAATGGGATATAGGGTAACATCCTCCACCTTCTTACTGGAGGCGATTGTGAAAGTACAATGTCTGATCACTTTGACTTCTGGATACTGAATGGTTTATTCACGGCCTAGGGCTCGCTTGACCCGCCGGGTAAACTTTCCATGATGTCATCTCATTAGCATATTCCTTTGTCTCAAACTCTGCATCTCATTAACATATATTAGCCACACACCTATACGTCTATTATGCATATATCACATCCCCCCCTCAAAGTATTTCTGAAACATGAAATATTTCAAAATAACCATGACAATAACACACATACTAGTCAAACGAATGAACAATAACATATATGCGTACTTAACTTAAACGCAAGGCCTTGCAAATGCCTGAGCGCCCAATGCACTGAAGTCCTTAACCGTCCGGCCGTAACGCCTGACGTCATAAAGTGTCCATCACAGATCATATAAGAATGAACATAGCTGAAAATACAACTTAATCCTACATGCACATGTTACACGTGTACACACTCAATCTACACTGACCTACTACAGGTCTAACCTGCTTGCCGCCCTTATCAGCTGACCTGACCTACTTAGATTAGCCGCACTGTTTACATTTGGCACTGACGCTGACCCAGTTTGCATCTGCCTGACCAGTTTGGGTCGCCCCCCAACAGGTGCCCTGATAATCTGCACCCGGTTACGATATAACATACTACCTGACTTGTTCAAAATTTGATACTCTCTCCCAGAAACACCAGTTTGTCCCAAAATAACCCTTTTTTCCCATTCCCCAGCATGATTTTTGTACTTTATCTTATCTCCGACCTTCATAGGTTTGTGCGACTTACCACACTTCCGGTCATGAAACGCTTTCTGACTTCGCTGCCGTTTTGCTGTCTGGCTTCTCTTTGGATTTTGCGTTTCGGGCACCAAAATTGTCTCTGCCATCGGCAACCGGCCCCTCAACCTTCTGCTCATGAGCAGCTGTGCCGGAGATGCATTCAGGATGGGCAACGGAGTGTTACGATAGTTTAGCAAAGCTAACTGAAAATCAGACCCAGTCCTCTCGCACTTCTTTAACATGTCCTTGACTGTTTGCACAAACCGTTCTACCTGCCCATTGCTACGGGAATACTGTGGACTGGAATACACGGCCTTAAACCCATAGTGCAGCGCAAACTCCCTATACTCATGGCTCTTAAACTGTGGACCATAATCCAAAATGACCTGACTAGGAATACTGTGTCTTGCAAAATTATCCTTCAACGCGTCAATAACAGTGACAGACGACGTATCGCCCAACAGCGTCACCTATGGATACTTTGTGTAGTGATCTACAGTTATCAGGTAATTCCTATGATCTAACTCAAACAAATCGGCACCAATTTGTTCATACGGTTGACAGGCGATCAGGTGATTTATCACCACCTCGTTATGCAAAGTTTTCCGGTTGTTTGGGCAAGTGTCACAACGACTAACTTTATCTTCAATTTGCTTATTCATATTCGGCCAAAACATACAGTCCTGCGCCAACTGTTTGGACTTTGTCACACCTAGGTGTGTCTCATGTAACGCCTCTATCATTTCACCATGAAGACCCGGAGGAACCACCACCTGATTGCCGTTCATTACAAGATTGTTTTCTATCGTTAACTCGTGTTTTTATGGGATGTACTGTCTCAGACACGGTGGTGTCTGTATGCGTGTAGTGTCCCACCCATCTTCAATGTGTGAGATCAACATGGACATGGATACATCCTTCTCAATACTCCGGTCCAACACGGCTCGGAGCCGCTCGTTGTGCTCCTCAACCGTTGACCCATATACCAAAATATCGTCCTTGACTATCCCGATACCAGGTATATCGCCCATGACACATTGCATTTCCTGAATTAAAATGTCACCGGCTGTTTTGATGCCAAAAGGCAAGCGGGTGTGCCTGTACCGGCCCCACAGAGTAGTGAACGTGCACACATGTGAACTTTCGTCATCTAATTCTATTTGCCAATAACCTGTCTTTGCATCCAAAACTGAAAAATACTTTGCATCTGCCGTTTTGGCAATAATTTTGTCAATCGTTTTGGTAGGGAAAGGCCCTCTCTTTATCGCCCTGTTCAACGTAGTCGGATCCAGACAAATCCTTATCTTGTTTTTTTTTTTTATGATAGTTATAGAATTAACCCACTCGGTAGGTTCATCCTGTTCAACTATGACACCTAACTCAACCATGCGATCAAGCTCACTACGTACCTTACCCTGAATGGCAAACGGAATCTGCCTAGGCGGATCAATGACAGGTTGAACAGATTTATCGACCTGAATGATAGCATTTGCCTTGATCAACCCCAAACCCTGAAACAGATCTTTGTATTCGCTTACCAGCTTCTCCGCCCGAGCGCTGGGACTGTTCGTCGGCTTGGAAATGTGCACCTCATCCACACGCACCAGCAGGTTCAAAGTCACACAAGCCTGCTTGCCCAAAATAAGCTGACAATCCGGTACCACTTGGAACTTGAGCACTCTGTCGTTGATGTCCAGCAGTTCATCCCCATCAGGAGTGATCCGATGACCCTAGAATATCACCAACGAACACCTGGTGTTCGTCAGCCACCCCGGAGCAACTCTGTCGAAGACATACCTCGGCAGCACGTTCGCCTCCGAACCGGTGTCGAGCTTGAACTTGACAGGACAACCGTTCACCCGAACGATCGCGTGCCACAGCTCGGCATCCTGACCGGCACTGCGGTCGACGGCACTGATGAACAGATCCATTGCCAGTACGTTGACCTCCGCCGGATCCGGGTCTTCCTCAGCATTGTGAGGGTCGGGCTCTTCCATGGTAAGTTTGTTGACCCTGCCCAGACTGCTCCTACAGACCTTACCGAAGTGCCCGATCTTCTTGCAGGCTATGCAAGCCTTTCCTTTCGCTGGGCAGACTCCCCGGCGGTGTTCATATCCACAGTTCTGGCAGCGGATCTTGAACTCTCCTGCACCGGCGCCGCCGGCATTCCAAGATGGCAATTTCCAAGATGGCATCACCGATGACCGAACCGCCGGTGCACCAGTACGCGCAATAGCATAGTTCTGTATCAATCTCCTTACTTTCCATGTCTGATTTGGTGTCTTCCAGCAGATCGTAACTAAATTCACTCATCTCACACATACTAACACATTTTCCCAACGTTAACTCAGTAGGTTGAAGCAGTTTGTTCCGTAAAGTCACATTCCGCATGCCAGCCACTATCCGATCGTGCAACAGCGACTCCTCCACCGTACCATATTCACAATCCTTCACTTTGTCTCTCAATGCTGTGATGTATGTAGCCATATTTTCCGTAGCCTGATTATGTGAATTAAACTTATACCGTGTGATAATGAGACTGCATTTACCGACACAATAAATCCGAAATGCCTCCGTAAGTGGCACGATCTTATCTTGATCAGCGAGAGCGATATCCATATTGGCGAAAACCTTTTGCGCCTCCTCGCCAGCAACATGAAGAAAGATGCAGCATTTCACTCGTTCTGCCTTCAATACGACACCTGCCGCAGTAGCGTATATGTCATATGCTCTGATCCATGTTTTCCAGTTCGATCTCGCGTTGTGGCTGAGGACAAGCTGACCAGGCGGCTGCAATCCCGGCAATGTATTAGCGGGCGGCATTCTTCCTCATCTGACACCATGTGAAAGTACAACGTCTGAAAACTTTGACTTCTGGATACTGAATGGTTTATTCACGGCCTAGGGCTCGCTTGACCCGCCGGCTAAACTTTCCATGATGTCATCTCATTAGCATATTCCTTTGTCTCAAACTCTGCATCTCGTAAACATATATTAGTCACACACCTATACGTCTATTACGCATATATCACAGCGATGGCTGAAGCGCAGGTTTCCTGTGAGGAAGGTCAATAGTTCAATTTGCGGTCGAGTCAAACCAGTGACTTACACAATTGATAATTCTTCCTTCCTAGCCTGGTGCTCAACATTACTAGGATAGGGCAAGGACTGGTTATCTCAGTGTCAGGCTAAAATGACTGAGTGGGATATCGGGTCATTGTCCTGATGGCGTGATTTCCCAGTGGGGCAGCACTATAAAGTCACAATAAGTGTGCACCGTCACAAGTTGGTACCCTTCCTGATAGTCAGTATAAATCTTCAACAACAACATTAGATATTGCCAGGACGGTAAACTACAAAAATGAACCAATCTATCAGTGAGGTTGTTGGTGTTTGGCTTCTAGTGATATATAGTGATTGGTAGACAGGAAGTGTGAACACTTATTTGTCTCTCATTTTTGCTTGAGTGCAAGTAATTAGCAGCACAAGGAATAAATTAGTAGCATGTGGTGAATAAGTGGTCAAATTTCCCTATATCATCAGCCCATGCTTTTTCTAATCGGTTCTTGAATGAATTTATTGAGCCGGCATCTATAACATTTTGTGGGAGACTATTCCAAATATTTATGATCCTGTTTGAGAAACTGTGTTGCCTTAATTTTGAAACGGCTCTGGGTTTTACTAGTTTGAGAGTATGGCCCCGGCTGCCTTCTCTTTTATTCAAGGTGAAAAATTGGTTCATATCTATTTTATCAAAACCTTTCATAATTTTAAATACTTCAATTATGTCACTTCTTTTCCTTCTGTAGGAAAGAGTAGGAAGTTTCAATTTCCTGAGCCTTTGTTCATAGGGTAAGTCCTTTATAACTGCAACTAGTTTCGTTGCACGTCTCTGAACCTTTTCGATCTCCAGAATATCTTTCCGAAAAATTGGGCTCCAAATTTGTGGACAGTATTCCAAAATTGGCCTAACAAGAGACTTAAATAGAATGAGAAAATTGTTCTTGTTGAGGCGATGGAAGGTTCTTTTAATTATTCCTACTCTCTGGTTAGCATTTGAGATGATAGTCCTCATGTGTTTCTGAAAGGAGAGTTGGGAGTCGAAGGTTACACCCAAGTCCTTTTCATAGCTATCTTGTTGCAGGACAGTGTTCTGCATAATATAGGCGTAATGAGGATTATTTTTCCCGTAATGAATAATTTTGCACTTCTTTTCATTGAAGGGCAATTGCCATTTCTCAGACCATTGTGAGAGTTTCAGAATATCCTCTTGTAAGAGATTTTTATCTCTTACGTCTTTTATTGCTCGAAAGACCTTTGTGTCATCCGCAAATATTTTTAGGTTTGATGAGACACTGCCTGGCAGGTCATTTATAAATATTATAAATAATATTGGTCCCAGCACACTTCCCTGAGGTATTCCTGAGGTGACATTCTTAAAGGAAGATTTTTTATTACCTACAACTACCCTTTGCTTTCTCTCAGACAGGAAGTCCTGTATCCATTCAGAAATTGATCCGGATATTCCCAGAGCTTTGACTTTGTTTAATAGTCTTTTGTGGGGCACACTATCAAAGGCTTTGGAGAAGTCCAGATAGACGGTGTCCCATGCCAGGCCATGATCCAGCCAGTCAGTCCAAATTTCCATCACTTCTAGTAGTTGTGACAGACAAGATTTTCCTCCAGTGAATCCGTGTTGGTCTGGAGATATCAATCCTAGTTTTTCCAAGTGTTCTACGACACAGTCTCGGATTATTCTTTCTAGCATTTTACAGCATAGGGAGGTTAAACTCACAGGTCTGTAATTTGATGCCAGGCATTTTGGTCCCTTTTTATGCAGGGGTTTTACCTCAGCATCTTTCCATTGTTTGGGTATTTTCCGTTCAAATAGGCTTTTACGGAATAGAGATGTCAAAATAGGTCCAATTTGCTCAGAACACTCTTTGATGATTTTTGCATGGATCCCATCTGGCCCAGGTGCCTTGGAGACATTTAGTTTTTCAATTAATTTGTCAACTTTATCGTCTGTTATGTCAACGTCACTGATGAATTCTGTGACTCCTGAATCTGGAGAGGGTGGGATATTATTCGTATTTTCATTGGTAAACACACTGACGAAGAACTCATTGAGTAGTTCAGCTTTGCCTTCATCGTCTACGATTAGTTCGTCATCACTATTGGCTAGAGCTGGTATGCCATTGCCATTTTTTGATTTAAGTGAAGCATAACTCCAGAAATTTTTCGGGTTAATTTTAATGTCTTGGACAATTTTGTCCTCAAAAGTCTCTTTGTGTCCACTGACAATGTCATTTGCGGCATTCCTAGCGATAGTGTATTTTTCCCAATTTTCCAATGTCTTATTATTGAAGTAGACATTCCATGCTTTGTTTTTCAATTTTCTGGCAGTGGTAATATCCCTGGAGTACCAAGGAGGTTGTTTCCTGGTTGTGAATTTTCTTAGTGGTACGTGCCTTTTGATAGCACCTGATAGCACATTTTGAAACAGGTCCCAGCAGTCTTGCACATTTTTCTCCTTAAATCTATTTAGCAAGTCATGGGACATGAGGTAAAGAGTTGTTGGGTTATTGGTTTTCTAATACTGTGGGCATATCGGGACAACAGCTGCATGCCCAAGTTATTGGGAGATTACATACTGAGTCGCCGTGATTGCATTCTGGTTTCCAGGGTTGTTTGTTGCCAGGATGTGGAGACATGTGAATTTACCGAAAGAACAAATACTTGCAGGATACGCGTATTGCGGATTTTGTTGTTGTTGTTGTACAATAGTTGTTTAAAGTTGCATGGTCCAATGGCGTTTGAATTGTTGTCTTATTTTTTAGATAAATATATCAAATTGATTGTTATGAGCTACTAATCATTAATCCGGAATCATTTTGATGAAAAATGACTAGGTTTGAGGGAAGTTGAGCTGAAAGAACCCAAAATAATGTTGACAAGCTTGCAAAAGCTCCTGTGGCTATGACCCAGATGGTCATCTCGGGGTGACCATGTGATGTGAGATGACCTACTAATCCTGGAACCTGACAGGGCTGTAGGGAGGTATTTCTGATTGGGGTTAGAACATTCTGGGAATGGATTGGTGCCATAGGCCCGTGGCACTAGGGTTTTTAACCAAATATTATCTTGTAGAAAGGTTAATTTGATTTAAATCTATCAAATTCACCAAGTAGGATCGAATATCCAACATCACATATACATCGGTTTTTGATTGACATCATCCCAATGGCAGAAATTTTAAAACATCAACCTATGCAACTACCACCCAAACTGCATATTCTATGATTCAGCCAGGCCTGAGCATTAATGGATTGATCAGATCTGCCGCAATTGTGCAGGTTTCTGGGTTTAATGCTATGATTGCAGCAGCCATTCTGGTTGTGCCTATGTGTTATCGTTTGTACGGGATCCATTGCAAATGTGCCATTCCACAGTGTATGCATAGGAGGATGGCTTGGAGTCATAGCACCATATCAGTTTCTACACTCACCTATGAAGAAATGAACGCTCTTCGATCCTGAGCCATCCACCGGCACTTTCGCTGAGGAACGGCTGCTGCCATCATAGCGTTAAGCCCAGAACCCAGCGCATTTGCGATGGATCCTGTCCAAATGATAACCCATGACCAGAACAGTTGCTACCATCATAGCATTAAACCTGGAGATCTACGCATTTGCGGTGGATCCTGTCAAGGCATTAATACTCAGGTCAGGCTGGATCATAGAAAATGGCTGCTGCCATCATATGATCCCATCCAAATGATAACACATAAGCACAACCAGAATGGCTGCTGCCATCACAGCATTAAAATGGGAAACCTGTGTATTTGCGGTGGATCCCATCAAACTATTAATGCTCAGGCCCGGCTGATGTGGCCAGCATGGAACGGATACTGCATTAGCTAATACAAAAGATCTGAAAGTCCAAAACTGTCAAATGCACATATCTCACTCCATGTGGTTCACTCCTTTTTACATTCAATAACCAAAAAACCTTTTCCTTTTATATACAGTGAAACTGACAAATTTCTAATGGATGCACGCAAAACACATGCTTGCGCATCCTCACATACAATTAGACTGCCAATGATAGGCATAGCGCTTGCATTTCTCATGCACATATTATTGCTCTGTTATTATTTACTGTTATGTCATCCATGTCTCATCCTCCCTCATACCATACATAGTCCCGTTAGCAGAATCAATTTTAATTGACAAATCTAAAGATTAAAAAAATTAAATTACCCAAATTGATTAATTATATTTATAGAATTGACCAAACAGCATTGAATATCCAACATGGAGGGGAGGGGCAGCATGCACCTCATTTCCCCTTCCCCTCTATGGCCCTGCCCAGTAGGGAAGTCTACTGAGGTCACAAGATTGGCCTAATTGGTTAATGGCCTCCCTGCATAATGGGTGTTTCAAAGTGAGTGTCCAAAGGGGTGAGGTTATAAATTCACGGGTTATTCTGTACATGCTGTCCCAAATAATTAGCTAATGCACCAGTATCTAAGTTGGATATATAGGATCAAATGTAAGTAATTGTTTTAATATTGACAACATTATATTTCATCAGAACATGCAACTTTAAGCAGGGTAAATTTCAATCGTGGGCAATTGGTCTTCCTCATTCCACTGCTCCTTGCCCTATCCTAATAATGCCGAGCACCTGGCTATGAAGCGACAAGTATCAATTTTGAAGTCATTTGTTTGACTCGACCAGGATTCGAACCCCCGACCCCACGATCTACCAAACACGGGAGACGGACGCTCTAGCTCATTCGGCCATCGAGTCTGGATTGATATCAAACTAGATGAGGGTGTGTAGTGGCAATGTATATATTTAACAATGTCTTACCAGAATTAGGATTTCAAGACATGTCTATTGTGGATTTACATCAAATGACATGAGGGTGCCATTGGTTGTAATGCTCGCATTGCGGTTGATGCGAGGCGAGGGAGGACCCCCCCCCCCCTTCCTTCCTCCAGCCGTTGGCCCTTGCATAATCTCCCGCGCTTCCCTCCCTTAAAGCCAGCCCCGAGGCCCCCTCAGGCCACTCGCCCTCCTGCCTCCAGACACTCTACTCCTCCACTCCTTTTTTCCCCACCCACCATCCCTATACACCAACTCTCCATTATAGGGTGGAGGGCTCCTCGGTCCACCTCCCGGACCCTCGAACTATTAAACATTACACTCATCATTGACATTCACCTTACCCTTCTTATACTTAAATTGTTCCATGCTAATACCTCATTTATGTTACACATGCTTACATTGCTCTCCTGATATTCATGCTTGATGATTGCTTACTGATATCCATGTTTATCTCGGCATTTCTCAATAAAATGCCTTTTATCCACACACGCTTCCTCGGCCTTCCTTGTTGCGCATTAGGTTTACAGGATGTGCTTATTGCAGATTGATATAAAACTAGATGATGCCGTTAGTGAAAATGTAGCCTATGTATTTAATGGTGTTTTACCAGCATTAGCTTTACAGGACAAGTCTATTGCGGATTGATATCAAAGTAGATGAGGATGCGTAGTGGCAGTGTATATATTTAGCGATGTCTACCACCATTAGGGTTACATGACACGCATATTGCAGATTGATATCAAACCTGACGAGGCTTCGTAGTATAGCCAAGTTTAGTTTGATATAAATCTGAGATCAGTAAGTCCTGCAGGTGGTGGAAAGAAAATTAATTACATTTATGTTATTAGTTATAAGTATCAAATGTAATACCGGAATTGTTCATGTTACTTGTAACATGGGTAATTCTCGTGTGGAGGCGTGGCCACACCCCCTCCATAGAGTTAACATTGAGAACTTTGGCACCATCTGCCAGAACGTTATGAACCAGCATACCAACACACCCAGCAGTACCCACCTCGCCCCAGCGGAGCCACCTAGCATCAACTGCCAGCATTCACATTCAACGCCTTCGCCACCCGACCCCGCCCGCCCCTTCCCGCCAAACCGATCATGTGACTTTATTTTTAAATTGTTAATCTGCCTTCACGGCGACACTCCTCCAGTAGCCGTCGAAGATTCAGGTTCTCATCCCTTTCTTCACCCATCCACCCACACCTCTCCTTTAAGACCCAGTCACATACACGTTAGTGGACTTAGTTGAACCTAGTGCAGGCTAACGTAGTTGAACGTAGTTGAACGTAGTTGAACGTAGTTGAACGTAGTTGAACGTAGTTGAACGTAGTTGAACGTTGTTGAACGTAGTTGAACATAGTTGGACGTAGTTGGACGTAGTTGAACGTAGTTGAAGGTAGTTGAACGTAGGTGAACGTAGGTGAACGTACTGGCAGCCATACTTGTCCATCATGCTAACTTGGTAATAATGTGGGTGGTCCGTGAGTTCCGATTAAATTGTTGGACATGTTCAAAAGAGCGCTTTGTTAGAGGCTAACTGTGGTGAAGTCTCCGTACTCTTAATGTATGCTAGTGTACTCTAGCATACTCTGGCATACTCTAGCATACTGTAGCGTACTGTAACATACTCTCGCATACTCTAGCATACTATAGCATACTATAGCATCCTCTAACATACTCTAGCATACTCTAGGGTACTCTAGCATACTGTAGCATTCTGTAGCATACTCTAGCATACTTGGACATAGTTGAACATAGTTGACCATAATGGAGGCTAACGTTCGTTGAAGGTAGTTGAACATACCGGCATCCATGCTGTAACGTGGTTATCCATACCAAAACCTGCCGTACCTTAACGTTTTTCATAGATTTGAGAGGTTCGAGTCCCGACCATTCACCACCAGGCTACAAACAAATGACACTCGAGAGGCATCCTGACAACAATTCCATCAGCACTCACACATACTGGATACCTTTGACCTGTTCATGATTACTGTTCAATGAAGGCCGATTATATACTGCTCTGCCTCTGTAATCGTGAATTAAAAGAAGATGGACTATTTTCTTGCCCATTGCTGTTATTGTTTCTTGTCCCAACTGGCCTAAATTAAGAGTAGTACGGTCATACTGTACAACTAGAAAACAATTGACTGTGTTGTAGGTAACTGAAAACGGCCTCATTCAGACCGCGAACGAAGCATTAACGATAAGAAGACAAAAAGAAAAGAAGACAAGAATGGTTTACTAATGAGGACACTGGGGATATTCGAGACAAGCCCGAAGGCGAACAGAAACATAAAGAAAAGCGTAGCCAGGTGGGAGGGTGGTCAGTGTGCTCGGGTCACCAGCCTGCCAGGAAGTGAGGCAGAGACTGCTGAGTGTTTCCGGCAAGCGGAGCAAGCGCAGCAGCAGGAAGCGCTACAGCCAATAAGAATGTCGAATCACACACAATTCGATGAATTGCAACAAATCATTTAGTACCACGCTTAATAATGTATCGAGAACAAAATTGTAACAAATAGGAGATGCTGATTTGACTGGTGTTTTTGGTACGTTGTCAATTTTGATAATTATTTGTGTATGCGGGTTCAAATACGGTTTGGGAATGCACTCAAACTGATGTTAGGCTATCATTTAACCAGGCGTTTAATCTAGCTGGGAGGCTGATGAAGGTGAAAGACTTTATTCAGAGGGTGAAAAAGAGCCGCCAAGCCCTGTACGGGTATGGTCAGGGTGTCAGGTAGAAAAAGGCACAACAGTTGAAATAGGAAGTAGTTTGGCGTGTGGGTGGATAACGTCTGTGTTGTCCGCTCGGCTGATAGAGCCAAGCGCTAGTGTTGGTGGCCGCCAAGGCATCGGTTCGGGCAGGCAAAGGTAGGTGTCTCTTCCACAGAATATGAAGCTGGAAGTACTCTCTAAGACCTTTTTCACAGAGCATGCTGCACACTGAGCTATTACCCCCAATAGTAGTTCTTTCCAGTGCCCTCCCATTTCTGATATGACCTGATATGTTGCCAGGACGTAACACTCCAACAAGCAACCAAGACCATCAGTGCCATCATGTGGTGAAAAAAAACCTCTAAGACCTTATCCACAAAGCATGCTACCCAGTTAGCTGCTACCCACATTGTCCATGTTGCCGGTAACATGCATACTTCAAAGCTCTGACGACGGGCTCCATAGTAATGCTAACCATAGATATCAAGTGCAGTACAGCATTCGCTAACCATGGCCGAAGTTAACTTCCTGTGGTAAATTCAAAATTTAATTCATTCCTCACCTGCTGGTTGATCAGTACAGATCAGATGTCTTTCACGTCTACAATTTTTAACCATCCCTCCTCCCTCCCATCTAATCTGTTTGGGCTGAGAGCTAGATGGTCCTTTCCTCTGTTTTGCCTGTGTAAAAATGAAAACAATTGATGTGTGCCTGGTGTGCTTCGAGAGTATGACCGTGATCACCCCCTAGCTGATGCTTCCTGTCTTCAATTCTCAAGAAAATTTAATCTTCAACATTTAAACTAATATTCACTAAAAAGATAACTAGTTTCATGAATAACCTGCAAATAAGTCATCTTGGTAGTCAGGCTTAATATCTCTGCTGGGGTGTACTATCCAGGCTGATAGAATAGATCAGGACAAGCAGATTAGTACAATCTGTACTGATGAAATATTAACTTGTCTTTATTGTTAGCTATTGATAATTGTTATCAGAGGCTACTGTAAACAATTATTAAGCCTGATTAATAAATGCATTAGTCCAAAAAAGTGAATTTCCGTGTCTGGTTTTGAATTATATCTTACACTACCATGAGAGGACAGGTTGAAGGTGGACATCCAATAGAAGACATATAGAGCATGTTACTCAGTCAGCAGTACCCCCACATTAGTTCTTCCCACTGCCACCATAGGGCGGGTTTAGTGGTGGAAATAATCAACGTTGCACTTTTGGTTTTTAGATCGTTGTGGCACTGTTTGCAAACGTCGTTCCAACGTGCCGTATTAGCGAGGAAGTGAACTGAATTAGTAAACAGTTCGAAGTCATTGGGGTGAGGGGGGGGGGAGGAGGGGGGGGAGGGTGGAAGTGGGGGTTAACTGACGGGAGGAGGGCGTGCTGGGAGGCTATGGGTGCAAACTGATAAGGGGAGGGTGACAGCGGACTCGGTACCTCTCCCCGTCCCCCCTCCCCCCTCCCCCTCCACCCCTTCCTCCCCTCCTGCCCATCTCCCCCCCACCCCCCTCCACTCACTCCCCACACCGTGTGGGACGGGAGTGGGAGGAGGTTCCTGGGAGAGTGAGATAAGATCTTGAAGAATTTACTTATTTAAAACTGAAGTAGAAAAGCACAGGGAAAGTGGGTGGTGGGAGGGGAGAAGTGGGGGGGGGATGGGGGAGGATGTCACTGGAGGGAAAGTGGGAGGGGATGGAGCAGAAGAGGGTCGGTGGGGCGGAGCGGGGCGGGGCGGGGCGGTGGGGGAAGGAATAAGATGGGGTTAGAGTTGAGTAGGAGGTACTCTGTTCCGGAGTTGTTAGAGTGTCTGGATTTTGTATAAGTCAGACTCCTAATCTCAAGGTAAGTGGTTCGATTCCCTATCTCCCCACCTCTGCCAATTTGGATTTCCACTGCTGTGTATAACTTACAGCGTCATCAAAGGCCAGTTGCTCTCATACCATGTCTATGTGCTGTGGCAGGTTAAAAATCCCTTGGGTCGGTAAAAGTGTAGACTCAGGGTTTTCAATCGACAAACAGTCTAATGGTGAAAACAAGTCCATTCACACTTATCCATGATAGGGAGTATAAATCTTCAAGGGAAAAAAACAACAACAACAACAAAATGAGGGGACGGGCAGGTGTGGGGAGAGGAAGTGTAGGAGAGGGTGGAGGTGGAAGGCGGGGTGTGGTGGAAGGGGGTTGTTTTATGTCTGTGGTGTGGGAATGTGGTGCCGCGTGTGATGTGTGTGATGTATGTGAGTTGTGTAGTGGATGGTGTGTGTTGTGTGTGATGTGTGGTGAGTGGTGTGTGGTGCGTGTGGTGTGTGTGAAGTGTATGATGTGTTATGTGTGGTACATGTGATGTGTGTGATGTGTGGGTGAGTTGTCTATGATATATGGGGTGTATGATTGCGGGTGATGTTTGATGTGTATGATGTGTGGTGTGGGTCATGTGTATTATGTGTGGTGTGGGGTGTGTATCATGTGTGGGGTGTGTGGTATGTATCATGTGTGGTGTGTGTGGTGTGTGAAGTGTATGATGTCGTATGTGTGGAACATGTGATGTGGGTGGCATCTGGGGGTTGTGTAATATATGATAGATGGTGGGTATGATGGGTGTGCTGTTTGATGTGTGTGATGTGTGGTGGGTGTGGTGTGTATGATGTGTGGTGTGTGTGGTGTGTGGTGGGTGAAGTGTATGATGCGCTATGCGTGGTACATGTGATGTGTGTGGTGTATGGGGGTTGTGTAGTCTATGATATGCGGTGTGTATGATGGGTGTGTTGTTTGATGTGTATGATGTGTGGTGGGTGTGGTGTGTGTGGTGTGTGTGGTGGGTGAAGTGTATGATGCGCTATGCATGGTACATGTCATGTGTGTGGTGCGTGGGGGTTGTGTAGTCTATGATGTGCGGTGTGTATGATGTGTGTGCTGTTTGATGCGTATGATGTGTAGTGTGTGTGATGTGTATGATGTGTGGTGTGTGTGGGGTGTGTGGTGGGTGAAGTGTATGATGCGATATGCATGGTACATGTGATGTGTGTGGTGTGTGGGGGTTGTTTAGTCTATGATGTGTAGTGTGTGTGATGTGTGTCCTCTTTGATGGATATGCTGTGTAGTGCGTGTGATGTGTATGATGTGTGGTGTGTGGGGTGTGTGTGGTGGGTGAAGTGTATGATGTGCTATGCATGGTACATGTGATGCGTGTGGTGTGTGGGGGTTGTGTAGTCTATGATGTACGGTGTGTGTGATGTGTGTTCTGTTTGATGCGTATGATGTGTAGTGTGTGTGATGTGTATGATGTGTGGTGTGGGTGGCGTGTGTGGTGGGTGAAGTGTATGATGCGCTATGCATGGTACATGTGATGTGTGTGGTGTGTGGGGGTTGTGTAGTCTATGATGTGTGGTGGGTATGATGTGTGTTATGTTTGATGTGTATAATGTGTGGTGTGTATGAGGTGCATGGTATGTGGGATGTGTACAGTGTGTGATGTGTGGGGTGCATGTGGTGTGTAAAATGTGTGGTGGGTTATGTGTGTGATGTGGTGGGTGGGTGGTGTGTGTGGGTTGTGTAGTATATATGTGTGTGGGTGGGTGCTGTGTGAGTTGTGTGGGTGAGCCTGGAGGTGTTTTGTTGCGTGTTTTGCAGGGACCGCACTTAGTGATGTGGGTCGTGTGTGGATAGGGGGGCAGGAGATTGTGGTGGTGGGTGGGGGGCTCATTGTGGGGGTGTGTGGTGGGGGGGGGGGCGTGGTGTTGGTGGGGCGCATTCCGTCATGTGGGTGTGGCTGGTGTGGGCGGTGAAGGATGTCTGTGCGCGTGTGGGTCGTGTGGGTCGTGTGGGTCGTGTGGGTCTTGTGGGTCGTGTGGGTCGTGTGGGTCGTGTGGTTTATGTGGGTCATGTGGGTCGTGTGGGTCGTGTCCGCATGTGGGTCGTGTGGGTTGTGTGGGTCGTGTGGGTCGTGTGGGTCGTGTGGGTCGTGTGGGTCGTGTGGGTCGTGTGGGTCATGTGGGTCGTGGGCGGGTGTTAGGCGATCTGGGTGGTGTGTAGTGTATGTGTCGTGAGGGCTGTGAGGATGGTGTGTGGGTTTGGTGTGGGTGGTGTGGGTAGTGTGTGGGTGGTGTGCGGGTGGTGTGGATGCGGTGGTGTGGATGCGGAGGCTCGTATGGGTTGTGTGGGCCGTGTGGGTTGTGTGGGTCGTGTGGGTCGTGTGGGTCATGTGGTTCGTGTGGGTAATGTGCGTGTGTGGGTCGTGTGGGTCGTGTGGGTCGTGTGGGTCGTGTGGGTCGTGTGGGTCATGTGGGTCGTGTGGGTCATGTGGGTCATGTGGGTTGTGTGGGTCGTGGGCGGGTGTTAGGCGATCTGGGTGGTGTGTAGTGTATGTGTCGTGTGGGCAGTGAGGATGGTGTGTGGGTTTGTTGTGGGTGGTGTGGGTAGTGTGTGGGTGGTGTGGATGCTGTGGCTGGTGTCTGGGTGGGGGTGTATGGGTGGTGTAGATGTTGTGGTTGGTGTCTGGGGGGGTGTACGGGTGGTGTAGATGTTGTGGCTGGTGTGTGGGTGGGGGGTGTACGGGTGGTGTAGATGTTGTGGCTGGTGTGTGAGCGGGGGGTATGGGTGGTGTGGATGTTGCGGCTGGTGTGTGGGTGTTGTGAGTGTGGTGTGGGTAACTTTTGGGTGGTGTGGGAGTGGTGTACCCGGTATGTGGATCGTTGGGCATGGCTGTTGTGGCTGGTGTGTGGGTGGTGTATGGGTGGTGTATGGATGGTGTGGCTGGTGTGTGGGTGGTTTGGCTGTGGTGTGCGTATCTTTTGGGTGTTGTGGGCGTGGTGTAGCTGGTGTGTGTATTGGTGGGTGTAGCTGTTGTGGCTGGTCTGTGGATGGTGTGTTGGTGGTGTGTGGGTGGTGTGGGTGTGGTGTAGATGGTGTGTGGGTTGTGTGTGAGTGGTGTGGCTGGTCTGTAGGCGATATGTGGGTGGTGTGGGTGGTGTGGGTGGTGTGGGTGGTGTGGGTGGTGTGGGTGGTGTTGGTGGTGTGGGTGGTGTGGGTGGTGTGGGTGGTGTGGGTGGTGTGGGTGGTGTGGGATTGGGGAGGAGGGGTACTCTGCGGTGTACGTGCTAAACGACGCTGATCGATCGTCGTACTAACACCCCCTGGGGCGGTGTCCCGTGCTACTAACAGATCAACACCCACCTGTAGTGTCCGCGAAATGCCTTCTTGTCCACGTTCCATCAGTGAAAGCCCGAGACGCTTCTCCCGCAATGAGTCGGTTAAACGTCGGTAAACGTGGCCCTTGACGACCCCCTCCTCCAGCACCTGACCGGAACTGTTTACTCTCCTTCTGTCAGAGATTCACCCCCCCCCCCCCCCACTTCAGGTTGCCTTCGCGTTGCCTGAACGTTGCCTTCACGTCGCATTCATGTTGTCTTCACGTTGCCTTCATGTCCAATTCACGTTCCCTTCGCGTATCCTTCACGTTCCCTTCATGTTCCCTTCACGTACACTTCACGTTCCCTTCACGTTACCTTAACGTTACCTTAACGTTCCCTCCACGTTACCTTCACGTTTGTTTCACTTTCCTTTCAAGTTCCCTTCAAGTTCCCTTCACGTTCCCTTTTCGTTCCCCTCACGTTGCCTTCAGGTCCAATTCACGTTGCATTAGTGTTCCCTTCGCGTTCCCTTCATGTTGCCTTCAGGTCCAATTCACGTTCCCTTTGCGTTCCCTTCACGTACCCTTCACGTTCCAATCACGTTCCCTTCACGTTCCCTTCACGTTCCCTTCACGTTCCCTTCACGTTCCCTTAGCGTTCCCTTCACGTTCCCGTCATGTTCCATTCATGTTCCCTTCACTTCCCTTCACGTTCGCTTCCTGATCCCTTCACGTTCCCTTCACGTTCCCTTCACGTTCCTTTCACGTGTCCTGCACGTTCCCTGATGCTCCCTTCACGTTCCCATTTCATTCGCTTCACGTTCCCTTCACGTTCCCTTCAAGTTTCCTACACGTTCCCTCCACGTTCCCTTCACGTTCCCTTCCCGTTCGTTTGCCTTACCGACGTCATCCTCCTTACCCCCACCTACACTCCCAATTCTACATTACCACAACCTTTGTGTAGCTCAAGTTACGTGGCTGCAAGTGCGAATAGGTCATGCAGGGCAATGGGCATTGGTATTAATTCAGCCATCTGGTCATATCACTTTCAAGTGAAGTAACGCAAGACTGTAGATCGTCAGCCTGAACTTGTACAAAATGGCGGCTTGTCGAATTGAACTCCGATTGTCAAGCACCATCGGGCTATCGCTCCCTGCCCACAGTCTGTGTGTGCAGAGTAAAGACACATAATCTGATGCAAGCATCAATTTGTCAAATTCAAGGCGCTTACAATTTCAATTTGATGTGACGTATCCAATATGGATACTGCTGCACTTATTAAGAAATCATAGCCGTATAGAAAGGATTACTACATCAATTAAATTGAATCTGTTACTGTTGAAGCTTATGCTCTCTGAATTATGGTGTGCATGCTGATATTAATTATGCCCGTTATCACTTTAGATATCTCCAAAGTCAGCCATTTGATGTTCAAACTAAAGTAAGGTAGACAATAGCCATTAAGCTGTTGTGTGTATGATAAACAAAATGGTGGAAAATCAAAACCGGCGGATTAAGCAACTTTAAGCATCCAGTCATGTGGTTTCAATATTGTCGCGAGGGGGGGGGGGGGTGGAAATGGGAAATACTGCACCTAGAGTGGGAATCAAACCCACATCTCTTGCATTCTGGGCCAGTATGCTAACTGTTACAACACCTAGGTGCCCTGATGTCACCACCTGTAATATATGTTGATGTCGACACTCTGAGATCTAGTTTGCAACTCTCTTTATTTAGAACGTAGTCATGACGTCGTCCGGTATTATGCTGGGGGTGTTCATATAACTACATACATTACATCTTTCCCTTTTAACTATATATACAGATATTTTAATATCAACCAATAATGTGTTTGGTGCACGGCTATTTGGTGGGTTCAATGGTACATAACGATATACATTGCATAATTGAATTAATTAATACATTTTGATTAAATTTGCCTATTATATATTGCCTAACATCGAGATCAATGGGTTACAATTGTTTCATATTAATATTCACATTAATGCAACATATTTCCTCTTTTTTCCTTTTCTTTAAAAAAAATAAATGTTGTGTACCTATATTGGGTCTACTTTAAAATCAAACACCATTTATATTTTTAATGAACTTAACAATTAATGGTAACATTTCGTATATAACATATGAGACTATCACAATATTCAATATTGTATTTTATGAACAAAATTTCCCAAAATGTTCAACTTCATTTTTCATGCTTAATTAGAACAATTGCATCAGTGAACAGCCAACATTTATTTGATAACATCTTCGACATGTAAGACAACTGAAAGCATTTATAAAAACAAACTGACACCATGTAATATATCTTGATGTCGACACTGTGAGATCTACTTTGCAACTCTCTTTATTTAGAACGTAGTCATGATGTCATCCGGTATTATGCCGGGGGTGTTCGTACAACTACATACATTACACCACCCTTTCCACGCATATCTGTCTATGTGGTTACTTGCCTGAGAGATCAGTGCAGACTACTACAATATGTATTGCTGATATGAATATTTATTACATCTAAGACGGACGGAATGGCTTTGCTTCCCCTGTAGACCCTGTAGAAGATATGGTGATTGGACAGGATTGCTGAATCAGTAACAACGCTAGCTGACTTCGAAAGCAGGAGGTTGTGGGCTGGAACCGTGACTGAGTCAATCTAATAACTTACAAATGTATACGTATTGCTATGTATGTACCAAGGCATGGCAGGTCGGGAACCAGCCCATCGGGACCAGTGTCACACGCGACTGGCGTGAAGGGTAATAAAGCGTTAATAGGATAGTGGGCTAGGACTGGTCTGCTCAGTGTCAGGATAAGTCAATTGAATGGGATATTGAATCATGGTACCAGTGTCTTGGCTTTCTAGAGCAGCGGCACTTTAAAGTCCCCATGGGTACAAACTTGACCATGACCTTAAATGTTACCTAGATGTTAAAGCCCAAAACGAAACATAAAGAAAGCATAATATCCCTGGTTGAGTCGCACCAAATACTTTCTAAGTTCATATTTGCCCTACGCTTGGCCTAACTATGATAGAGTAAGGACTAGTTGGTGCAGTACCAGGTTAAAGCTGCATAGTCCGATCAAATATCAAATTTTCAAAACCAAACCAATTATCTAGATTTGATTCTACATATCTAACTTACATACTGATGCACTTATTAAGCATTTGTTTATGCGTAGAAGACAATAATACTGAGCCAATTTAACAGAACCTGTTACTGCAGAAGTCTATGGTCTCAGGGTTTTGGCAAGTTTGCCAAAACTTATTTTCCATGTTTGCAGTCAAAATATCTCAAAGGTTTACCATTTAAAATAAAAGTAACTGGACTAATGTAAAGTAGATACTAGTGATCGATCTAATATATTTATCTCAGAAAAAATACAGAAATTCAAAACCATCAGACTATGCAACTTTAATGTGACTGCGTTGGATTCCCAAGCTTATTTGCTGCGACATTATTTCTAGTTTGCATTTTCTTGATTGATTCCAGTGTATATTCCTTACACGAATATTCGATAGATCTTAACAGCATATACATATTCCTTTATTATTAACTGCATGGCACTTTCAAATGAGCTATTTTTGCTCCTGGCCATTAGAGAAGGTCTGATATGTCAAATATCATACTGAGGACATGTGGCTATTCTTAGGAATTATGTGATATCAAATAAGGGAAGGCAAGGTGGGATTACATAGGTTACAAGGCATAATCAAAGGGCTTCACATTTTCTTCACAGTTTCTTGGCAGTGCATTGCTTATTCATAGCCCTTCGCTGTCATCGGTGATACATGCATCTATACATGTTTAAGTTCCATTTAATAGTGAAAGGGAGGAGCGGGACATAGCTCAGGCAGTAGGGTGTCCATCTGTGAAGCTTTCGATCATCCTATCAATCCTGCTCAGTGAACCCATTTGCAATTTGGGTTATTTTCCATTCCAACCAGGGGTCCACAACTGGTTCATCAAAGGCTGTGCTATATGCAGTCCTGTCTGTCGATAAGTCCATATAAAAGATCCCTTGCTGCTTATCGGAAAGTGTAGCCTAGTCCGCAGCAGATTTCCTCCAAAGAAATATGTCAGAATGACGAAATATTTTATGTCCAATAGCCAATGATACAACAATCAATGTGGTCTAGGGTGTCGTTAAATAAAACAAGCTTTCATTTAATACAGAAAGCCGAACGGACAGTGTAAGTAGCGACAACGTGACTACAGAGAACCGTAGCCATGGTCGGGCCCCAAATAACTCCTAGAGAATAAGTAGGCTGTTTCAAGTTATGCAAGCTACGACCTGTTGGGAGAGTGATATATTTTTTGTATACAAACAATTGATTGGGATAGTAATATATTGTTGGTATAGTAACATATTTGTAAAGTCGACGGCTGGCAGCTGTAGTTGTGTAGGCAGGCTAATATGAAATCATTACAGGCAAGAGTAAGAAAGGCAGAGTATAGCATGTGCAGAAGGAACCAGAAGGAGATTGCTTGTTTTATTATTAGATAGGTTGTAGAATCCAAGATGGCTGCCAGACCTGACCAGCTCCTCCAATCAACAGTAGGCATTCTCTAATCTACCAATGAACATTCAGCATGCTTGTATCCATGCCGTGGTTGGTTATGGCTACAGTGCCCTGTTGTGTCTGGGTGTGCAGAGATCCGTAAATAACAGTTGTTGGGGGGGGGGGGGGGGGGGAGGGAGGGTGTATGTGAGCAGAGCTGCTAAGGCTCTATCACACTAAGAGTAGTGCCCCTCTCACACTATCTATGAATTACACAATGTCTAATTAAAACTCAGTGAAGGATGACCAGCACCACATAATACATTAATGCCTCTGGCCCTATATATCATTTACCTTTTCATATAACACTAGTAATCCACTATAGACCAGTTCACACCACCCATCAATGTCAAATTATCGGGAAATTGCACATATTGCTATATGTAATATGGACATATTGTTGGGATAGAGACATATTGTCAATATAATAGTGTAGTAGTCTGCATTGTCTTCTGGTTACAGAAAGAGAGGGCGCCCTCGTCTCCAGTTCAAGGATACCATCAAGAGAAACCTGAAGCTGAGAGACATTAAGACCGACTCATGGACGCAAGTCTCACAGCAGAGAGCTAAATGGAGAGCAGCAGTCAAGTAATGAGAGCAGTCTTTGTCGCATCGCAACCGACAGCATGATGATGATGAGTCTGCACTGACCTATCAGTCAAGGAGCTACATAGACTGGTTCAAATGCCGGTGGAGTCAAACCAATGACTTAACAAATTGATACTTGTCGTTACCTAGCCTGGCACCTAACATTACTATGAGGACTGGGTAGCTGAGTATCAGTATAATGTGACTGAGTGGGATGACACATCAAGATGCAAGTGGCCTAGTCAGCAGGTGCGGCAGCACTATGAAGATACCATAAGTGTGTAATGTCTCAAGTTAGTACCCATCCTGATATGAGCTTAGATGTAGCCAGGTTGCGAAACCCCACAAAGAGTAACATCGTTGCGATAGTAACATTGCTTAAAGGACCACACAGGATTGCCGAATGAGTTTTTTTGTTGTTGGTAAATATGTTTATTCTGCTGAATAAGTCTTTTGTCAGTGCCGAAGCACTGGTCTTCCAGCCATTTTTCAATTCAGTGTTATTTACACAAAAGGTATATAGAATAAGGTGTACAATACCTGTTGAATAGACAATTTGCACCATGTAACACAATGAAATTCTGAAACCCAAAAGTTCCATAACAATTGAGCGTCCTTCTCCCATTTTGGGAAATTGTGGGATTTGAGTCAAGCCAAACCAATGACTTACAAATTTATACTTGTGTCTTCCTAGCGTGGCGCTCAACATTATTATGATAAGGGAAGGGCTGGTTGGCTCAGTGTCAGGATAATGCGACTCAGTGAGATATTAGGTCATGCTGTTGGCAGCCTGGTCTCCCAGTGAGACAGCAGTATAAAGTTGTCATGAGTGCGCACTGTCACAATTCGGTAATCGTCCGTATATGACGTTAGATCTTCCCAGGACATAAAACTCCAACAACCAACCAAGTTAGTCAAACAGAATTAGAAATCGAACCCCTATCCGTGCTTATTTGGCTTTTTCAGACGGTTTGTCACATAGTGTGCGGTGCGCTTTGTATCCGCTCCCACCAGCCTGCAAGTAAATTGGGCTAAATGAACCAAAGCGGCCTGAACCTGTGATGGACTGCCTCAATGAGGGGCTGCCCATGTTTGCACTGTTACTGGTGTCACTGGTGTCACTGGTGTCACTGGTGTCACTGGTGTCACTGGTGTCACTGGTGTCACTGGTGTCACTGGTGTCACTGGTGTCACTGGGGTCACTGGGGTCACTGGTGTCACTGGTGTCACTGATGCCACTGATGTCACTGGTGTCACAAGTGTCACTGGTGTCACTGGTGTCACTGGTGTCACTGCTGTCACTGCTGCCACTGATGTCACTGGTATCACTGCTGTCACTGGTGTCACTGGTGTCACTAGTCTTACTGGTGTCACTGGTGTCACTGGTGTCACTGGTGTCACTGGTATCACTTGTGTCACTGGTGTCACTGGTATCACTGGTGTCACTGGTGTCACTGGTGTCACTGGTGTCACTGATGTCACTGATGTCACTGGTGTCACTGGTGTTATCGATTTTACTGGTGTTACTACTGTTAGTTGGTGGCTGTTGTTATCTTGGTGCCCGCCAGGTGCCGTGACTGATGCGGCCTGAGGGGTGGGTGGGAGATGGGGGGGTGTGGGGGGGGGGGGGGGGGCTGGCCTTGTCTCACCTACATGTGTTGTAAGCTGCACAATAGTTCATTAGTCCATATATATTATACTATCCATCAACAGTATATCGTGTATGCCTTGTCTCACCTACATGTGTTGTAAGCTGCACAATAGTTCATTAGTCCATATATATTATACTATCCATCAACAGTATATCATGTATGCCTTGTCTCACCTACATGTGTTGTAAGCTGCACAATAGTTCATTAGTCCATATATATTATACTATCCATCAACAGTATATCATGTATGCCTTGTCTCACCTACATGTGTTGTAAGCTGCACAATAGTTCATTAGTCCATATATATTATACTATCCATCAACAGTATATCATGTATGCCTTGTCTCACCTACATGTGTTGTAAGCTGCACAATAGTTCATTAGTCCATATATATTATACTATCCATCAACAGTATATCGTGTATGCTTAAAGCTGCATAGTCTGATGAAAACATCACATTTTCAAAACCAAAACAACTATCTAGATTTGATTCTAGATATCTAACTTAGATATTGGGCACTTATTCAACATTTGTCACCGCATAGAAGGGAATTCTGAGTCAATTTAATGGAATCTGTTATTACCACAGCCTATGGTGTCAAAGTTGTGGCGTGCTTGCCAAAATTAATTGCGCGTGTTTGCACTTCAAATGTCTCATTTAAATCAAAGTTACTTCGAACTTGCGTAGGTTCGATCATAACAATCAACCTACTATATTTATTTCAGAAAATTACAGAAACTCAAAAGCATCGGACTAAGCAACTTTAAGTGGTACATCATTCATCAGAAATATAGCCTTCTGGATGTACTAAGCAATGTATCATGGTTGATGTCATTATCAATATATCACAACTGATGTCGCGAGTGATATATCACTGTGGAAGTGTGGATTACTGCACATCGCTAAGTTTCATCCCACACTTGAGTGCCCCCAGTCGCAGAGTGAGCCCATTAATCCGATGAAGCAGCGGATGAAGGGGGCTGAGATGTGAAAGATCATCATTCATTTTCCATAAGCTTTATGTCGCATAAATTGAGAAATTTCCCCTGTTTTGCGAAGCGATCCAATTCAGTCAGATGGCGATGGCTTATCAATTGAATTCAAATGATTTCAGAAATGAGATTATTGCATTGGATATACGAGCGGCGGTTGCTTAAAGTTGCATAGTCCGATGGTTGTGAGTTTCAAAAAATTTCTGAAATAAATTAATTAGATTGATCATTATAGTTTAATTTAATTTACTTTGAAGTGAATTTTATTTTAAATTGCTATTCTTGGTGATATTTGATGTGACAAGATGCCAAATTAATTTAGGTAAGCATGCCAAGATTCTGACACCATAGGTTTCATTCAGCAGTAACAGGTTCTATTACATTGGCTTAGTATTGCCTTCTATGCAGCAACACATGCCTATTAAATGCACCAGTGTCTAACTCTGATATGTAGGATCACATCTAGGTGGTTTTGAAAATGTGATGCTTTCATCTGACTATGCTGCATTAATGGGAAAATTCCTCTGGTGCGACTGACACTGGTCTACATCTGGTGGAGGCGATGAGGGTAGGTGGAGCCACCAGTACAGTTTTGGTCTTACGGAGTATAACAACTAATAATAATATTTAACCTCTACGTATCTTTATACTCGCATTATTCGTTACACATCACATAATTTAATATTGAAAAAAGGAAAGTTTGTTTTATTTAACGCAGCCTCTAGAGTGCATCACTTTTTATCATTGGCTATTGGACGTCAAGCATCTAGTCATTCTGATATATTTCTTTGGAGCAAACCTGCTGCCGACACTTAGGCTATGCTTTCCGATAAGCAGCAAAAGGTCTTTTATTTTCCCTTACCCACAGACAGGACAGAACATACCACATATAAAATATATTGTGTATATTCAAGTCAGTGTTGCAAGGTACTACATTTAAAAGTTGTAATCTTTGTAACAGAGTTGACATCCCAGTGTTTCCATGAGCTGATGTTTAAACTAGGTTATTTATTCTGTCAGACAAGGGATTTAGAATTAGGGTAAAGTTACCATCGAGTAATGCGATTTTGTTTGTAATACATTGTTGATTTCGGTTGTTAGGTGTGTTAAGCCTGCTACACACCGCCCATATACGATTCACGCGCTAAAACTGCCTGCCTGATGTGACCCGTCACAACCTGACCCATCCCGTTTCCCGACTAAAACTGACTTGAATGGCCCGATTCATTTTTCTAATCTTATAAGATTCCAGTCTTAAGCCCTAAAACTGAGTTTTAAGTCATGAATGGGAAGGCTCAGGTGTGTTTGGGGGTCACACACCTAAAGACTGAAACCGACTAAAAATCAAACTTAGTCGCGAAACGGCCAGTTTTCGGATTTATACGGGAGGTGTGTACCGGGCATTAGGCAGCAATACATGGGAACTGCAGGCGTCAGAGAATAAGCAAGCGATGAAATAAAGTTACCAAACTTTCATTTAGAATTAAAAGGTGTGCTAGGGACTTAGCAGTGTATCAAACAGTGGTTTAATAGCAGTCGGTTGGGTTGGTGGGGTTGGTGGGGGGGGGGGGCGGTTAGCGGGAGGAAACATCCCAGAGGAGTCAGCATCACGAATGAATGAATTCTTCACATAGCTTAACCAAATGTGTTGACGGCTACTGGATTTTTAAAAAACCTCAGCTTCAGTTGCGTATTTCTTGGAAATGTTACAGCCGCCCCAAATGAAATGATAAAAAAAACGAAAAAAGAATTGATTACAAACACAAAGATTTACTCAAAGGTGAAGAATTTGTCAAATACGATGTAATTTCAGGGTGATTTGAATTCCAGAAGTGATTGAAGTTGCATAATCTGATGGTTTTGAGTTTCTGAAAAGAATATATATATGAGTTTGAGCGCGAGAGTGAGGTCGGGGTAACTTTTAAATTAAAAATGGCCAACCTCGGACAGATTTGAAGTGTAAACCGGCAAAACATGGGTGTGCACACCAACATGCTGAGCAACATAAGCTTAAAATAAGTGCAACAGGGACAGTTTCCATCAATTTGAATTAATATTCCTTATACACTTCCAGAAATATTTAAACATTTAATAAATATATGATGATGTAAATTGGATATGTAGACTCAAATCAGGGATGTGCTTTTTTTTGTTTTTTTTTGGTAAAGTATTTATTCATCTGAATATGACATTTGTCAGCGCCGATGCACTGGTCTTCCGGCCATCTTACTATCGAAATTGACATTTTAAATATTCTAAGTTTGATCAGTGCTGTATTAGTCACAGCACCGATCGTGTAGAATTAAGGGAGTGGCTCCTGCTGTATAATGTACAGCACCAGTCACTGCGGTTCATACAAAAATGGGGAGCAGCACCGAGTAGAAGGTGTATACTCGGGGCAACTCAAACAATCGTTGTGGGTTACATTTTTCTCTTATAAAACAAGCTAAGTTTATAGTTGTCAAGGCATTTTGTCTGTCTTATGTAATGTTCAATGTGTTTAAACAGATTGATAGTTGTGTAGGATGTTCGGTGTGTTGTTGGTTTGTTCATGATGGTTAAGGGTGGTGGCAGGGGAGGGGGGGGGGCCCATTGGGGTGGGTGGCAGGGAGACCAGACTGCCGATATCATGACCCAATTTCCCACTCAGTCACATTATTCTGACACTGACCTTACCAGTCCGTGCCCTATCCTATTAATGCCGAGCGCCAGGATACGTAGCAACAAGTATCAATTGTCTAAAGCATTGGTTTGACTCGACTGTGAATCGAACCCCGACCTTCCCCACGGGAGGCAAGAGCTCTACCGATTCGGTCACTGCGTGCGGTCGTCACATTGGGGATTTGTGATGACGTAAGTGCTTGCTGACAAACTGAGTACCGCCTCCCCAAACACCACCATTAAAGTTGCATAGTCCCATGAAAATATCAAATTTTCAAAACTAAAACAATTATCTAGATTTGTTTCTACATATCTAACTTAGATACTGGTGCACTTATTAAGTATTCATATAACGAAATACTGGGTCAGTTTAATAGAATATGGTACTGCATAAGCCTGTGGTGTCAGAGTTTTGGCAAGCTTGCCAAAATTAATTTAGCATGTTTGCACTTCAAATATATCAAAAGTTAGCCATTGAAAATCAAAGTTACCGCAAACTAAAGTAATGTAGATTATAATGATCAACCTAATATATTTACCTCAGACAACTAATGCCCGGTACACACCTGGCGTATACAATCGTTTTTCCGCACCCACCTACCGTATACGATCTAAAACTGCCCAAAAGTCGTGAGGTGTGCACTCCCCTAGCACACCTACAATTGCGATTCACGACTAAAAACTAATTTTTAGGGCTAAAACGGTAGGTGTGTACTACCATTACGATTGCGATTCGCGATTCTAAAAATGAATCGGCCCGTTTTCAGTTTTAAGTGGATCAGGAGTTTTAGTGCGCGAATCCTAAACGGTAGGTGTGTACTTGGCATTACAGAAACTATCGGACTATGCAACTTTAAACAACTATGTTCTTTTTCACTCAGCGGCAGAGACAGCCTTATAACGACCTTTCATTGGTGGGTAATAACAGCTACGACACGGAGCCGGTGTAAACAAATACAATTATATCAAATTTGTTTGTTTTAACCTGTATCTGCGCATGCCTATTCGGTGCTTCTAGTAGCATCCTTAAAGTGCCTGTCACACCTTAACAGATTGAGCAACGGACATAAACCGGACAAAGAATTTTCTAGTCCGTTGGTGTTCGGGATCAAAATGTACCGAAATGTGTTGAAATGTTGCAATGGCCACCGGACGAAACAGACGCTAAACGGACAAGGAACATACATTAATGAATATCCACCGGATGATAACCAGATGATAACCGGATGACAACCGAAGGTCAAACGGACTGACCAAACATCAACCGGACATGTACCGGATTGTTCACGGATGAGCCAAAAACATATACTGACCGAATTCCCACAACAGCGTCAACAGACTTTGCACTAAGCAAACAGGAGATGTAACGGTTGGGTAACGGACATGAACCGGACAAAACAGACTAAACAGACTTAAAACGGACACCAACCATACAAGTCAGTCCGGCGGTGTCCGGTACAAGTTTTGTGCATTTTCAAAACTTGCCACTATACACACCAGACACTACCGGACACAGAATGGAGAGGACGGATGCATACCATATATATACCGTACATTGCCATATTTCACCGGACAGTGTCCATTTTCTATCTGTTTCCCCAGTCCGGTAAGGTGCGACTGAGCCTTAATACGCATGTCTGGCTGGCTGGCTGGCCACGCCCTAACTTTGTATCATTACAATCATCAGATAATTTCATATTAGGTGCGAGGATATGAGGTGGAACTAGAGGTCACTTTGAGGGGGGCGTGTGGTCATTTTATGCAACACTTGTGTTGGAAAGCCTCATCTTGTCAAATCTGTTTTACTTACAGTTGCATAGTCCGATGGTTTTGAGTTCCTGTCATTTTCTGAAATAAGTATATTAGGTTGATCATTATAATGTACCTTACTGCAGTTTGAAATAACTTTTATTTGAAATGGCTAACTTTTGAAATATTTGAAGTGCAACCATGCAACATTAAATTTAGTAAGCACAGCAAATCTCTGAAACCATTGGCTTCTGCAGTAACAGGTTGTATTAAGTCGCCCTAGTATGTGCACCCTTGATTGTGGCAGAAGATGCTTATGGTGCTGTCACATTACGATGCTTCTCACCAGTGTGCCGCCAAGACGCAAAATAAGTTGTATGCGTCGAGACACGTCCAACTTTTCGGCATTTTGGGAAAAAGTTTGACGTCAGCGCAATGTGTTGGTGGCGTGCGGCCGACGTTGTGGTAACGTATATCGACGCATGAGGAAAAAAAACTAAAAAGTTTGGTGCGTCCTCATAAGACCCTAGATGTTGCTAGGGCATAAAACAGCACCAGTTTGGCGCAACGTGTGGGAACGACCCTCACGCATGCGCGGCGTCTGCCTAGCGTTCGCATAACGTTATTCCAACGATGTCGACGTGCTTCTGACGTCGCCATAATATTGGCACCCACACGTTGACGCGCGCTGTCAGTCGTCAAAAGTTTTGTGCAAGGACAAAACTTTCGACGCACCACGACGTGCACCACCATTCTTCGCCGACCGTCGACGTCCATCAAGGTGTACCAACGTGTACCGACGAGTGCCTAACAAGCGCGTAACGGTTCCAGACGTCTCCCGACGTTTCGCCAAAAAGTGACACACGTCGACGCGCATTGGAGAGAAGCATCGTAATGTGACAGCCCCATTAATACATGCACCAGTGTATAAGTCAGATATGTAGCATCAAATCTAGTTAATTGTTATGGTTTTCATCGGAATATGCGGCTTTAAACGATGGGTAACACGACCGAAAGAAGTTTCCGTATTCACAATATAAATTCCTCCGAGCTAGTGGAGGAGAGGCCCCGTGCTGGAGGCGGAGGAGCCAGCTGGTACCCCCCCCCCCCCCCACCGCGGGGAGGGGGGGTGGGTAGTGCCACCCACTCCAGGTATTATTACATGCGATACCGGGCTTATCACTATCCACAAACCCGCAATGTACTCAGTCACTCTATATATTGTGCTGTGGGTCGGGGAAATAAAACTTATCAACTCTGAGATGGGTTTTATGTACAGATATTATTTATTTCTGAAAGTGGACATGGGCCTGGTTAATTCTCAGCCCATGACATGTATCTGCGTGACGATATTTGTAGAGTATTCATTGCTATGCAGGTATTGCAATACCTCAGGGAGTTTGACGCCCCTGCCCTGCAGAATTGTAAACCACTGCCTTGTAGTACAGGTTCTTGACAGAACGGAAGGCTAATGGCCCTGTCACACTACGACGCTTCTCGCCGGCGACCCGTCAACGTGTGGTGTTTTTGGGCGATATTTGGTGAAATATCGAGAAGCGCTGGTGGCGTGTTATGGGCGCGTCGGTACACGTCGGTACACTATCTTTGACGTTGACGGTCGTCGGCGAAAGTCGGCGCGCATTATTGGTCGCTGAGTATTTTGAACATGTCAAAAACCACCAACGACCAGGAACGCGCGGGAGTAAATGGGTAACAACGTTAGGAGGACGTTAGGCGCGCGTCGCGATGCGTTGGACGCGCCGGAATAACGTTATGGGAACGCTAGGAAGACGGCGCGCGCGTGGGAGGGTCGTTGCTCACACGTTGCTGTGTGTGTGTCTCTGTGTGTGTCTCTGTATGTGTCTCTGTCTGTGTCTGTGTGTGTGTCTCTGTGTGTGTCTCTGTGTGTGTCTCTGTATGTGTCTCTGTGTCTCTGTGTATGTCTCTGTATCTGTGTGTGTGTGTCTCTGTGTGTGTCTCTGTATGTGTCTCTGTGTCTCTCTGTATGTCTCTGTATCTGTCTCTGTGTGTGTCTCTGTGTGTGTCTCTGTGTGTGTCTCTGTGTCTATCTCTGTATGTGTATATGTATGTGTCTCTGTCTGTGTCTCTGTCTGTGTCTCTGTATGTGTCTCTGTCTGTGTCTATGTATGTGTCTCTGTGTGTGTCTCTGGGTATGTGTGTGTTTCTGTGTCTTGGTGTGTGTCTATGTGTCTCTGTGTGTCTGAGTCTCTGTGTGTGTCTCTGTGTCTCGGTGTGTGTCTCTTTGTATCTGTGTATCTGTGTGTGTCTATGTCTCTGTGTCTCAGAGAGAGAGAAACAGAGACAGAGACACAGACATAGACACAGACAGAGACACACACATAGACACACACAGACACACACAGAGACACACACAAAGACACAGACAGAGACACACACAGAGACACAGACAGAGACAGAGACACAGACAGAGACACAGACACAGAGACACAGACAGAGACAGAGACACAGACAGAGACACAGACAGAGACCCATACACAGACACAGACACAGAGACACAGACAGAGACACATACACAGAGACACAGACAGAGACACAGACATGGACAGAGACACAGACAGAGAGACATACAGAGACCCAGACAGAGACACAGACCCAGAGACACAGGCAGAGACACATACACAGAGACACAGACAGAGACACAGACACAGACACAGACAGAGACACAGACAGAGACCCAGACAGAGACACGTACACAGAGACACAGACAGAGACACATACACAGAGATACAGACAGAGACAGAGACACAGAGACACAGACAGAGACACAGACACAGCGCGCCGATATACGTTACCACAACGTTGGCCGCGCTACCAACAAGCTGACCGAACGCTGTCGTACCGCTGACGACACGCCGCGCGCGCCATCCAGTCGCGGCGCCAAAACGAGACATCGCATTTGTTTTTTGTTTTTCCCACGCGTCGACAAGCGTTGCCCGCGCGCTACCAACACGCTACTGAAACGCTCCGCCAATGTCCAATTTCACCATATTTCCCCTAAATCTTTAACGTTTCTTGACGCGCAAGATAGTACTTTCAACGCTGACGGGTCGCCGAGAGAAGCATCGTAGTGTGACAGCCCCATAAGGGAGCAAACGCTGAACAGAAAACCATGTCACTATGGCAGCATCAAGGGCGGTTGATGTATAGAATTCCCAACATCTCCCGACCAGCCACTGCAGGGACAAATAGTTTTGCACATGTCTGGACATGTTCTTGCCGGTGTGAAACCTCTATTTGCTCCCCGAGCGAGTGGCGTTGGTAACTTGCAAAAGCCAGCAACACTTCAACACTTTTGCAGGCAGCTTTCATGAAATGGACTGACTCATGGACATCACTCTCACAGCAGAGAGCTAAATGGAGAGCGGCAGTCAAGTAATGAAGTCTTTTCGCATCGCGACTGACAGCATGATGATGATTATGATTCGTTGACATACCTTTTGGCCAGAAGACCAGTTTGCTGGGCCTGACACTGACTGGGGTTTATTCACTGAGTGCATTATTTTACCTCCAAAACACGCATACACACAACACATTCACAAAAGAAACAGTGCTTCATCTCTGCAAGTGGAATGGACACAGGGAAACAGCCGACCAGCTGAAGCTGCTTAAAATTGTGATAGTGTCCGACCCTATTATACATGCGGTTGGTTAGTTGCTTGTGGAGTTTTACGTCCTGACAACATCTCAGCTCATAACACGACTTGTCCCGACTTGTGACAATGTGTACTCATGGCAACTTTATAGTGCTGTCCCACTGGGAAATCATGCCGCCAGCATCATGACCTGATATCCCACTCACTCACATTATCATGACACTCAGCCAACCAGTGCTTGTCCTATCCTAATAATGCCGGGGCACCTGGCTAAGAAGCGACAAGTATACATTTTTAAGTCATTGGTTTGATTCGACCAGGGTTCGAACGCATTGTAGAGATGCAGTGTTATGTGGGCCATAATGCGCTGTACAATTTAATTCTATAACAGTCTAAGTAAATGCGCACATATTATAACCAGACATCATTCTAACTTAATGCATCATGCATGCACAATTCTTCATCTACGCAAGCTGAATCACTGCTGAATGGATACACACACATAGCCAAACAGCTGAAGCTGCTTTTACGATACTATGTCAGACCCTATTAGAGACGCGGCGTTCTTGGAACCATAATGCACCACGCGTCAGCACTTCCGGCCACGTCACATGATCGCTTCACTTTAATCAGGCCGTGCTTTGACAACCAGTGGCTTTTTGTCTGCACTTTTTAACTACTTCACTCCAGCTTATCCTTGCTGAATAGCTGTCTTAATATATATATATATATATATATATATATATATATATATATATATATATATATATAATGTCATCTATCAACTGTAAGATATCAACCTTCCAACAACGTTTATTTTGTATTTATTATATTACATGCATCTATCAGCGTAGCATCATGGGTCTTCCGTCCCTCAATGTAAGAGTTATCTACCCAAATTCTATCTTTATTTTAAAAGATAATTATAATACACATGCTACTTTTTCCTGTTTTGTTGGAAATATATCTATTCCTCTGAACAAAGTCAGTTTTTAAGCACTGAGGCAGTGGCCATCCAGCCGATGTTGGTACAGTTATTTAGATTACTGAAAAGACAATACATCTTTTAAATCGTTCCATGCAATACAACAATATAGAACATCAAATTGTGAACATGACGCGTACATATGATGGGTTAACCTTCGGGGTAGTCGTGAGGTATTTCCTTAGAGAGGCAGATCTAGAAAAGTGATTTCATGGAAAGGTAATGACAGTAATTATTAACAAAATCATACAAGTGCAAAACAATTAATTGGATCATGACGGGAGGTTGTCGTTGACACATTGCTGCACACATTAATGTTGCATAGTCCGATGGCTTTTGAGGTTCTATCATTTTCTTCAATCAATCAATAGTTCCGTCCTCTAGTCGAGGGTTGGATGCAATGGTTCTCCACTTGTCCCGATGGTGTGCTGTTCTGATAGACTGTGAATAATTCAAGCCTGTTTTCTTAGATAACTATTTTAGGTTGATCGTTATAATCTACTTTACATTAGCATGAAGTAACTTGGATTTAAAATGGCTAACTTTTGAGATGCTTAAGCACAAATATGCTAAATTAGTTTTGGCAATCATGCCAAAACCTTTACACCAGAGGCTTCTGCGGAAATATATTCTATTAAATTGCGTAGTAGTACAATAAATGTCTAATAATTGCACCAATATCTAAGTTAGACAAGTCAAATACAATTTGGATAATTGTTTTGGTTTTGAAAATCTGATGTTTTCATCGGACTATGCAGCTTTAAATACATGATAGAAGTTACAATATTTAAAATTGTTATTAGCGTGATGAATGGGAAATATAGTGCCTCGAGCAGGATTCAATTAACTATTACACTACCTAGGATCCCTGATATAATCACGCTATCCACTCCTACCTGTTTATGTGGCTCCTTAATAGGTATATGCAGACTACTACATAATTCAAGCTCAGCCTCATTGGACATTATTGTTGACATAGTTTTGCACACAGTTAGGTACACCTGTTATGGTGCTGTCATATTATGATGTTTCTCACCAACATGTGTCACTTTTTGGCGAATCGTCGGCAGACGTCAGGGAAGCGTTACACGCGCGTTAGTTGTGCGTTGGTATTCATTGATCTACGGCGACGGTCGCCAGCGCGCATTAGGCGATCGCCAAAGTTTTGTGCTTGCACAAAACTTTTGACAACCAACAACGCGTGCCAACGTGCGGGTGCCAATATTAGGGCTACGTTAGGAGCATGTGGAGATCGCTGGAATAACGTTATGTGAACGCTAGGCAGACGCCGCGCGCGCGTGAGGGTCGTTACCACACTTTGCGCCAAACAGTTGCTTTTTGTTGTTTTACGTGCTACCAACATCTAAGGTCATATCAGGATGGCGCACCAAACTGTTAACGCAATGTCGGCCGCACGCTACCAATACGGTACGCTGACGCCGAAAGGTTTGACGTCTCTCGACGATTAAAAGTGATTTTGCGCATTGGTGGCACGCCGGCAAGATACGTTGTAGTGTGAGAGGGCTTATTAGATGCCTCTCGTGGGTGTGATGCAAATAGGAAGTAGTGTAGCAGGATAGATCCCCACACTTCTTGCCATTCTGGACCTAGTATCCTAACTATTAACCTATCTAGGTTCCCTTGTAAAATATTCCGATATTAGGCATAGGGGGGAATGCAAATGTTCGATTACTGATAGGTGTACGTGACCAGGCACATGTATGTATATATGTATGGGCTGGTGGTGCCTGAGTGGGATGTAAAAAGACAAAGTGGTGCTTGCAGATCTGGGCATGAGTGCACTCAGGGCCTACCCCTTCTGCTGGGATAGGGATCACCACACTCAAAGGTCAAGGTTGGTGGTGGCCATGGGGCCATACAGCTTGTGGTGTTGGGAGGCCACTGGTATCCATGGGGACCAGGAATGCTGGATCCCTATTGGTAGGGCCAAGAATGCTTGTTTCCCATTCGGGGAAAGGGGTGGGGTGATACTCTACAATGAACCCATGTAACCATATACATAATAGACCAGAGGGCTTGACTCTCTCTTCTTCTTTACACTTAATACTCTTCCTTTCTCTTTGTCTGTATTGATTTCACAATAGCCTGCCTACACAGCCACAGATTAGAGCCTTAGCTTTTAGACCCTGATTCAATCGCCCTATCCGCGCCTAGCTGTCTTTGCGGCTCCTGGCCTGAGAGGTCAGTTCACACTACTATATAATACATCCTGTAACCATGAACTAGATTTATCTTTTTTTTAAAGGTGGCAGAAATACAAAACCGTGGGATTATGCAAATTTAAGTGGATAAATACAGCGTATCTAGTCCACTAGGTGGCGCGAGTGTAGCTTGATAGGTTAGAGTTGCATAGTCTAATGGTTTTGAGTTTCTATCATTTTTATGAGGTAAATTATTTAATTGATTGTTATAATCTACCTTACTTTAGTTTGAAGTAACTTATTTTAAATGGGTAACTTTTGAGATATTTAAAGTGCAAACATGTCAAATTAATTTAGGCAAGCACGCCAAAACTCTGACATGATATGCTTAGTCAGTAACATGTTCTTTGAAATTGACTCAGTATCATCTTCTATGTAGCACCAAATGCTAATAAGTATATCAGTATCTAAGTTACATATGTTGAATCAAGACTATGCAGCTTTAAGGAGATAATTGGGGAATATAGGTCAGATAGTACCGGTATAAAGATTTCAAATTCCCCCCATATTCAAGTTCCCCCCTGGGAACTTGAAAACGTTTTCATATTCCTCCCAGGGGAATTTGAAAACGTTTTCAAATTCCCTCCCTCGTTTTAACTTTCCCTCCCCCCCCCCATTTTTGGGGAATTTTCTTTATTTTTGTTATTTTTTGTTATTTTTGTTATTTTTCATGACAAATATTATAATATACAGAGAATAGCATAATGGAAATTATTACTAGTACAATAAAACATATTTAACCACAAATGACACAAAAGTCTCCAAGATGGTTAAGAAAAAATATTATAGGTCTGAAATTTAAAACGTTTTTTAAAGTTGTTTAAACAATTTTAAATTCCCGGAGGGGGGAATTTGAAAATAGGGGGAGGAATCTGAAAACTGTTTTTAAGTCCCCCCCCAGGAATCTAAAAACGTTTTTAATTTCCCCGTAGGGAAGTTAAAAACGTACTCAGATTCCCGGGGGGGGAACTTGGGAAGGGGGGAAGTTGAAATCGTTACACCGGTCCTCCCAGAGATTCCCCACACAGGTTTGCACACACAGCCGGCACCGCCAGCGGGACCCGCATCCCCAGATCGTTCTGATGGCATCCTCTTTAATGAAAGTCAAAATAGATCGTCTGATCGGCTTGGATTGGCGCGTAATTACGCATTAGGGGTGGTGCAAAGAGGGAGGAAGCTGGAACATCCTTTTACCCCATGCAGTGATTCGCACTCTCTGCCAGCATTTGTGACTCACGGGGGGAGGAAGCTGGAAAAGCGTCTGCTTACAGCAGTGACTCGCAGATGGAGGAACTTTGAACAGCATATGCTTCGATTTGTGACTCAGAGGGGAGGAACCTGGAACAGCCTTTGGCTACAACATTGACTCGCAGGGGAACATAGCTTGAACAACGTCTGCCTAGATTAGTGATATGTGACTCACGGGGGAGGAAGCTGGAACAGCCTTTGCCTGCAGCATTGACTTGCTGTAGGAATAAGCTTGAACAGCCTCTCCCTCCATAAGTGACTCACGAGGGAGGGAGCTGGAACAGCCTCTACCTTCATCAGTGATTCGCAGGGAGAGGGAACTGGTAGATCTACCTACAACAGTGACTCACAAGGGGAGGATGTCAGAAGAGCCTCTGAATACATCACTGATTCGCCGGGTAGATATTAAATTTCAAATTTATAAAAGCACATTTTTAAAAGCAAATCTAGATTTGAACCTACATAGCTACTTATCTAGGTTAAGGTAGTAATTTTTTATTCCAGCTATTTCAAAATAACGTGAAGTAGATTATAGCAAACAACTTAATATACTTATCTCACAAAATGACAGAAACTCAAAACTATCGGACCATGTAACTTTTAACTAGGCTGGAAGAGCCAATGAAATGTGCAACTGTTGCTAAGTCAAAGCTACACTATGGTTATTCCTGATTCCCCCACCCCCCTTCCCTGAACCACACCTAGCTATCAGCATTAGCAGTTGGATACACTGGGTTCGTGCCAGCCTCCACCGACCCCCTACCTTCCCCACAACCCCACCACACACGCGTGACTGACGGCTAGATACCAGATCCTCAAATCCTCAAGCTACTTCCGACTCTCCCCTCCTCCCTCGCCTTCACTCACCTTCCCTTCCCCCTAAAGATTGCAAAACTCCCCATTCCGCCCCTCTCCCCTCCCCGCCCCCGCCCCCACCTATGGCGCTCCCCTGTGACGAATCCAACAGACGAAGCCATTGCTCATGTAGCTCAATGCGAGCGGCTCACCCCGTGATGCCAGAACGAGGCTCCTAGACAACGGCTCCAAACAGGCCACTCGGCCCGGAGTGGGAAGGGAGCCGTGGGTGGGGCGGGGGGGGGGAGGCGGCGGGAGCAGGGCTGCTCCCCAGCCGGCAGTCTCTACAGGGCCGCCGTTTATAAACCTGATTTAGAAACATGCTCTATCAAATGGACGCGTCATTGAGGTGTGAATGGAACCAGTGCGGTGGGTTTGGTCAGTGTGTGTGTGTGTGGGGGGGGGGGGGGGGTCAGCACATTGTGGAATGAATAGAGGGGCCACTGCTCAGTATACTGTGCAGTTTAACACCGGTTGGAATGCTGACGGTAAGATTATTATTGTGGGAAGGAGGGTGGGGGTGGGGGATTATATTGTGGAGTGAAACCCTGGTGTAAAATATTCTGATTTACGGCATACTGGGGAATGCAACTTTTCTATTACTGATTGGTGTATGTGACCAGGCGCATGTATGAATATATATATAAGGGCTGGTGGTGCCTGAGTGGGATGTAAATAGGCATAGTGGTGCTGGCAGGTCTGGGTGTGAGGGCATTCAGGGCCTACCCCGTTCCTCTCTGCTGGGTAGGATCACCAAACTCAGGGTCAAGGTTAGTGGTGGCCATGGGGCCGTACAGCTTGGTGGTGGTGGGCAGCCACTGATAGCCATGAGGACCAGGAATGCTGGATCCCTATTGGTAGGGCCAAGAACGTTTGTTTCCCATTGGGGGAAAGGGATGGGGTGATACTATACAATGAACCCATGTAACCATATAAATAATAAACCAGAGGGGTTGACTCTCTCTCCTTCTTTACATTTCATACTCTTCCTTTCTCTTTGTCTGTATTGATTTCACTATAGCCTACCTACCCAACCACATATTCGAGCTCTAGCCTTTATACTGGGTTATGTCCATGCACGGAGCGTGGTGGCCGAATCGGTAGAGCGAGGGCCTCGCTTGTGGGAGATCATGAGTTTGGTTCCCGGTCGAGTTATACCAATGATTTATCAAATTTATATTTCTCGCTTCCTAGCATGGCAGTCGGCATTAATAGGATAGGGCAATGACTGGTCAGCGCAGTGTCAGGATAATGTGTGAAGTGTGATATGGGGTATTAGTGCCGGCGGTCTGATATCCCAATAGAGCAGCACTATAAAGTCACTATGAGTCCACACTGTCACAGATGTTGCCAGGATGTAAAACTCCAACAACCAACCAACCATTCTATGTCCATTAGGGACTGAAACCATAAGGGTTTTAATATTGTGTAGAAGAGCAGTGCAGTGTTCTGGTATGCTGACCTCATTAATCCATTAGGGACTGAAACCATAAGGGTTTTGATATTGTGTAGAGGAGCGGTGCAGTGTTCTTCTATAGCTGACCACATTAATCCATTAGGTACTGAAACCATAAGGGTGTTGATATTGTGTAGAAGAGCGGTGCAGTGTTCTTCTACAGCTGACTACATTAATCCATTAGGGCCTGAAACCATAAGGGTGTTGATATTGTGTAGAAGAGCGGTGCAGTGTGCTTCTATAGCTGACCACATTAATCCATTAGGGACTGAAACCATAAGGGTGTTGACATTGTGTAGAAGAGCTGACCTCATTAACCCATTAGGGACTGACACAATGAGGGTTTTTATATTTTGTGTCTGTGGGGTGGGGAATGGGGGTATTGATATTGGAGCATGGGCGGAAGGAATGTCCGGTATCTGTGAGTGGGAAACTACACACATCAGCCCAGGTCATTTCACACTATTCACGCCGTGGCCATGTTGCAACCAGACCGAGGCCATGTATGCCTCTGCGAGGCACCGCTGTATGAAAACTAATGCAAATACTTTTTCGTTGACCAAAACCTCTCGAAATCACTCAAATTTGAAGGTATTCAATTAGTAAACTACGATATTCATCTTTGCATACCTTTTTTCTATCTATTGGCCAATTTTCACAAAGATTCGGTGACCCTTGAATGGTCATTTTCCCATTCTTTAACTACAATGTGACTGTCAACTTCAAGTCTGCATAGTTATCATGGTATCGTGTACCATGCAGCACTGTCAGCGTAGTTATCTGTGTAACACAGTTAAACAACAAGTCTTAGTAATTCCAAATTAATAAAAGCTTTAAAAGGGTTCAAATATATTTTTTAAATATATCTATATTAAGAAAGTTATGCAATTTTGAATTTAAGAAAAGATTTGCAGCCAAGGTGAGTGACTTTGTTGACATTGCCTACTGATATGCATCTGATCATCACTCAAACTTCATGAACATTTTTTGTTTTTTTGGTAAATATTTTATTCATCTGAATACTTATTTTGTCAGCGCCGCGGCACTGGTCTTCCAGCCGTTTGAGTGATCGCATTTGGTCTGTACATAGTGGAAGTGGAATGTGTTGCATTGCGTGCAGCGCAACCCATTTTGAACATAAAAAGAAAGTGGGGGAGCAGCCTAAAAGTGGGGGGAGCACACTAAAAAGAAAAAAGGTATGCAAAAATGAATATGATAGTTACAAAAGTTAATATCTTCAAAGAGTACTGCTTTAATTTCTGTAGCAGTTCATACACATCTGCACATTGCAGTGTCTTATGGCAATTTCCAATACCCGACGTGTACACAGCCTCGTCCTGGAGCCGAATTAAGTCATGAGTGAATAGTGTGAATCCCCACGGACCGACAGCACCACGTGATGAGGTGCTAATTAAAGTTCCCGAAACGCCCCCTGGTGGATTCCACCTGAACCCGGGCTGCAGCGCAACCTCGCGAGGTATGCTTGGAATGTATTGCACTAGGAATTATATTTGGGAATTTTCCTCCAAATTGGAAAAGAACATTTTTCAGCGTTGAAAATAAAATCTTGCGCGTCGAGAAACGTCAAACTTTTCGGCGGTTTGGGGGAAAAGATCGGCGTCAGCGCGGCGCGTTATGCGCGCGCGGCCAACGTGTGTCTACGCGCTGGGGAAAAAAAAAAAGTTTGGCGCGACGTCTTCATTTAACCTTAAATGTTGCTAGGGCGTCAAACAAAAACGGCCCAGTTTGCCGCAACGTCTGAGCAACGACCCTCCCGCGCGCGCGCCTTCTTCCTAGCGTTCCCATAACGTTATGCCGGCGCGTCCAACGCAGCGCGACGCGCGCCTAACGTCCTTACCCATATATTTGCGCGCGCTGGCGGTCGTTGGGTTGTTTTGGACAGGTTCAAAACACTCAGCGACCAATAACGCGCGCCGACTTTCGCCGGCGACTCGCCGGCGACAAAGAAGTGTACCGACGTGTACCGACGCGCCCATAACGCGCCACCAGCGCTTCTCGATATTTCACCAAATATCGCCCAAAAACACCACACGTTGACGGGTCAGCCAACATAAGTTTTGGCCGAATGCGGTGAGTGCCAACTTCCTGCATGACAGACAGGTCATGGGAATCGTACCCCACGTTTGAACCTTGGCCACGTCAAATCGATGACTTAAAAATCTAGATTTGTCATTACCAAGCTTGGCATTCAGCATTACGAGGATAGGGCAGGAAGCATTCAAATGAGGAAGACTGATTGTCGGCGATTTCAATTTACCCTCCTAAATCACTGAATGTAACAACAAATAAAGGTGACTTTTGATGCTATTGTTTCGAGAAATGAAGCAATGTGTTTAGCTTCTTGTTTGTGAATGCTTGGCCTGTAATACTTACAGTGTGTGAGCGATACTTGGAATTCCTCCTCTTGCCATGTATCTAGAAAACCGCTGATAACATAATCCTGTTAACACCAGAGCTTTTTTCTTTTGTTGGTAACGTATTTATTCATCTGAATATGACATTTGTCAGCGCTGGAGCCCTGGTCTTCCAGCCATCTTACTATTGGAATTGACAGTCTAAATAATCTAAGTTTGGTCCATGCTGTATTAGTCACAGCACCGATCCTGTAGAATTAAGGGAGTGGGCTAGTGCTGTATAATGTACAGCACCAGTCACTGTAGTTCATGCAAAAATGGGGAGCAGGCCCGAGTAGACTGTGTATACTTGGGCCAACTCAAACAATCGTTGTGGGTTACATTGTTTCTCTTATAACACAAGCTAAATTTATAGTTGACAATACATTTTGTCTGTCTTATATAATGTTCAATGTGTTTAAACACATGTAAAGTAAATAGCTAATTACGGAACTGATTCAAAGTAGCTAGGCAATACCCATTGAACCTGGGTGACACTATACACTGGATAGAAACTCTAACACAAACTTACCGATAAACCAATAGCTTTAGGTGCATATTGTATGTTTCTTCAGTGATTGGTAAGAACCACTTCCACTATTCTGGGTCCAATTTCCCTCAGCCACCGCTTGGACCAATATGGGGACCCTCTCTCCTTCTCCTGACCCGGCTATGTGCATCAAACGACCAACTGCCTATTTACTGCCTATTTACTACCTAACTCTACGGCATTACCCAACTTATATGCGTCTTTCCACATTTGCCCCACATACTTGAACATCAGAATCTTAACTAACCGTCACTGTGTACTTACACTAGACAACCCGTCATGGGACTTACCATTACGGCATTAATAGGATTGGGCAAGGACTGGTTTTCTCAGTATCAGATAATGTAACTGAGTGGGATATTGGATCATGGTGCTAGGGGTCTGGTCTTTCAGTAGGGTATGAATCATCATGAGTGCATACTGTCACACACAGTATCAAATCTTGATATGACCATAGATGTTTCCAGGAGGTAAAACCCCAACAACCAAACCCAAATATTAGTTATTCCACTGCTGTCAGAGGGTGTGTCATGGTGGAAATCCTCTATAATACCTTTCCCACAGTGCCATCATCAATCGAACGCTACCAATCTAGATCATGTTTTCATCACTCATTACATTCACATTGCTCAGTGCATTCATCATTTGATTGAATTATGTAAATAGCTGCTAGCGGCATATATGGCCGGAAGAATATTATCAGTGCTGATGAATGTGTTATTGCTAAGAATTTGTAATATAATTTATTATATGAATATAAATTGGCGGTGCCTTTATTATTATTATTATTTATGCTCCCATTGCTTGGTAATTTTTTCTTCTCTACCTTTAGTGCATAGACACATTTATAAACCTATTATTGTGATTTTATTTTAATCGGGTAACAAGACTAAGCTCAAAATAGCTTTAAAATCACTTGACTACTTATTTGAACACAATTTGGACTATTCGATTCAGTTTTTTTTTTGTTTTTTTTCTTGAAAATATATACTGCCTATCATGGATAAGTCTGAATAGACTTGTTTTCACAATTAGAATAGACTTGTTTTCACCATTAGACAGTTTGTCGATAGAAAGCCTGAGCCTACACATTTACCGACCCAAGGGATTTTTAAACTCCCTCACCACATAGACATGGTATGAGAGCAACTGGCCTTTGATGACGCTGTAAGTTATACACAGTGGTGGAAATCCAAATTGGCAGAGGTGGGGACATGGGGAATCCAACCACGGACCTTCAGATTAGGAGTCTGACCTAGAAAAAAGTCAGACAATCTAACCACTCCGTCATGAAGAACACTTTATATTTGTGGATTAAGCAGGAACACTTTCAAAAGGGGATTTCGCCATCAACTCGCCCTCTGCTAGAACAATGAGAAGAACTAAGCAGTAACAATAACTAATGTTGTAGGTAGAAGCTCAATGTGCAGCATGCTTTGTGGGAAAGGTATTATAGAGGATTTCCACCACCGACACACCCTCTGACAGCAGTGGAATAACTAACATTTGGGTTTGGTTTTTGGTGTTTTACGTCCTGGCAACCCACCCCAATGGGCCCCCCTCCCCTGCCACCACCCTTAACCATCATGAACAAACCATCAACACACCGAACATCCTACACAACTATCAATCTGTTTAAACACATTGAACATTATATAAGACAGACAAAATGTCTTGTTAACCATAAACTTTGCTTGTTTTATAAGAGAAAACATGTAACCCACAACGATTGTTTGAGCTACCCTGGGTATACATCTTCTACTCGGTGCTGCTCCCAATTTTTGAATGAACCACAGTGACTGGTGCTGTACATTATACAGCAGCAGCCACTCCCTTAATTCTTCAGGATCGGTGCTGTGACTAATACAGCACTGACCAAACTCAGATTGCTTAGAATGTCAATTCCAATAGTAAGATGGCCGGAAGACCAGTGCTTCGGCATTGACAAATGTCATATTCAGATGAATAAATACTTTAACATAAAAAAACAAAAAAAAACATATATATGGTCATATCAAGATTTGATACCATGTGTGGCAGTATGCACTCATGAGGAGTTCATACCCTACTGGAAGACGAGACCCCTAGCACCATCACCAAATATCCCACTCAGTTACATTATCTGATACTGAGAAAATCAGTCCTTGCCCAATCCTATTAATGCTGTGATGCCAGGCTGGGTAGAGATAAGTACAACCTGTGTAAGTCATCGGTTTCACTCGAACCCATTACCTCTTGCTTGGGAAGCCACCCAGTCCTCTTACTGATTTGGCCATCCTTTCCGTAGGTAGCAGTTCAGTATAGCACGTTCGGTGGAAAAGGTGTTATATAGCATTTCTTCCGCCAAACCACCATCTGACGACTGTAACAAGAAATAAGCTTGTGTTCGAAGCTTACTGTGCTTAATGCTGAGGGGAAACGGTCTAATAGTAATAGAGAATGTCCAACCCACCCTCTTATTGCTGACAGAAGAGTCTGTCGGCCCCTTATGCTCTATAATTGATCTTCCTCATTCCACTGCTCCTTGAGCCTATCCAAGGAATGCTTTGTTGTTTGTTTGTTGTTGTTTTACGTCCTAGCAACATCGAAGGTCATATCAGGACCGGGCCCAAGGAATGCTGAGCGCCAGGCTAGGTTAGGTCTCAGTGTTTAAAGTTGCATAATCAGATGGTTGTGAGTTTCTACCATTTTCTGAGATCAATGCATTATATTGGTCATTAAAATCTGCATTTCTCCAGTTTGAAGTGACTTTTAATTTAAATGCCTAACTTTGGAGATACTAGACATGAAAACACGCCAAATTGATTTTGGCAAGAATGCCAAAACCCAGACATCATAGGCTTCAGCAGTAACGGTTTCTATTCAATTAGCTTAGCACCCCCTTGTAAAATATTCTGATTTACAGCATAGAGGAAATGCAAATGTTATATTACTGATCGGTGTACATGACCAGGCACATGTATGTATGTATATATGTAAGGGCTGGTGGTGCCTGAGTGGGATGTAAATAGACATATTGGTGCTGGCATGTCTGGGTGTGAGGGCAATCAGGGCCTACCCCCTCCCCCTTGTTTGCTTGTTTTCCATTGGAGGAAAGGGGTGGGGTGATACTCTACAATGATCCCATGAAACCATATAAATAATAAACCAGAGGGCTTGACTCTCTCCCCATCTTTACACTTTATACTCTTCCTTTCTCTTTGTCTGTATTGATTTCACTATAGCCTGCCTACACAACCACAGATTCGAGCCCTAGCCGTTACACCCTTATATGCAGACCAAATTAGTAATAAATAAGCACACCAGTATCTAAGTTGCATATATAGGCTCAAATCTAGGTCGGTGTTTTTGTTTAGACAATTTTACGATTTCATCAGGACTATGCAGCTTTAGGTTATCGGTTTGAGTCTGCCAGGATTTGAACCGCTGTAGAAGGTGGCGCTGTTCCGCTGAACACGTCTTAAAAAGAGGCTGATGATGACAGGCAGGCATCATAATCCTGGGGAGGAACGCGGGCCGCCACATGCTCACATGGCCTGGTCACGTGACTGAGGTTAGTATCGCTTCTGCGCCGGGATTTGAACTGGCGACCTTTGGATCGCTGGGGCTGGCGTGCGCAATGCGCATGCGAAGATGGGGGAGGGGATGAGGGGGGGGGGGGGGTTAAGTTGGGGGTGCACTGTGGGAGAAGAGAGGAGGGTGGCGGTAGCGTGTGTAGGGTTGGTGTGGTGGAGGGGTAGGGTGAGGGTGGAGACAAGGCTCGTGTGGGGGAAGACGGGTGGTTGGTTGGAGTTTTACATCCTGACAACATCTAAGGTCATATCAGGACGGGTACCGACTTGTGACAGTGTACACTCATGACGACTTTATAGAACTGCCCCACTGGGAAACCAGGGCTGCCAGCACCATGACCTGATATCCCACTCAGTCACATTATTCTGACACTGAGCCAACCAGTCCGTGCCTTATCCTAATAATGCTGGGCGACAGGCTGGGAAGTGACAAGTATCAATTTGTAAGGCATTGGTTTGACTCGACCAGGAGTCGAACCCTGTCGGAGGAGAGTGTGGAGGAGTTTGCTGGTGGGAAGGATGGATTTCTCATATCAAGCAATCAAAACACACTTCAGAGCAGACTGGAACCCGGATGTTGAAGGGTTACCCGGATGTTGCAGGATTATTCTGATCCTGTAGTTACCCGGATGTTCTAGGGTTACCCAGATTTTGTAGATAACCAGATGTCGTTGAGAACCAGATGTGTTAGGTACCTGGATGTTGTAGGATTCCCAGATGCACAGGTCCTGCTTCAGTCTGTCCCACTGTGCTACGCATTGCACACTGCTCTGTCACAACCTGTTATGTCTGTCAAATGTGCACATTGCTCTATCACAACAATACTCTGCCTGTCATAACATTATCCTGCATGTCAAGCAGTGTACACTGCTCTGTCACATCATTATCCTGTATGCCACAACATTATCATGTATGTCACACAGTGCACACTGTGCTGTCACAACATGAACCTGTATATCACCCAGTGCGCACTGATCACTCGCAAATGTTTGTTATAGAGCACATACTGTCTGTCACAACACTGTCTATCACACTGTGCACACTGGTCTGTCACAATATGTCCCCGTCCGTCACAAGGCCATGTCACTGTGACATTACAGCGCTGCGCTGACTGCGTGTCAGGCGCCATCTTGTTTCAGTGTGTCCCGTGGGTGAACTGTCAGTGCAACATGCCCATGCCATCACAACCAACCCAGACACAAGTTGTCATGCACTGTCACCGGTAGATGGGGCGGCAGGGAGAGAGAACTGGGGTGGAAGGGGAAGGGGCATGAGGGCATAGGGACGGGGAATGTAGGCGAGGGAAGGGGCAGCGGGGACTGGAGGAGAAGGGAGGGGAGCCGGGAGGGGAGAGGGAACTGGAGTGGAAGAGGAAAGGGGCATGAGGGCATCGGAAGGGGGAATGGAGGCGAGGGGAAGGGCAGAGGGGAGGGGAAGGGGGGAGGGGAGGGGGAGGGGGGAGGGGAGAGGGAACTGAAGTGGAAGAGCAAAGGGGCATGAGGGCATCGGGAGGGGGAATGGAGGCGAGGGGAGGGGCAGAGGGGAGGGGAAGGGGGGAGGGGGAGGGGGGAGGGGAGAGGGAACTGGAGTGGAAGAGCAAAGGGGCATGAGGGCATCGGAACGGGGAATGGAGGCGAGGGGAGGGGCAGAGGGGAGGGGAAGGGGGGAGGGGGTAGGGGACGGGGAGGGGAGAGGGAACTGGAGTGGAAAAGGAAAGGGGCATGAGTGCATCGGGACGGGGAATGGAGGGGAAGGGAGTGGAGGGGGCAGAAGAGAGGGAGGGGAGGGGGGGGGGGGTGAAGCGAGGACCAGCAGCATTCCAAAGCCTGGCTTTCTTTAGACGGGTTTGTTTTTGTGACCTGCTCAGGTGTGGACAGAGTCATCGCTGAATGACGCGGAGCCGGCAGCCAACTTGGGAGGGTGGTGGGAGAAGGGTTCCATATTATAACGGTCTGACGCACTTGGACTGGGGACGGTTTAGTATTTCTCGATATCACAACATTCAACCTCGTTTTGGAAAACTGTGTTGTTATGCCGCTCGTGGCAAACATCCATATCCGACAATAAACGTCAATACAGTAAAACCTCTCTAAATCGACCGACCATGGGACTGACATAAAATGGTCCATTTAGGGCGGTGGTCAGTTTAGTGAGGTTTTGCTATCGCTACGATGGTAATGAATGGGCGATCGTTTGGTGTTGCTAGAACAATAAACTATATTAAACAAAGACCTATAGAACCAATATGAGTACACGTGGTCACACATTTATACCCATTGAATCTGACCCTCCGATGTTGTTAGGACGTAAATCCCGTCTCCACCGCTCGATATTGCCTGGGAAGCAACTAGTAACCAGACCAGAGTTAGAGCGTCCGTCTCCCGTGCTGGTAGATCGTGGGGTCGTGGGTTCGAACCCCGGTCGAGTCAAACCAATGAATTAAAACTTGATACTTGTCCCTTCCTAACCAGGCGCTCGGCATTATTACGACAGGGCAAGGACTGCTATGCTCAGTGTCAGAATAATTTGACTGAGTGGGATACCAGGTCATGGTGCCAGTAGCCTGGTTTCCCAGTGGGTCAGCACTATAAAGTCGCCATGAGTGCGCACTGTCACAAGTCGGTACCCGTCCTGATATGACCTTAGCTGTTGCTAGGACATAAAGCAACAACAAACAAACAAAACAAAACCAGACCAATATGACCTTTTGACCTGGGAAATAAGCAGCAGCGAAAAGCATATGGCATCTTTAAATCCCGTTAGCAGCATAGTCCGGGGGATCAAGCCCCATTTTGAACTTAATTGTGCTTTTTGTGATTCAAGTATCAAATTTAACATACGGTTTCTCTGACCCATAAGAGTTTACGTAGAAATTGTAGCCCAACCATATTTGACATGTGAAGGCAGTGTCGTCCATCTTTCAAAATGGCTGGAAAGTGTATTTTTAATATCTTATAACTGTGCTAATAATAAAAATAACAATTCTAATTTGTTTTCATCACTACGGAGTCCTAATCTGATAATATTGTCACCCATATTGAAAATTCGCTGCCACCATCGCTAAAGCTGATATATGGGTTCCACCTTTTAACGTTGCATAGTCCGACAAAATAATTTCCCTACAAGCTGGTTGAGCTGCAAAAGGACTCCTCTAACTCCCGCTTTATCTTGGTGCGGGGTCTCTGCGGAGCCTGGAAGGTCATGACAAGTCTTGAGCTTCATTTGCCCCATTTCAAAGCTTTGAAATGAGGCAAATAAAAATACCCTATTGGAGTGCGGGTTGATGAAAATGAGAAGTATTGTGCCTAGAGCAGGATTCGAACCCAAACATCTTGCATTCCAGGCTAGTGTGCTAGCTATTACACCATCTAGGCTCGCTGATGTCATCAGCTTATCCACACCTACCTGTTTATGTGGCTCCTTGGCTCAGATGTGAGTGCATACTACTAGATGCATCACTTGGACTTGGAAGTCTTTCAAATGGTGTACATCCATAAGTAATCCAATGCTGACAATTACATACATATAGCTGGCTTGCTTGGGGTGGTTTGTAACCTTACGACGGTTACTGGTTAGTGATTCTAGACAGGCTCCGATAAATCGGCCCAATCTTTGAAGGTTGAAGATTAATCTTCAGTAGGGGCGGTTGTAGAAGCTGGGGACATCTTTACAATGTTGTCACAGTGAAGCTTTGGGGCTGCACAAAATCTTTTCGGTCCGGCGGTAGTTGAGCAATTGTATCCAGCAGACAGCAGCAAGGGTTTCGAGGAAGGGCCGGTAAAGATGGGTGCTGTGTTGGTTCCAGCAACAGGAACAAGGCGAGAGAAATGTAAAGGTACAGGGCCCCACCCAAGCACACAACTCCCCTGTTAACCGGGAGACATATGACTGTGAGAAATAGAAAGGGTAGAGTCTAGGAAAGAGAAATGAGGAGAGTTGAGTCAAAGGACCATGTCTATTTGCTCTTTGGTGACCAACCAGAGAGCCAGAGACACAGACAGAGTAAGAGTAGAAAGTGAAATGCCAGCAGGCTCCCCTCCTGGAACTCTTTTCAGACATATCAAGGAGGAGCAAGGCCGGCGGAGAGCAGATAGAGAGGTGTGGATGAAGTGTGGTCCGGATAGCAAGTTATATACATATAGGCAATGAATTTGCATATATACATACACATTGGTTGGCGGGATGGTCTCCCAGTGGGGCAGCACTATAAAGTCGCCATGAGTGCACACTATCACAAGTCGGTACCCGTCCTGATATGACCTTAGATGTTGCCAGGATGTAAAACTCAAATAGCCAACCAACCAACCAACATCTAAGTTCAACAGTCATCGAAACCATATGCCAAATTGCATGCTTGTATCACAAAGTGCATGATTCGTTTTGGCAGGCCAACTGATGAATACCAGCAGCCCTGTGTGTGCATGTTGGCTGTTTCTGCGCATGCCCAGCTGTTAGTGTATAGATCAGCAAACCCACGCATGGCTGGCATCAAACAGATTGACTACACTGGTAGTTCACGGCATATAAAACACACCATGTAAGTCCTCGTGTTAATCTCATTTCCAACAGGAAGAGGTCGTAAACACGAGCTCGTTGCGTCGCACCTGCCAAGTGTAAAGAACACCGCACATTAGCCGACAATCGCAACTGAATAAATGTATTGATTTAATACCGGGAAAACGTCAAATAATCCTATTAAGACTACATCAATATGATGATATATCACTAGTATTTTGACGCGAACACCTTAACATCCACGACTTGACCTCGAAACAGAAATTACGCATTAAAATCAAGAAAACCCACTAACAAGGAACAGAACCCCCCGCACCCATCACACCTAATGAAGATAATTTAATAAGTCACGATGCTGTCTTATTTTGTTTTCTAAACTGCTATTTTCAGTCCAAATATGATACTATTGTCAACTATTTAGACAAATAGTCTTATTCATCACTGTGGATTGAGATACAGATAGCCATTGTTTAATCCTATCTTATTATCAATGCATATAACAACTTGCTAATTCACCTTGCAAACCTAATTATTTTAGAACTGTGAAGTTAGATGACTGCAAGAAGAACAATGTATTGGCATTGACAAAATAAGTTGTTTGCTGAAATATATTTTGATTTCATGAAAACCACCAAAACACCACATTGTTTAGGATTATAATTGAAAAAGAATGATGTGATGCACAGGCATACCTGAATGGATGGGTTGAGTTATTTAAAGCTGAATAGTCAGATATAAGCATCACATTTTCAAAACCAAAACAAGTATATATATTTGATCCTACATATCTAATTTAGATAGTGGTGCACTTATTAAGCATTTGTTGCTGCTTAGAAGGGCATTATTAGAACCTGCTACTGCTGAGGACTATGGTTTTGGCATGCTTGCCAACATTAATTTGGCATGTTTTCACTTCAAATATCTCCAAAGTTAGCCATTTAAATTAGAAGTCACTTCAAGCTAAAGTAAGGTAGGTTATACTTATAGCCATCAACCTAATATATTTATCTCAGTCAATGACAGACACTCAAAACAATCGGCCTATGCAACTTCGATAACTACTCGAAGGAGGTTGTCTGTTCCCCAGCAGTTGACCAGATTTCTGATTAAGCAGAATCCAATCGAAGTGTCGGTTAATGTTGCATGCTCTTTTTCAGGCCTTGCTGCAAAGTGGGTAAGCAATGAGATTTACATCTAATATGTTATCACATTATCCGAGGCATCACTAATTGCTCGTGGATCAATCCGAGGCATCACTAATTGCTCGTGGATCAATCCGATAAGAAGGCCCAGGTGGCTGGTTTCCGGTGTGTGTGTTATGTGGCAGTCAGATGGTAGTGTGATGCTGGGGACATGAGGGGGGGGGGGGGGGGGGGTAGTGTGGGGAGGGGATAATGGGGCAGGGGGCAGTGTGGGGAGGGAAGGATGGGGCAGGGGGGCAGTGTGAGGAGGAGAGGATGGGGTAGGGGGGCAGTGTGGGGAGGGGAGGACGGGGCAGGGGACAGGAGGTTGGCAGTGAGGGGATGGCAGGGGTTGGGAGAAGGGGTGGGCAGAGGGGATGGAAAGGGTGGTTGGAGAGGATGAGCAGGGTAGGGATGGCAGGGCTTGGGGGAGGTGGTTGGCTATGTGCAAATGGCAGCGGTGGGGGGATGGGATGGGCAGGGTGGGGATGGCAAGGGTTGGGGGAGGGGTGGGCAGTGTTGTGATGGCAGGGTGGGGATGGCAAGGGTTTGGAGAGGGGTGGGCAGTGTTGTGATGGCAGGGGTGGGTGGAGGGGTGGGGGGAGGGGTGGGCAGTGGGGGAATACCAGGGGTTTATGGAGAGGATGGGTTGTGTGGTAAACACGGTGGTTACCCTGGGCCCGCAGGGTGCAGGGTATGGTGGTGGTGTAGTGCTAGGAACGTGGTAAGTAGAGCATGTAGTAAACAAGTTGGTGTGTGGAGGATGGATGGTGTGGTGGTGGTGTAGTGGTCGGGATGTGGTAAGTAAGGTATGTCATAAGTAGGATGCTTGGCCTACAGGGTGTATGGTGTGGTGGTGGTGAAGTGGTAGGGATGTGGTAAGTAGGGTATGTGGTAAACAGGGTGGTTACCCTGGGCCGGGCCGGGTAATGTGTATGGTGTGGTGGTGTAGTAGTAATAGTGAAGCTCTCAGAGAACAGAGCTGGGTTCAGGCGTAATCTGGCTCTTCCCCTTTATTTCCTGGTCTCCGAATATGAGACACAGTCAATGGTAGGAATACATTCACAGCGCCCCCTGTCGGGTTGCGGGTTGCAGGTCATGTCCATTAACTCCTCTATACGGGCAGACTCTATATGGGAAGAGCTAACAATGGCCGGCATGCTCGATGCCAGCCGAAATGGTGGTTCCGCCTCCTTCCGCGACACACTGGAGTGGGCGCGGTAGTTGAGTTGGTAGCGCGCATGCTTTGATTCCGGCAGGTGGCTCATGACAAGGTTGAGTCAAGCGAAAGACTGAAATAATTCGGTTTACTTTGGGTATAACTGGATGAAGGGAGTCAGACCCGCGTATATTCAGAATGTTGCTGGTGAAACGGGATTGATATCGTTGTTAGACTGGTCTGTGTGACGTGAGCCCCGAAGTGTGATTAAATACACTATCTTAATCCCTCTCTTATCTGTCAATCATTAATATAATCAAGCTGACCAGATGGGATGGCCAAATGAGTTGAGAATGTTGGTAGATCGTGGAATTTGGCCCCATGGGTTTGACCTATGGTTGAGTCATAACAATGACTTACACATGTATACTTGTCGCTTCCTGGTCAGGCATTCGGCATTATTAGGATAGTGCAAGGACTGGTTGGTCCATTGTCAGGATAATGTGACTGAGTGGGATGTCAGCTCATGGTGCTGGCGGCCGGATCTCCCAGTGGGGCAGCACTATAAAGTTGCCATGAATGTGCACTATCACAAGTCAGTACCTCTCCTGATATGACGTTAGATGTTGCCAGGACGCCAAACTCCAACAATAAACCAGTCTAACTAAGCTTCGTGCAATAACGCTGCACAGCCCGCCACTCTGCATCACTAGGATAGGAAAAGAACTGGTTAGTACAGTCAAGATTAATTGATTTATAGTTTCTGGTTTAATGCTGTGTAGGCAGTAAAGACCATGTGCATGGCCAAGATGTTAGTGGTATTGATTCTAGCAGTTTCATTAAATGGCTGTCAGACATCACCGGATTGAGCAATGGAAAGAATTGTCTAGTCCGGTGGTGATAAGGATTAAAATGTATTAAAATGTGTCAAAGTGTTGCGACATCGCGTCTACGAATGGACATGAAACAGACATGAAACGGACATGGAGCGGACATGAAACAGACATGAAATGGACAGCCAACAGATGAAACAAACTCAAAACCGGACAGGAACCTTAGACATCAATCCGGTGGCATCCGTGCCTAGTTTTGTGCATATTCAAAACTTGAATGAACACAAACCAAACTTTGTTCGGTTTCTGTCCATTTCCCGCAATCCGGTGATGTGTGACAGCCGCTTTAATCACATTTATATGGCTACATTGAAATTCGCATGAAAATCTGAAATGGTTAAATGTGTGTCAAATAACATCAAAAATGATCTCCAATACAATTTTAAAGTTCTTAAATTCGTGTCAAATGAAAGCAAAATTGAACTTGCAAAAGGTAGTTAGTTAACTCACAAAACGTAGCTAAAATTACAGGCCAGTTCTTCTTAGGAACGATAAAATGTGTTCAGGCGTGAAATTGCTAAGGATATATTGGATTTTATTTATATGAAAACATTGTGGACGCAAGGCCTTGAAATCGAGACACTCTAGCAAAATGTGCCCGAGTGTCAGTGGACAGTGGACTAAAACTGCAGCAGGATAATATGACTGAGTGAGGTATTTGGTCATGATGCAGCACTATAAAGCTATGGTGCCAGGACGTAAACCTAAGCTATAAAGCTGCGTATTGTGCACACTGATAAAGTCAGTAGGTGTCTTGCTTTGACGAGGCATGCAAAATCCCAAACCAGCCGATGGCCATTCTTAGCAGGTTTCCATTGAGATATTTAGCAATGTGCCACATTTTATTGTATCAAATTACGCATATTCACAAAAGTGCATGCTTACTTCATTGTTTACTTGTATTATGTGATTCACTTAATAACTAAAGTGGCCCAATATGAACCATTGGGCCGGGAACTGTACTCTGCCAAGTGGTCTCTGGGGACAATTCTAGCTTGTGTTTCTGTTTTCGGACAACATATGTAATAAATGCCCGGAGTCCTCCTCCTGTGTTGTAGGTGACTGTGTGTGTGTGGGGGGGGGGGGGTGCGGGTTTCTATGGTTACGGGAAAGGTCAGGGTGTTATGGCCAGGGTCAGTTGATTGGGTGTGAGTAGAGCTGTGAGAGGGTGAGGGGATGGAGCCCTTATGCCAAGTACACACCTACCGTTTACGATTCGCGCACTAAAACTCGCAACTCGACCCGACCAGCTTAAAACTGAAAACGGGCCGATTCATTTTTCGAATCGCGAATCGCAATCGTAATCGGTACGTTTTAGCCCTAAAACTGAGTTTTTAGTCGGGAATTGCAATCGCTAGGTGTGCGCGGGAAGCGCACACCTAGCGATTTTTGTGTGCAAAACGGGCAGTTTTAGATAGTATACGGTAGGTGTGTACCTGGCATACAAGGAATGATATATGATCTAAAACAAATATATTTCCTCGGAAAATTCCAATGCATAATTCCACTGCACTCAATATTAGAAACGCATATCGCGAAAGAATATATACTAATATAATAACAACCTTTGTAGAAAAATGTATATATTTTAAAATGGAAATACACCGATATTATAATTTTCTGGTTAACGTGCGGATCTATAATCTATGTGTCTGGAGTTCACATTTTTCTGTTTTACTTTATTTCCCATTTGTTTAAATATTCGGAGGGGAGGGGGGAATTCTATAGTATAAGTGTTTCTGATTTAATGCTGCCGGGAGATTATTCAGTGAAATTCTGCTGACAAATAGTTTACATTACATCAAATATTACTTTCTGTGTGCATGTACGACTCTCCCAAGTGGAAATGCTTTCCAGCACATCAGTTGTAACCAACCGTACACAGCTCGGCATATTTCAAGTTACTGCAGCAGAGTCCGATATCCTATCCAGTCACCTTATCCTGATACTAAACAATCCGGTCCTTACATTATCCTAATATGGCCAAACGCAAGACACCATACAAGGTCGCAGCACGCATACATTGTATAACTTATATATCTCATTGGTTGGACTCGGTGGGGTTTCAAACCACGACCTTCCGCCTGGGAAGCCAGCGCTCTACTGATTCAGCCACCGCATCTGGCTTGTTTGTTGTTTTTCGTCCTAGGAACATCTAAGGTCATATCAGGATGGGTACTGATTTCTGAGAGTGTGCATTCATGGCGACTTAATAGTGCTGCCCCACTGAGCACCATGACCTTATATCCCACTCAGTCACATTATCCTGACACTGAGCCAACCAGTCCTTGCACTATCCTAATAATTCCGAGCGCCTGGCTAAGAAGCGACAAGTTTCAATTTTAACATGACTGGTTTCACTCAACCAGGGTTCGAACCCACAAACCGATGGGTTCAGATCCCCGATTTCCCAAAACAGGGACGGACGCTCAACTCATTCGGCCATCCCATCTGCTCACTGCGTCTGGTCAGATTATGCTATGTGCCGATGTAATTCGCTAAACTCATCTCATTTTCAAAATAAGACGAAGGCAGTTTGTCTGCATACCTCCTTGTCCATTCTTCTGTGAATTGAATCGAACATACTGCTGCAGCCTCCTATCTCCGACGCTGGCCTCGTTCTGGTGCACGACTATCAAGCATCAATACATTGTAAGAGACCCCAAATTCCTCTATTTACACACAGTTGTAGCCGCCTCTCCTACCCCCTCCCCTCCCACCCCACCCCCCCCCCTCCCCATACCCCTTCTCCCAGTCTCCACTCCCAACTTCCGGTGATCGTAGCCCCCACCCTCATACTAACCCCCCCCCCCCCCCCTATCACACACCCTGACCCCACACCGGGCGGTAGATCAGGAGTTCAATTTCCGGTCGAGACAAACCAATGACTTATAACAATTGATACTTGTCGCTTCCTAGCTTGGCACCCAGGATTAATAGGATAGGACAAGGACTGGTTAGGATAATGGGACTGAGTGGGACATCGGATTATAAGTTCCCAGTGGGACAGCACTATAAAGTCACCATGAGAGCCCACTGTCACAATTCGCTACCAGTCCTGATATGACCTTAGCTATTGCCAGGACGTAAAACTCCAACAACCAACCACCCGACCTTCACTCCACATCTCTGTTTACCGTCTTTGTCTTCGACATATCGACCGTGCACTCCCTCACTGACAATCGCAATGTTCCCCTCCTCCTCCCTCCCCTTCCTCCCCTCACTCCCCCGCCCTCCCCTCCCTCTTCCCTCTTCCCTCTTTCCTCCTTCCGTTCCTTCTTACCATGGCTCACCTCTTCTCCCTCCTCCCCCTCTCTCCCGTTCCCCCCATCCCTCCCTTCACTCTCTCCCCTCCTCTCTATATTCACTCTCTCACGTTTCGTCATTACGTTGACGTACGTTGGGTTACGTTATGATGACGTCAGAATGACGTTAGACTGATGTTGAGCTACGTCACATTAGGGCGTGTTACGTCGGTGCGCGTCAAGGTTTTGAACATGTTCAAAACTTTCGACGTAACTCGAACGTATGGGTTTACGTTCACTGTACATTCTGTACACTTTCGGCGAACGTCAATGACGTTAGACGGACGTTAGTCAAACGCTGCTCACTACGTTCCACTACATTCCACTACGTTCCACTACGTTGATCCACATTAAAGCCTGCGGAAACGTCCACTCGGCATAATGGGAACGTCAGGAGAACGTACGCCAAACGTACGTCCAACATACGTTCGGCGTTTCGCCAACGTTTCATCACGTAAGTAATGTAAGGTAACGTAACGCAATGTAATTCTGGCAATCGAATAACGTTAATAACATTCCATGAGCGTAATTACGTTGTCCTCTCTCGTTGAATGACGCTATCACTATGCTTTACCGACGTTACGCTCTCGTCAACTACGCTGCATCCACGTTCAACTTGTGCCCGAGAAGTTCGACGCAATATAATTATTTTCACGGTGTGCCTACGTTGACATCGTTACGTCGTAGTGTCACAGGGCCATCAGTTGACATTCACTTGTAAATATATTGTTGCTTGTCTTCCTTCCTTCTCTCCTGTCTCTTCTCCTATTCTTTTCTCTCTACTTCATATCCTCCCATTCCCCTTCCTCTCTCCTCCCCTTCCCTCATTCACTCCCTTGTCAATCTCTCTTCCCTGTCTCTTCCCTTGCGCATTCCTCTCTCCTCCCCTGTCCTCCATCTCGTCCTCGTTCCTCGTTCTTCCCTACTTTCCATATCCCCTTCCATTCCCCTTTCTCTCTGTTCCCTTTCTTCCCTGCCTCTTCCCTTACTCCTTCCCCTGTCCTCCCATGTCCTCCATCTCCCCCCCCGGCGCTCCCTCCTTGTTCCCTATTCCTTCTGTCCTTCCTATCTCTTCCCCCACTCCTTCCTCTCTCTCCTCCCCTGTACTCTCTCTCCCTCCTCACTCCCTCATTTCCTCTGTCCTCTATCTCTTACCCCATACCTTCTCCTGTTTCCTCCCCTCTCCCCTCTCTCCCTCTCTATTTCGTCTCTCTTCTACCACTCCTTCCTCTTTTCTCCCCTGTCCTCCATCTCCCTCGTCCCTCCCTCTTCTCTATGTCCTCCCTGTGTCCCCCCCCCCCATCCCTCTCTCTCCCCTCCCCAATCTCGCCTCCCCCATCCTTGCTCCGCTACACCCATCACCCCGGTGTCTTATTCTCAGCGCCCGGTCATTCTCAGCGGCCTGTCGTGGCTTCTGCGCATGCGCGGATTTTCGCACGTTGCGGCGATCACTGCTATTTGTTTTGTTTACACTCGGCGATTCGACGCTGATCGAGCTGCTACGTTAATATCGCTTGGAATTTAAGGTTAATTTAATTAAATTTCATTATTTGAGTATGTAATTCTGTTAAATATGATCGCATTCAATAGATTTCGGCCTAATCGGTCCCTGACACTGCCGGGTACCTTGCCTGAGCTTGTAGCCGGCGAGGCCATGGGTCTTTTGCATATGTCTTAAAATCCGCGCATGCGCAGAAGCCACGACAGGCCGCTGAGAATGACCGGGCGCTGAGAATATGACACCGGTACCCTCCACGACTGGGTCACTGTTCCACCTCCTTCCAACACGGATACCTCCGCCTGACCAAGGAACTCTATCTTCCCAAAGCTCCTAGCCACGTGACTGATAGATGAGAACGCCACCTTGTGGTTGATGTCGTCAGAGCGTCACCATAGCAACCATTGGACGGCCCTCTACGGTTACGTAACCACACGCCGCAGTTGTATTATAGTGTTTCTAAACGTCTCTTGAACATCGTAGGAATGATGCTCTCTTCTGATTATGTGTGGACACTTCTACAAGCAAACATAAATTGTCTTCAGTAAGATGGGGAAATTTCAGCCAAGGACAATGTACATTAACGGGGGAGTATGCTACCCACCAAATTATGTCTTGGCCCTACCATCAGAGGGTAATGATTCTCTATATTGTACATAGTGCAAATCAAGAACTTCCAAAATCGGTATCCATTTACTCCTAGCCTGGTACTCGGCATGACTAGGATATATGGCAAGGACCGGTTTGCACATCATCAAGATAATGTGACTGAGTGGGATATCGTGTCATGGTACGTGATATTGTCTCCCTCTGGGCCAGCACTATAAAGTTGCCATCGGTGTGAACTCACCAAGTCGGTACCTGTTCTGACATGACCTTAGATGTTTCTAGGACGTAAATCCCCAATCAACAAACAAGTGAAATATCTAGAAATTATCCAGTCAGAATCAGATACAATTTCTGGCGAGTTCCACTCGTAGTAGCACTTTCTTATTCTTGCGTGAGGTTTTTCTTTCTTTGCTTGTTTTTTCTCTCGTTAATTGTTGGGTGGAGTACTTGTTTGTTGCTTTTCTTAAAGCTGCATAGTCCGATGAAATATCGAATTTTCAAAACCAAACCAATTATCTAGATTTGATTTTACACATCTAACTTAGATACTGATGCACTTATTAAGCATTTGTTTCTGCGTAGAAGGCAATACTGAGTCAATTTAACAGAACGTCTTACTGCAGAAGTCTATGGTGTCAGAGTTTTGGCAAGCTTGCCAAAACTAATTTTCCATGTTTGCACTCAAAATATCTCAAAAGGTTACCATTTAAGATAAAAGTAACTTTGAACTAATGTAAAGTAGATCCCATAAAAAATAAAGAAATTCAAAACCATCGGACTATGCAACTTTAAGACACTGAGGTATATGAACTAGATATGAAATATTAACGATGAAATTAAAGCCCAAGCGACACCTACCCGGACGAGCCCCGGATTTTTAGCCGGACCACCCCCGGACCACTCCCCCGGACCGCCCCTGATCAAATCGCTATGTTTGCCTCGCTCTCACACCTACCCAGACAAGCCACGGACTACAAGCCCAGATCACCCAGGATGAGCCCCAGACAACCCCCGGACTAACCGGATGAGCCCCGGACAACCCCCGGCGTGGGGGGGTGGTGGGGGGGGGATGCTTGTACCTGCTGTGTCCCTTCACAGTGTGCTGCTTGTATCTGGTGTGTCCCCTCACAGTGTGATGCTTGTACCTGCTGTGTCCCCTCACAGTGTGCTGCTTGTATCTGGTGTGTCCCCTGACAGTGCGATGCTTGTACCTGCTGTGTCCCCTCACAGTGTGCTGCTTGTATCTGGTGTGTCCCCTCACAGTGTGATGCTTGTACCTGCTGTGTCCCCTCACAGTGTGCTGCTTGTACCTGATGTGTCCCCTCACAGTGTGATGCTTGTACCTGGTTTGTCCCCTCACAGTGTGCTGCTTGTATCTGGTGTGTCCCCTCACAGTGTGATGCTTGTACCTGATGTGTCCCCTCACAGTGTGATGCTTGTACCTGATGTGTCCCCTCACAGTGTGATGCTTGTACCTGGTGTGTCCCCTCACAGTGTGCTGCTTGTACCTGGTGTGTCCCCTCACAGTGTGATGCTTGTACCTGGTGTGTCCCCTCACAGGGTGATGCTTGTACCTGGTGTGTCCCCCTCACAGTGTGATGCTTGTATCTGGTGTGTCCCCTCACAGTGTGATGCTTGTACCTGGTGTGTCCCCTCACAGTGTGCTGCTTGTTCCTGGTGTGTCCCCTCACAGTGTGATGCTTGTATCTGGTGTGTCCCCTCACAGGGTGATGCTTGTACCTGGTGTATCCCCCTCACAGTGTGATGCTTGTATCTGGTGTGTCCCCTCACAGTGTGATGCTTGTACCTGGTGTGTCCCCTCAGAGTGTGCTGCTTGTACCTGGTGTGTCCCCTCACAGTTTGATGCTTGTTCCTGGTGTGTCCCCCGCACAGTGTGATGATTGTATCTGGTGTGTCCCCTCACAGTGTGATGCTTGTACCTGGTGTGTCCCCTCACAGTGTGATGCTTGTTCCTGGTGTGTCCATTCACAGTGTGCTGCTTGTACCTGGTGTGTCCCCTCACAGTGTGATGCTTGTATCTGGTGTGTCCCCTCACAGTGTGATGCTTGTACCTGGTGTGTCCCCTCACAGTGTAATGCTTGTACCTGGTGTGTCCCCTCACAGTGTGATGCTTGTTCCTGGCGTGTCCATTCACAGTGTGCTGCTTGTACCTGGTGTGTCCCCTCACAGTGTGATGCTTGTATCTGGTGTGTCCCCTCACAGTGTGATGCTTGTACCTGGTGTGTCCCCTCACAGTGTGATGCTTGTTCCTGGTGTGTCCCCCTCACAGTGTGATGATTGTATCTGGTGTGTCCCCTAACAGTGTGATGCTTGTATCTGGTGTCCCCTCACAGTGTGCTGCTTGTACCTGGTATGTCCATTCACAGTGTGCTGATGTACCTGGTGTGTCTCCCTCACAGTGTGCTGCTTGTACCTGATTTCTCGCCTCACAATCTACTGCTTGTACCTGGTGTGTCCCCTCAAAGTGTGCTGCGTGTACCTGGCATCTCCCCTCACAGTGTGCTGCTTGTACCTGATGTGTCCCTTCACAGTGGGCAGCTTGTACCTGTTGTATCTCCAAACAGCGTGCTGCTTGTACCTGGTGTGTCCCCTCACAGGATGCTGCTTGTACCTGTTATGTCCCTTCACAGTGTGTTGCCTGTACCCAGTATGTCCCTCACTACATGCTGCCTGTACCCAGTGTGTCCCTCACTACATGTTACCTGTACCCAGTATGGCCCTCACTACATGCTACATGTACCCGATGTGTCCCTGATTGTATGATGCCTGTACCCAGTATGTCCCTCACTACATGTTACCTGTACCCAATGTGTCCTTCACTACATGCTGCATGTACCCAGTCTGGCCCTCATTACATGCTGTATGTACCCAATGTGTCCCTCACTGCATGCTCTCTGTACCCAATGTGTCCCTCACTACATGTTAACTGTACCCAATGTGTCCCTCACTACATGCTACATGTACCCAGTATGGCCCTCACTACACTCTACCTGTACCCAACGTGTCCCTCACTACATGCTGCCTCTACCCAGCATGTCCCTGACTACATGTGTCCCTCACTGCATGCTGACTGTACCCAGTATGGCCCTCACTACATGCTACCTGTACCCAATGTGTCCCTCACTGCATGCTGACTGTACCCAATGTGTCCCGCACTGCATGCTGCCTGTACCCAGTATGCTACCTGTCTGTACTGAGCTGCGAGTTTCTGTCAATGGCTTCATTTCCAGCCTGTCTCTATCCCCTTATTCGGCCTGATTCAATAACGCACGCTACTGCCACAATGGGGAGTCACCAGTGGCTCCCCCTTGCGGCGAATGTCGGCTCTTCTAATACTGCTGTTCAAACCACTACCTGCTTACTTCCCTTAGCCACCTGGGCCCATATTCATGTGCTGGTGCCAGGGCCTTAACCGTGGCCATGGTAGCCCCACACGGCTAATAGTGGAAAATCCGTATTCATGTGCGTGTGCCAGCACTAGCCGCCGACAGTAGCCTAGGCTAAGCTACCCTCATTTCAAGTCAGGTTTAACTGCTAGCCGCACTTATTAGTGTGCATGTGTGGCTCTCAATCTATTCAATGCGATCATATTTGACAGATTTACATAGGCAATAAGTGAAATTTAATCAAATTAACCCTAAATCGAACCGTTATTAACGCTGCCGCCGCATTGATGGCATTATGCATATTGTCAAATCGACGAATGTAAAGTAAACAAATTGCCTCCGCCGCTTCGACGTCGATATCCATACTGTCGCATATCAACAAAATGCACATCGCCACCACCGCCGCCGCCGCTGCCACTGCTGCCCCCACCGCCGCATCGGCGGCAATGTATTAGGCCCAAATCTATTCAATGCTATCATATTTAACAGAATTACATACACAACAAGTGAAATTTGATCAATTTAACCATAAAAGCGAACCGAAGTTAACGCTGCCGCCACATCGGCGGCGTTATTCATATTGTCGAATCGACGAATCTAAACAAAACAAATCACCGCCATCGCCAAATCGGTGGTTTTATTGTCAAATAGCGGTAGTCGCCGGGTACAAGCAGAGGGGGATTTCCCAAAACTATAAATAAACTCATGGTTAGCTATCCGCGGCAGCTTGGACATTGATGAATACGACTTGACCTATTTCTCCAACCCGCCGCTAACCGTGGATAGCTACCCCAGAGCTAGCGTGTAGCACCGGCTACGCCTGGCACCACTACATGAATACGGGCCCTGCAGGTTGCAAGCACAGAAACGCTGTCCCTGTGCCTGTCCTCGTTGTTAATAACTAAGTAGTAGCAGATAATGACAAGGCCAGCTGAATTAAAATTCCTTCTCTGTATTCATTTATTTTATTGATTTATTAGGATCTTATCGACCTATTAATTATGCTTGTTGATTAAACAGGAAGAATCTCAATCGCTAGTAATTGCTCATCCTCATTCCACTGATCCTTACGCTATCCTAGTAATGCTGAGTGCCAGCCTATGTAGCGACAGATATAAATATGTAAGTTCTTAGTTTGACTCTGCCGGGGCTTGAATCCCTATAACCCGCCGCATAGGACACTTGACAAATAGACACCGATGCAAATAGTGCCAGACGTTTAAGTATTGGTTGTATGTGATGTGCACTGGTGTTGTACAACAACCACTGAGTGAATGGTGTAATGTATACAGTGGTGGCTAATATCCAATCTGGGCGTCCCACCCTCACTAGATGGCGCCACCCTCGGGGTAGGCTGTTTATGTATCTTACTTGTGTAATTGCTTCTGTCATGCTGTGCTCGTGTGATAAGTTTCAATGCTGTACACCTGCACCATGCCTCTATGCACACTGATTGTAGTTCCTGTTTAAATGCCAATTACCTCATTATTGTTACGTCTGTGGTTGAGTGGTTTGGGGTGCTCTCACTATAAACATGCTGCACAATCCCACATCAATGACCTTGATTGCATTATAACTGCTTCTGTCGGAATATTTCTTGAGGTAGACCTGACGGAATGCCGGAATGAGTTGAGTGTCTGTCTCTCGTTTTGGTAGATCATGGGATTCGAAGCCACAGGTTCGAACCCTGGTCGAGTTAAACCACTGACTTAAAAATGTAGACTCGTCGCTTCCTAGCCAAGCGCTTGGCATTATTTGGATGGGGCAGGCAATGGTTAGCTCAGTGTCAGGATAATGTTACTGAATGGGATATCAGGTCATGGTGGTGGTGGCATGGTGTCCCAATGGGGCGGCACTATAAATTCACCATGAGTGGCCACTGTCACATGTCGCACTCGTCTTGATATGGCCTTACATGTTGCCAGGATATACAACTCCAACAACCAAGTTCTTGAGGTAAGCTGTTGATTCATCTGGCTCACACACCACCCAACAAGCGGTGAACACGTGTGTGGTTAGATAAAGTATTCACCCCATACTCGCAGTACACGGGTAAATACCAACCCTATATAAAAACAGTCGAAAAAGCGGGTTAAGGAAATGAGAGCGTAATTTCACAATCTAAGAAGCAACATTTAATCTTTATGTATGTCTTATTGATACCCTGCTACCTTTGAGTTGAAAAATATAATATAATATCTAGTTTAATCAGATTTAAAAGTGAAATCGACGGCATTCTCTGGCCGCCATCTTGTCTTTTTGCATTCTCGCCCATTTCACCAACTCTGTGGCAATATATGCAGCCATTTGATACTGGAGCCACAGTTTCTAGGTCAGGTTCCATACTAAACCTATTTTCGCCGGTATTTACACTACATTGTCCTTCACCCGTGTACTACAGTATCTAGTGTGTGGTGTGCATTCCTCAGCTGCGCGTACAGAGGGCGTCACGGTTGAATGGAGGAGGAGGGGGCCGGACTTTGAGTATAGACTTGTATAGGGCAGCCAGTGGAAAAAAGGGTGAGGGCGGGAGAAGAAGGAAAGATTTGTGAAGGTATTGTCTAGATTGTGGATGAAGGGTAGAGGAAGGGTTTTTTGTTGTTGTTTTACGCCCTAGCGACATCTAACGTCATGTCAGGACGGGTACCGACTTGTGACAGTGCGCGCTTGTGGCGACTTTATAGTGCTGCCCCACTGGGAGACCAGACCGACAGCACCATGACCTGATATCCCACTCAGTCACATTATCCTGACATGGAGCAGACCAGCCCTTGCCCTATCCTAATAATGACAAGCGCTTGGCCAGGAAGAGGCAACTATCAAGTTTTGAGTCATCGGGTTGACTCGACCGGGGTTCGAACCCACGATTCCACGATCTACAAACACGGGAGACGGAGGCCCTAACCGATTCGGCAACCCGGTCTGGTCGGGAGGGGAGATAACAGCGAGAGGAAGGGAGAGAACGGGCAGAGGAAGGCAGAAAACGGGAGAGGAAGGTAGACATAGGGGAGAGGAAGGCAAATAACTGGGAGAGGAAGCGAGAGAACGAAGAGAGAAAGGGAGAGAAATGGGGAGAGAAATGGGTAGAGGAAGGGAGAGAAAGGGGAGATGACGGGTGATAACGGGGAGAGGAAGGGAGATAACGGGGAGATGACGGGAGAGAACGGGGAGCGGAAGGGAGAGAACGGGGAGAGGAAGGAAGAGAGCGGGGAGGGGAAGGAAGACAACGGGGAGACGAAGGGAGAGGACGGGGAGAGGAAGGGAGAGAACGGGGAGAGGAAGGGAGAGAATGCGGAGAGGAACTGGCGAGAACGGGGAGAGAAAGGGAGAGAACGCGGAGAGGGATGAGAAAGAATGGGAAGATGATACGGACAGGAAGGAGGGGAGGAAAGGTGGGAGAGAGAAACTGGGGAGGAAGGGGACAGGATGCAGGGATGAAAGGATCCGGCGAGGAAGGGGAGAGGGAGGAGGAAGGATGCGGAGAGGAAGGATAAATGGAGAAAGGAAAGAGAGAGAAGATGAGAGGAGAATAGAAGGACAAGCATGAAAACAGTAGGTAGAAAAGGAGGCAAGGATGTAACGAAGAGAGAGAAAGGAGTGAGAGAGGCAGGTAGAATAGGAACAAGTGGCAGAAGGAAGAAGGAAGGACTGACAGCAGCAGGTAGAATAGGAACAAGTGACCAAAGGAAGGACGGACAGCAGCAGGTAGAATAGGAACAAGTGACCGAAGGAAGGATGGACAGCAGCATGTAGAATAGGAACACATGACAGAAGGAAGACTGACAGCACCAGGTAGAATAGCAACATGTGGTAGACGGAAGGACTGACAGCAGCAGGTAGAATAGGAACAAGTGACCGAAGGAAGGATTGACATCAGCAGGTAGAATAGGAACAAGTGACAGAAGGAAGGACTGCAAGCAGCAGGTAGTACATGGACAAGTGGCAAAAGGAAGGACTGGCAGCAGCAGGTAGAATAGGAACAAATAACAGAAGTAAGGACTGACAGCAGCACGTAAACCAGGAACAAGTGTCAAAAGGAAGGACTGACAGCAGCAGGTAGAATAGGAACAAATGACTGAATGAAGGTCTGCCAGCAAGAGGTAGAATAGGAACAAGTGACAGAAGGAAGGACTGACAGCAAGAGGTAGAACAGAAACAAGAGACACAAGGAAGGACTGACAGCAAGAGGTAGAATAGGAACAAGTGACAGAAGGAAGGACTGACAGCAGCAGGTGGAATAGGAAAGGGAGGGACAGAACCAAGTGTGACAGCAGCAGGTATAACCGGAAGTGTGACAGCAGCAGGACGCTGAGTGTGGCGGAACTCCCAGGTGCCGTCAACTGTCTTTTAGTGTCTCATCTGTTTTAGCCCGCTGGCGTCAGGTGATAACTGGCTGACATGCGCGCACAGGCAGTCACATCCGGGCCCTGTGCGGGTGTGAGTTGAAGCAGCTGCTGGCATGCAGATGGGAACGAGGCTCATCCTCGGGAGGCGAGGAGGGGGAGTTGGAGTGGCGGAGGGGGTGGGGAGTGGGTGAGGGTGGGGGTGGAGGTTGGGTAGGCTACAGGCTACAGTGGTCGGCGATGCTGTGTAAGCAATATGTGTTGAAATTATGCAGTCTGTATTAGTCCTGATAGTTATTTGTAAATGTGTAAGGCTGCTTTGAACCGCATCGCTTTTAGTTGTTGTTGAACTGTTTTATTTGGCTAAAGTCTGTTTTTTTATTTAGCACTGAGGCATAGGAAATATACACAATTATAGTTTAGATAATGTGATTTTTTGGAGGAAACCTGCTGCCGCCAAATAGGCTACTCTTTCCGATAAGCAGCAAGGGGTATTTTATATGGGCTTTCCCACAGACAGGACAGCACTTACCACATCCTTTGATGAACCAGTTGTGGACCACTGGTTGGAATGGAAAATATCCCAAACTGCAAATAGTTCACTGAGCATGATCGATAGGATGACTGACACCTTCACAGGTGGACACTCTACTGCCTGAGCTACTTCCCACTCCTATAGCATGGTTGTGGGTCAGGCAGGCTGTCAGCCGTTGGATGGAAGGTGATGAGACTCCCAAGGTAAGTGGGAAGCTGGGTGTGTGATCAATGCTATCAGAAATATGGCATCTATGATGTACATTTGTTTGTTTGTTGTTTTACGTCCTAGCAACATCTAGGGTAATATCAGCACAGCTATCGACTTATGACAGCGTGCACTCATGCGATTTTATAGTGATGCCCCACTGCGAGACCAGGCCACCGGTGCCATGAACTGATATCCCACTCAGTTATATGCAGACCTCTATGAGTCACATTGCCTTCTGTTATCACTACGGGAAGTTGACCTGATTTGTATAACAACCCTCAAGGAATCACTGTTGAAGCTAACCACAATTAGTCATACTGACTTCTTTTCATAGCTAAGTAAAGCTTGTCCAATGTTGGTACATTACAAGGTATGGTTGTAGAATAACGATAACTAGCCATACTTACCTATGGGGATAGACATCGGTGAAGATAATTCAATGAGGCTCCCAAATGTGGTTGTCATTTCATTCATACTTGTTTAACGGAGAATATTGTACCTAGACCAGGATTCAGATCTACACTTCTTGTCATTCCAGGACTAGTGTCATAACCATTATACTGTATAGGTTGCCTGATGCAATCACCCTATCTACACCTACTTGTTTTCGGTGGCTCCTTATTTTTATGTGTGGCAGCGTGTAGTGATGTGGCATGCTTCAAGTCACACCTTACCGGATTGAGCAATGGACATATACCAGACATATACCGGTGGTGTTCGGTATCAAAATGTATTGAAATGTGTTGAAATGTTGCATTGGCCGCCGGACAAAATGGATGCTAAACAGACAAGGAACGTATATTAACGAATAGCTACTGGACGATAGCCAGATGATAACCGGACGACAACCGAATGTCAAACAGATGGACGGAATACCAAATTGACATGTACCGGACTGTTCATGGACGCCCCAAAAACAGATGATGACCGAATTCCCACAATACCATCAACGGACACTGCAGGAAGCAAACCGGAGACGTAACGGATGGGTACCAGACATGAAACAGACAAAACGACTAAACAGACTTAAACAGGACCACAACCATACCCGTCAGTCCAGCGGTGACACCGGATGCCTACCATATATGAACCGGACATTGATGTATTTCACCGGACAGTGTCCGGTTTCTATCTGTTTCCCTATTCCAGTAAGGCGTGACTGAGCCCACTCCCTTGCATGGCAAGGATCTCACTAGTAGCTGGTTGGGCACCGACTTTGGTATCTCGTTAATGACATAATAGGATGACCCTTATCCGGCTGAAATATATGCCAGCACTAACCATCAACTCCTTCCGACCTTACCCAATGTCAATACTCTAATGTTCCTCACAGCCATTCCTTCACCAGCCACCAAATACACTAAGCCTAACCCTTACCTCTGCTCACCCCTCGTCCCTCACCTGTCACCCCTCACCTCTCAACCCTCCCCTCTCACCCGTCACCTGTCACCCCTCTCCTCTCACCCCTCACCCTTCACCCCTCACCCTCACCTCTCACCCCTCACCCTCACCTCTCACCTCTCACCCCTCCCCGCGCACCCCTCACCTCTCACCCCTCACCCTCACCCTTACCTCTGAGCTCTCACTCCTCACCCCTCACCCCTCACCCCTCACCCTCACCTCTCACCTCTCACCCCTCCCCGCTCACCCCTCACCTCTCACCCCTCACCCATCACCCCTCACCTCTCACCCTCACCCTCACCCTCACCTCTCGCCCCTCACCCTCACCCCTCACCTCTCAATCCTCACCCCTCACCCCTCACCCCTCACCTCTCACCCCTCACCCCTCACCCCTCACCCTCACCCCTCACCCCTCACCCCTCACCTCTCACCCCTCACCTCTCACCCCTCACCCTTCCCCCTCACCCTCACCTCTCACCCCTCACCCTCACCTCTCACCTCTCACCCCTCCCCGCTCACCCCTCACCTCTCACCCCTCACCTCTCACCCCTCACCCTCACCCTTACCTCTGAGCTCTCACTCCTCACCCTCACCCCTCACCCCTCACCCTCACCTCTCACCTCTCACCCCTCCCCGCTCACCCCTCACCTCTCACCCCTCACCCCTCACCCCTCACCTCTCACCCCTCACCCTCACCCTCACCCCTCACCTCTCGTCCCTCACCCCTCACCTCTCAATCCTCACCCCTCACCCCTCACCCCTCACCCCTCACCCCTCAACCCTCACCTCTCACCCCTCACCCCTCACCCCTCACCCCTCACCCTCACCCCTCACCCCTCACACCTCACCCCTCACCCCTCACCGCTCACCCCTCACCCTCACCTCTCACTTCTCACCTCTCACCTCTCACCCGTCACCTCTCACCCCTCAACTTACACAAGTCCTATCCATTACCGTAACCCATCCTATTACTCTCTAAACCTACCTATTATGCCTGTTCTATCCACCACCTATCTGACAGCCGTGCCCCCTGCCTTGAACCCCTACCCTTGAATTAACTAGGCACGACTGCCACACCTTCAAATCAGCCTCATTCTCGGGCAACGCGAGAAGCGCTGCGAGATTAGTTTGATCTTGATGGGGTGATTTGACCTTGAGGGGTCACAAGGAACAGGAACCTTAATTAAAGCTGTGTAGTCCGATGGTTTTAAGTTTCTGTCATTTTCTGAAATAAATATATTAGCTTGCTCATTATAATCTAACTTGCACTAGTTTGAAGTAAGTTTTATTTTAAATTGCTAATCTTTTTAGATATTTGAGGCGCAAACATGCTAAATTAATTTTGATAAGGACGCCAACATTCTGACACTATAGCTTTCTATAGAAACAGGTTCTATTAAATTGCCTCCATAATACCTTCTATGTGGTGAACAATGTTTAATAAGTTCACCAATGTCTAATTTAGATATGTAGAATCAAATCCAGATAATTGCTTTAGTTTTGAAAATGTGATGTTTACATCGGACTATGGACATTTAATTAAAAATAGCGTCAAATCACAATTATTACTTATAAGGTTATACTTGACACTACCTATTCTGAGGCTCTCTAATTGTCCACGATCGACATTTCTCTCGCTTAATCAACAAATGTTTAAAAGGTTTTTGTAATGTCATTTAAAAACATCCAATGATATCATACTGATGTCAGTCACATAACTTTGCTGGGTTTTCGATATCTTTGTATGTGTATTTAAGAAATAATAATGTTGATGGACTGAGGGTGAGTTGTGGATGTAAGTACCACCGACAGGCTTTGTCTGTGAAGCGACACCTGGAACAAAGTGATGGTGCGCGCGCACCCGGAACTGCTGCAAACAGAGCTGGAGGCCACGTGACCAGGCCTGTTTGTGTCTGTTGTGGCCGTTACCTTGGTTCCCGCACTGCCACCTGGAGGAAAGAAGGGCGAAGCGATCATTCACTCAATATTGTTATCGGAGTCGAAATGAGTCAGAATTAACCCACAACAAGGCTGGATGTGTTGAGCACCCACTTCCTGTGGTTCTCAGATTGTGTTAGCTCCTGCTGTCACTCCTTCCTTCTGTCATTTGTTCGTATTCTACCTGCTGCTGTCAGTCCTTCCGTCTGTCATTTGTTCCTATTCTACCTGTTGCTGTCAGTCCTTCCTTCTGTCATATGTTCCTATTCTACCTGCTGCCATCAGTCCTTCCTTCTGTCATTTGTTCCTATTCTACGTGCTGCTGTCAGTCCTTCCCTATGTTATTGGTTCCTATTCTACCTGCTGCTGTCAGTCCTTCCTTCTGTCCTTCTGTCATGTATTCCTCTTCTACCTGCTGCTGTTAGTTCTTCCTTCTGTCATTTGTTCCTATTCTACCTGTTGCTGTCAGTCCTTCCTTCTGCCATATGTTCCTATTCTACCTGCTGCCGTCAGTCCTTCCTTCTGTCATGTGTTCGTATTCTACCTGCTGCTGTCAGTCCTTCCTTATGTTATTTGTTCCTATTCTAACTGTTGCTGTCAGTCCTTCCTTCTGTCATTTGTTCGTATTCTACCTGCTGCCGTCAGTCCTTCCTTCTGTGATTTGTTCCTATTCTACCTGTTGCTGTCAGTCCTTCCTTCTGTCATATGTTCCTATTCTACCTGCTGCTGTCACTCCTTCCTTCTGTCATTTGTTCGTATTCTACCTGCTGCTGTCAGTCCTTCCTTCTGTCATTTGTTCCTATTCTACCTGCTGCTGTCACTCCTTCCTTCTGTCATTTGTTCGTATTCTACCTGCTGCTGTCAGTCCTTCCTTCTGTCATTTGTTCCTATTCTACCTGCTGCTGTCACTCCTTCCTTCTGTCATTTGTTTGTATTCTACCTGCTGCTGTCAGTCCTTCCTTCTGTCATTTGTTCCTATTCTACCTGCTGATGTCACTCCTTCCTTCTGTCATTTGTTCGTATTCTACCTGCTGCTGTCAGTCCTTCCTTCTGTCATTTGTTCCTATTCTACCTGCTGCTGTCACTCCTTCCTTCTGTCATTTGTTCGTATTCTACCTGCTGCTGTCAGTCCTTCCTTCTGTCATTTGTTCCTATTCTACCAGTTGCTGTCAGTCCTTCCTTCTGTCATATGTTCATATTCTACCTGCTGCCGTCAGTCCTTCCTTCTGTCATTTGTTCCTATTCTACCACCTGCTGTCAGTCCTTCCTTCTATCATGTATTCCTCTTCTACCTGCTGCTGTCAGTTCTTCCTTCTGGCATTCGTTCCTATTCTACCAGCTGCTGTCAGTCCTTCCTTCTGTCAATTGTTCCTATTCTACCTGCTGCCGTCAGTCCTTCCTTGTGTCATGTGTTCCTATTCTACCTGCTGCTGTCAGTCCTTCCTTCTGTCATTTGTTCCTATACTACCTGCTGCTGTCAGTCCTTCCTTCTGTCATGTGTTCCTCTTCTACCTGCTGCTGTCAGTTCTTCCTTCTGTCATTTGTTCCTATTCTACCAGCTGCTGTCAGTTCTTCCTTCTGTCATTCGTTCCTATTCTACCAGCTGCTGTCAGTCCTTCCTTCTGTCAATTGTTCCTATTCTACCAGATTCTGTCAGTCCTTCCTTCTGTCATTTATTCCTCTTCTACCTGCTGCTGTCAGTTCTTCCTTCTGTCATTCGTTCCTATTCTACCTGCTGCCGTCAGTCCTTCCTTGTGTCATGTGTTCCTATTCTACCTGCTGCTGTCAGTCCTTCCTTCTGTCAGTTGTTCCTATACTACCTGCTGCTGTCAGTCCTTCCTTCTGGCACTTGTTTATATTCTACCTGCTGCTGCCAGTCCTTCCTTCTGTCACTTGTTCCTGTTGTACCTGCTGCTGTCAGACCTTCCTTCTGTCACATGTTCTTACATTTGAAACCTGTGTTCAATCCTGGCCAAGTCAAACCAATGAATACTGGTTCAAGTTTGCTACCGAAGTACCGGACGCGGTGGTTCAATCGGTAGAGCACAGGCTTCTCGTGTGGAAGGTTGGGAGTTCGAATCCTGGCCGATTCAAACTAATGACTTACACAATTGAAACTTGATACTACATAGCCTGGCGCTCGGCATGAATAGGATCTGACTCAGTAGCTCAGTATCAGGATAATGTGACTGAGTGGGATATTGGGTTGTGGTCTATCAGTGGGATAACACTATAAAGTGACCATGAGTGTGCACTGTCACAAGTCAGTAGCTGTCCTGATATGACCATATATGTTGCTAGGACTTCAAGCCCCAGCAAACAAAACTGCTTTCGATCTGAGCACACGGTATCATTATAAATGGGCAAGGGGCAGTGGAAGGAGCAAAACCCATTGTCCAAAATTAGAATGTCTCCCGCTTAGAGTTGCATAGTCCGATGGTTTTGAATTTCTGTATTTTTTCTGAGATAAATATATTAGATCGATCACTAGTATCTACTTTACATTAGTTCAAAGTTACTTTTATTTTAAATGGTCAACCTTTGAGATATTTTGAGTGCAAAAATGGAAAATTAGTTTTGGCAAGCTTGCCAAAATTCTGACACCATAGACTTCTGTAGTAACAGGTTCTGTTAAATTGACTCGGTATTGCATTCTACGCAGAACCAAATGCTTAATAAGTGCATCAGTATCTAAGTTAGATATGTAAAATCAAATCTAGATAATTGGTTTGGTTTTGAAAATTTCATATTTCATCAGACCATGCAGCTTTAATCAACAACTGGAAAACTATCCCGGGCAACAGTGGATACAAAATGGCGGATGCCTCGATGGAAAAGTGACCGACATTCAGGAAATAAAATAGAAGTAGTTGACCAAATAACCACCAACGGCTTTCCTGATCACCGTTCGTGGGATTTAATATGAACATTTCTATTATGAAAACCACGGAAACGTTATCAAATGGTCAAAGTAATAAAACAAGGGGAATCACGAGACTATTACTGGCTAGCCGCGAAAGCATTACACTTACCCGTTATGGGCAGCATAAATACGCCATCACCAAAAGAAATAAGATAACTAAATAATTAAGGGTTCTTAATGGGTTGTGGTGTTCTCTGTGGCAGAGTGGTTAGAGTGTCTGACTTTTTTCTAGGTCGGACTCCTAATCTGAAGGTCGGTGGTTTGATTCCCCATGCCCCCATCTCTGCCAATTTGGATTTCCACCGCTGAGTATAACTTACAGCGTCATCAAAGGCCGGTTGCTCTCATACCATGTCTATGTGGTGTGGGAGGTTAAAAATCCCTTGGGTCGATAAAAGTGTAGGCTCGGGCTTTCTATCGACAAATTGTCTAATGGTGAAAACAAGCCTATTCAGGCTTATCCATGATAGGCAGTATAAATCTTCAACAACAAAAAAACAAAAAAAAGTAAATAAGGACAAACAAATACCCTGAAAAACAGGTCCCAGTCAAACCTTGTGAATTGTTGCTTGCTACCATCAAATGCAGACAATTTGTGTTCCTTATTTCAGCTTCCATTGGCCTATCCTAGTAATATCAAGGCTCAGGCCAGGGGGTGACAAGTAGCCTATGCCTCTGTTCACATGATTTTGCCACATATTCCTTACACGTGTATTACATTATACTAGCTTTAACTTTAACCCGTGCTGCGCATGGGTTGAAGCTAGGCTCAGCATCAATCCCTGGACCAATAGTATGTTAAGGCGGTCACAATGACAGTCTGGTCGAAGTGGCCAAAGTTAGTCAAAACCATCCAAATTAAAATTAAATACTATGTTCTTTTGTAATTCAAAAGTAATGTCATGGGGGTTATGAAAATGGGAAATATTGTGCCTAGAGCAGGACTCGAACCCACATCTCTTTGTATTCCAGGCCAGTGTGCTAACCATTACACCACCTAGGTTCCTTGATATCAACAGACTACCCACACATACCTGTCTATGGTGTTACTTGCCTGAGAGGTCAGTACAGACCACTACACTCGTCCCCCTGGAATTGTAAGTCTTTTAATGCTTACAATTACATACATAGAGGCAATGCACTAACACATACATACACACGGTAGGTTCAACAACCATACAGCACATAGCTTGTACAGGATCCTGGTCATGGCCCCAGTGTCATGGGGGTGATGAAAATGGGAAATATTGCACCTAGAGCGGGACTCGAACCCACATCTCTTTGCATTCCGGGCCAGTGTGCTAACCATTACACCACCTAGGTTCCCTGATATCAACAGACTACCCACGCCTACCTGTCTATGGTGTTACTTGCCTGAGAGGTCAGTACAGACCACTACACTCGTCCCCCTGGAAGTGTAAGTCTTTTAATGCTTACAATTACATACATAGAGGCAATGCACTAACACATACATACACAGGGTAGGTTCAACAACCATACAGCACGTAGCTTGGTCAGTGCAGACCACTACACTAATATGAAATGAGTATGTTAGGCAAAAAAACATGTTATTAACAACCCATACATGGCGAAACATCAGTGCATGATGCTGCACATTGGCAGAGGATCAGAAGGATCCTAATGCTTACCCACCGTTCGGTTTTATAGATATAATTATCTTAAAGCTGCATAATCCGATGAAAACATCAAATTTTCAAAACCAAAACAATTATCTAGATTTGATTCTACATATCTAACTTAGATACTGCTGCACTTATTAAACATTTGTCATCACATAGAAGGGAATATTGAGTAAATTTAATAGAACCTGTTACTGCAGAAGCCTATGGTGTTAGAGTTTTGGCAAGCTTGCCAACATTAATTTTACACATTTTCACTTCAAATATCTCAAAAGTTAACCATTTAAAATAAAAGTTACCTAAAACTAAAGTAAGGTAGATTATAACCACCAACCTAATTATATTTATCTCAGAAAATGACAGAAACTCAAAACCATCGGACGATGCAACTTTAATGAAAGATCACACTCAGAATACACTGTTTGAGATCGAACATTGTAGGTTGGGATTGGCTTGCCCAGCACCATTAAACTGTGAGGGCCTCATGGATATGTTTAGCATTTCGGTGATGTCACACATGGAAGAGAATGGTGTACTTGCACAGGTTATAAGGCATACTTAAACCTTCAGATTTAGTTTTAAGTGATAGTAGGGTTTGGTCTCCTTTCTACATATGTGATGGTAGGATTTGCCCTACTTTCTACATCTGTGATGGTAGGATTTGCCCTACTTTCTACATATGTGATGGTAGGATTTGCCCTACTTTCTACATCTGTGATGGTAGGATTTGCCCTACTTTCTACATCTGTGATGGTAGGATTTGCCCTACTTTCTACATCTGTGATGGTAGGATTTGCCCTACTTTCTACATCTGTGATGGTAGGATTTGCCCTACTTTCTGCATCTATGATGGTCGGATTTGCCCTACTTTCTACATCTGTGATGGTAGGATTCGCCCTACTTTCTACATCTGTGATGGTAGGGTTTGCCCTACTTTCTACATCCATGATGGTAGGATTTGTGCTACTTTCTAAATATACGGGGTGCAGTTGCAGTGGGCATGGTGTTCTCTGTGGCCGAGTGGGTAGAGTGTCTGACATTTGTCTAGGTCGGGTTCCTAATCTGAAGGTTGGTGGTTCGATTCCCCAACCCCCACCTCTGCCAATTTGGATTTCCATCGCTGTGTATAACTTACATCATCATCAAAGGCTAGTTGCTCTCATAGTCATACCATGTCTATGTGGTGTGGGAGGTTAAAAATCCCTTGGGTCGGTCAAAGTGTAGGCTCGGACTTTCTATCGACAAACTGTCTAATGGTGAAAACAAGTCTATTCAGACTTATCCATGACAGGCAATATAAATCTTCAAGAAAAAAAAAATATATATATATATATATAATATGACCTAACATATGGCATTGAGGACATCGATTAGCGCGTAATAATATTAATGTTTTCAGAGTTTTTTGGCGATGAATTGATTTACCTTGCTCATAACGGATAAGTGTGTTTTCACCGCTGGATAGCACTAATCCAATTTGTTTTCCTAACAATAGTCCCCCCTTGACCACGGAGACCTTCTGATCATGGTTGGGCCCTAAATAACTCATAGAGAATATCATGTTTCAAGCTATGCAAATTATAACTAGTCATATTTGAATATAATAAGTGTTTGGTTATGGTATCACCTCTTTAAGTTTAAGTCATTAGTCTGACTTAGCCGAACTTTAAACCCAGTATAAAGTTGAAGGCTGGCGGTTTGAGTGGTGTGGACAGGCTAATAAGAAATCACTACAGGCAACGAAGGAAAGTAGATAAAGAGTGAAAGGTAGGAGAGTGAGTCTCTCATTTATTATATTTATAGTTTCCAGAACAAGATGGTGGTGATCACATGATCCAATCTTCCAATCCCTAACAAGCATTCCTCTATCCACCAATGCGGGTTCAATATCCCTGTTGCCAAGGCATGGTTAGATCTGTATCTGGTGCAGTGATCCACAAATAACTCTTGGAGGGGAGGGGGTATGTGAGGCAACTTCCCAAAGACGGTCCCACCTAAGAAGTGACATTATTTCAGGTCAAGAAGTGACCCTCTCTCTCTATACTATATTAATACGCAATTTCTCTCTTAATTAGTAATAAACCACCAACTCCACATATACCTTATATGCCGTTCGTTTTACATACTATTTATCATTTTATAGACAAGTTGCAATTTATTATAGCAGAGTTCTCCATATCCCATATCTCATACGTCGGAAAATTGTACACCAGGTTTAAAATCAGGCGACCTGTCAGTTAGGGAGTAGGCGCTCAACTCACGCAACCATCCTACAGATTAACAGGTACTAGATCACATCCCCATGCCTGTGTGTATATATGAAACACTTAGATAATATTGCCTTCAATATATTGTTGTTGGCATCCTTCAGTCTTGCAGACTATGGAGTAGTGCCTGTAGAGTTGGTTGAGGAACATCATCTTGTATGGCTGTAGAAACCAATCCTCGATTTGCACAATCTGTCCAATATAATAGTAAACATATAATATAATTGTGACAATATATGAATCAAAGAGTGTCCACCATTATTGCATTGACCCCTGATTCTCTCCAGATACTACAGGTTATTTTGTTTTAAGTTGGGATGAATGCTTATTCATTTGAATCCATGATTTCTAAGCGCTGTGTCTTTGATCTTCGAGTCATTAGTGTTGAAAGTTATTTACACAATTTGTTTGCTAATGGATGTAGCGTTAAACTACAAGCAAACACCAGTGGGATGCCCTTCATTCTACCATCGCATGACATGGTTCCCAAGTGTGGGTGAGCAGGAAGGCTCTTCGCCACCCTCCCACCCTACCACCCTCTCACGTGGTTCCGCTGACCCCATCATCCGGAGCAGTGTGAGCTGTTCAGTGGACAGCTGGCCCCAACTTGTTACTGCCAATTACTTAGAACCAAGTCATGCCGGCTTCCCAGCCAAGGGTGGTCACGCGAATGTCGCAGAAAGACCAGTTACAGGAATGTTGTGGAAAGACCAGGCATGTGAATGTCACAGAGTGACCGGTTACATGAATGTCGTGGAAAGATCGGCTACATGAATGTCATAGAAATACCAGTTACATGACTGTCACAGACAGACCAGTCACATGCATGTCGCAGAAATACCAGTTAGATGAATGTCGCAGAAAGATCAGTTACATGAATGTTGTGGAAAGATCAGTCACATAAATGTTGCAGAAAAACCAGTCACACAAAAGTCGCAGAAAGAGTGGTTACATGAATGCCATTGCAAGACGAGTCACATGAATGTCATGGAAAGACCAGTCACATGAATGTCACATAAGGACCAGTCACATGAATGTCATGGAAATACCAGTCACATGAATGTCACAGAAAGAGCAGTCACTTGAATGTCATGGAAAGACCAGTCACATGAATGTCACAGAAGGACCAGTCACATGAATGTCATGGAAAGACCAGTCACATGAATGCCACAGAAGGACCAGTCACATGAATGTGATGGAAAGACCAGTCACATGAATGTCACAGAAGGACCAGTCACATGAATGTCATGGAAAGACCAGTCAGAATGAATGTCACAGAAGGACCAGTCACATGAATGTCATGGAAAGACCAGTCACATGAATGTCACAGAATGACCAGTCACTTGAATGTTGCAGAAGGACCAGTTACATGAATGTAATGGAAAGACCAGTTACATTGTTTGTTGTTTGTTTGTTGTTGTTTTACTTCCTAGCAACATCTAAGGTCATATCAGCACGGGCACCGACTTATGACAGTGCGCACTCATGGCGACTTTATAGTGCTGTCCCACTGGGAAACCAGGCCGCCGGCACCATGACTTGGTATCCCACTCAGTCACATTATCCTGACACTGAGCACACCAGTCTTTGCCTTGTCCTAATAATGCCGAGCGCCTGGCTAGGAAGCGACAAGTATCAATTTTAAAGTCATTGGTTTGACTCGACCAGGGTTCGAACCCACGACCCCACGATCTACCAGCATGGGAGACGGACGCTCTAACTCATCTCTGAGGAGCTGCCCTGTTTGGGATCTGCCCACTCCGAGGGCTGTCGTCTCTGGGAGCTGCCCACACTAGGAGCTGCCCTCTCTGTGAGCTGCCCTCTCTGGGAGTTGCCCACTCCGGGAGCTGTCGTCTCTGGGAGCTGCCCACACTAGGAGCTGCCCTCTCTGTGAGCTGCCCTCTCTGGGAGTTGCCCACACTAGGCAGGTTGGAGAGCTTACCTCGATCGGGCTATGGTGGTTAAATACCTCATTCGACCCCCAGTTCAATAACCAAGGTCGAATTTTATATAGGATTAGTGTGCAGGTTCACAGATATGGTTCTGGCACACTGAGTTTTGGGATGTTTTTGTATTAGAATACATCACTAGAAAGCAAAAAATGATATCTAATTTGTTTAATATTTTCAGGCCATTTAGTTGGGACTGGATTGAGTAAATTAGCAGTGAATATTAGGAAATAATTCAGTAGTTACAACATATGGCTACAGGCTAGAACTGCCCATGATAGTACTGTGTTGGTATAGCAGTAAACCCCAAACAATAGGGCACCTCCAGTCAACCATGGGGGTATATGCTGGTCTTTGGCCCACTCATATACTTCCACTTGCCACTTGGGGAGGAGGTCCTGTGGGGACTGTTGTACATCATTTAGATATATTTTGTGCATACCAATATATATATGCATAATAAATAATTCACTGTGATTATGCATCTGATGCATAATCATGACAAAGATGGCTTGTCTTGTTGGTACAACATTAAGAAAAGTCTACCTTAAATATTATTGTATTTGATTTATTTTATTGATGGTTATCACTTTTAATTTCTATTCCTGTTATTTAATGGAAGGCAGGTGCCGGAAGGCCTGGTGCCGGGAGATGTATTCTTTATATACCAGTTTTTTACCACTATATGTATGCATAATATATAATTCACTGTGATTATGCTGAAGCATAATCACCACGAATACGATATATGAATGTGTATGTATGTGTGTGTATGTATATATGTGTTTGTATATGGATGTTTATGGATGTATATGGATACATATTATACATATACCTATACATACATATGCATACATATACATACCTATACATACATACACATACACATGCATACACATGCATACACATGCATACACATGCATACACATGCATACACATGCATTCACATGCATACACATGCATACACATGCATACACACATACACATCCATACACATCCATATACAATCATATACAAACATATCATTACATACACACACATACACACATACATACATACATACACCCACATACATATATATTTACATATATACATACATATATATACATGTATATACATATATATATATACATACAGACATATATACATATGTGTATACATAAATACATATCTCAGAGTGGTCCTCCATTTGTCACTGCTAAATTAATCCATATGTAGTCTGTGTCACTATCAGACTTATTGCAACAATTCAAGGGGCCTAAGCTCTGACACTTTCACCCTCATATTTTAACCAAGCACTGCCATTACCCTAAATAATATTCCATTTATATTTTATTTATTTTATTTTTGATTATGCATGTACATGTTCACATACACATACTTATAAAGTTATATATATATATATATGTATATGCACATACATATGTATATATTATATATAATATATACATAATATTGCAATATCAGGTGAAGTATAACTTACCAGTGTTCCTAAATGTAGAGATGACTGCGTCAAATCCATCACAATACTAATCCATTTGCAATTAACAAGTTGACTGTTGTGTAGTGTGTGCCTTCAGAAATATGTGTGTGCAGTGCACTGTGGACACAGACCTTTATAAACCAAATCCAATCCACTCTCAAGTGAGTGTTGACTGGCGTTGACTTTCGTCCATGCCTCCCCCCCTGACTGCTTTCACACATCAGGTTGCCAATGGTTCGCTGTGCTATTATTTAGGGTAATGGCAGTGCTTGGTTAAAATCTGAGGGTGAAAGTGTCAGAGCTTAGGCCCCTTGCATTGTTGCAATAAGTCTGAGAGTGACACAGACTGCATATGGATTAACTTAGCAGTTACAAATGGAGGACCACTCTGATATATGTGATGCAATCATTTCTAAATACAATATGTATGTATATGAGTTAGCCTCACGAAAACGGGCCAATCGGTGATCAAGTGAAGATGTCGGCATCGCAATTCTTAAAAGTGTAGTGCATTTCTTTGTTTCATATTAAATTATCCTAGAAACAAATTAGGTTGTTTTATTTTCTCGACCTATACATTCAGTATACATTTAAGGGCTTTCCAGCATCTCTGTCAATGCTAAACTATAACTATACCGATCAACGCCGACATCCAATGATCGATGCCAACAACTTTAATAATCTCAGCCTCGCAATTCTTAAAGTCTTGTTCATTTCTTTGTTTTATAGTAAATTATCCTAGAAACAATTAAGGTTGTTGTATTTTCTCGACCTATGCATTCAGTATAAATTTAAGGACTTTCCAACATCTCTGTCAATGTTAAACTATAATTATACCGATCAATGCCGACATCCATGCTCGATGCCGACAACTTCCACCAATTGGCCCGTTTTCATGAGGCTGACCCATATGCATATATATATAGTCATGTATATATGTCTCCATATGTATTTATGTATACATATATGTATATATGTCTGAATATATATGTATATATGTATATACATGTATGTAAAAGTATGTATATGCATATATATGTACCACTTTTCCCGACCCGAGTTTACGCGGCCCGACTTTACCGGGGTCGACTTTACCCTGGTTGACTTTACCGGGGTCGACTTTACCCGCCTCAACATTACCCGGCTCAACTTTACCAGCCTCAACATTACCTGCCTCAACTTTACCCGGCTCGACGTTACCCACCTCGATGTTACCCACCTCGACCTTACCCGCCTCGACATTACCGAACCCGACTTTACCCGACCCGACTTCACCCGGCCCGACTTACCCGATGCGACTTCACCATACTCGACTTCACCCCACCCGACTTCACCCGACATGAGTTCACCCGACCCAAGTTCACCCAACATGACTTTACCCGACCCGACTTTAGCCGACCCGACTTTACCCGACCACACTTTACCCGACCCGATTTTACCTGACCCTACTTTACCAGGTAGAGTCGAGCCGGTAGAGTCGAGTTGGTTAAAGTCGAACCGGTTAATGTTGAGCCGGGGAAAGTCGAGCCGGGAAAAGTCGAGCTGGGTAAAGTTGAGCGGGGTAAAGTCGATCTGGGTAAAGTAGAGCCTGATAAAGTCGGTTAAAGTTGAGCCTGGTAGAGTCGAGCCTGGTAGAGTCGAGACGAGTAGAGTCAAGCCAGGTAGAGCCGAGTCGGTTAAAGTTGATCTGGTTAATGTCGAGCCGGGAACAGGCGAGCTGGGTAAAGTCAGGCCGGGTAAAGTCGAGCTGGGTAAAGTCGAGCTGGGTAAAGTCGAGCAGGGTAATGTCGAGCCGTGTAAAGTCGAGCCAGGTAAAGTCGAGCCTGATAAAGTCGAGCCGGTTAAAGTCGAGCCTGGTTGAGTCAAGCCAGGTAGAGTCGAGCCGGCTAGAGTCAAGCTGAGTAGAGTCGAGCCGGATAGAGTCGAGCCAGACGAGTGATTCTTCAGAATTGGAGACCCTATTGTTGCATTAGTGTCAAAAATGAAAATGTATTCTGAACATCTATTGTATACTATTTATAAACTTCCAGGTGAGTGGAATCATCAACCAAAAACAAAAAATCACTACCACCACTGGTTTTGATAGCTTCAAAGAATTTTGATGCAAAGAGTCTCCTGTGTGTTACAATGTGACACCACCATCATTTAAGTACAGTATCAGAGATGTTGGCCAGATTATTGGTATGGGATGTTGAAGTACAACAGGAAAGATACCTTTTAAAGTACAAAGTGCAGTATCTACATTAAACACTGATAACAAAAAAACTAATTTAATTTGTGACACCGTAACGCACGTCCCATCACAAATAAAATGTTTTCCATCTTATTCATATTAATTATTCATTTTAATATACTCATTATATGTGTAGTTCCGTAAATGCAGATCATACATATTTGTCAGAGAATAGCGAAGTTAGTAGTTTGTGAGACAGTGTTACGTGTGACACCAAAACACACAGGACAGTGTTTCATGTGACATTATCTAATGTGTTATATAATAATAAGAATTTAAATGAAAAAGTAATTAATTGCTTAGATAAGGAAGGTATGGAGAATAGGAGAGGCTGGTTAGCTTGGTGTCAGGATAATGTGACTGAGTGGGATATCGGGTCATGGTGCCGGCAGCCTGATTTCCCAGTGGGGCAGCACTATAAAATTGCCATGAGTGCATGCTGTCACAAGTCAGTACCCATCCTGACATGACCTTAGATGTTGCTAGGATGTAAAACAACAACAAACAAACAAACAACAAATCATACGATCACAACCACAAACCGTAAGTTTTAGTAGTATAGTAGGGGTCTATTGAGCGTAAAATTGTGTAATCCTGGCTCTGAGAGAGTCCATTGACCTTAGATGAATCGTTCTGACAGCGTCCATGGGTGTGGAGGGTGGGGGGTCATCTAAGGTCAATGGACTCTCTCAGAGCCAGGATTATGTCATTTTACTCTGTGGTGTTCTCTGTGGCGGAGTGGCTAGAGTGTCTGAAGGTCGGTGGTTCGATTCCCCGTGCCCCCATCTCTGCCAATTTGGATTTCCACCGCTGTGTATAACTTACAGCATCATCAAAGGCCAGTTGCTCTCATACCATGTCTATGTGGTGTGGGAGGTTAAAAATCCCTTGGGTCGGTAAAAGTGTAGGCTCAGGCTTTCTATCGACAAACTGTCTAATGGTGAAAACAAGCCTATTCAGGCTTATCCATGATAGGCAGTATAAATCTTCAACAACAAAAAAAACAAAAAAAAGAACCCTACTATACTACTCGTTTTGGCGCCGTGCTTAGATGTGCACAAAAAACGTGACACGTCATGATTTATTGCAGATTACGTCACTTCCTAATGGAGTTTCCATCTAAAATGTCACCAATCTGTCTGTTAGGATGGTTTGTTTAGTCTGGAGTCTTCCCTTCCCTCATTATGACATTTCAGTACTCAAATATTGACTTTGTAAATTGTCTGGTCCGTACGTTACATATGTGACACAATCGATAAAAATTGCTTTAATTCAGTTAATTTCTGATTATTCCAGATTATCTCTTATTATTTGAAAACATTGTAGGTCATAGATTAAATAAAAGTATTACTGATTATGCATTCCATGCTTGATAACTGGTAAAACTAACAAACCATCTGTGCTGTCAGTGTGACACCAACGGTACGCACAGGACAGGTATGTTGACAGCGATATTGTCATGTAACTGTGCAATGTAAAAACTAAAGGTAGTGAAAAATATCTTTATTGATATAATCTTGACAACATAAAAGCAAATTGAATCAACTGTGCTTGATAGTTTTCTTCATTTACAGCTTCAAAGATGGTGGACACTCCAGTGCAAATTCATTGCTGCCATTTTTTGGCCAATTTTCCACTTTATTTAATTATTTTTACACCTTGTGGACTCTTTATGTGTCTGGTTTTGATTGCTAGTGTTTGCTTAGTATATGAACAAATTGTTTTTCTGAAATTGTTTTGAAGAGTTTAGCGATTAATAATGAAGCGCAACCAAATGGGTCTCCAATTCTGGAGAACTACTCAGGTAGAGTCGAGCTGGGTGGAGTCGAGTTGGTTAAAGTCGAGCCGGTTAATGTCGAGTTGGGAAAAGTCAAGCCGGGTAAAGTCAAGCCGAGTAAAGTTGAGCTGGGTAAAGTCGAGCCGGGTAAAGTCGAGCCGGGTAAAGTCGAGCCGGGTAAAGTCGAGCCGGGTAAAGTCGAGCCGGGTAAAGTAAAGCCGGCTAGAGTCAAGCTGAGTAGAGTCGAGCCGGATAGAGTCGAGCCGGGTAGAGTCGAGCCGGGTAGAGTCGAGTTGGTTAAAGTTGAGCAGGGTAAACTCGAGCCAGGTAAAGTCGAGCCGGGTAAAGTTGAGCCGGGTAAATTTGAGCTGGACAAAGTTGAGCCGGGTAAAGTCGAGCCGGGTAAAGTTGAGCCCGGTAAAGCCGAGTCCGCTAAAGTCGAGCCTGGTAAAGTCAACTAATGTTGAGTCAGGTAGAGGCATATTGATTAATATTAATATAATTATGCCTGCCTGCACAACCACAGATTACAGCCGTGGACTTTACATATATACATACATATACATACATATACAAATATATACATATACATACACACATACATACACATTCCTATATCATATTCTTGGTGATTATGCTTTGGTATAATCACCGTGAATTATATATTATGCATACATATAGTGGTAAAAAAATGGTCTATAAAGAATACATCTCCCGGCACAAGGCCTTCCGGCACCGGACTACCATTACATAATATGAATAGCAACAAAAAGTAGTAACCAACAATAAAATAAATCAAATACAATAATATTTAAGGTAGGTTTTTATTAGTGTTGTACCAGCAAGAACAGGTATGCAGGTATTGCAGGTATTGCAGGTATTGCAGGTATAGCAATACCTCAGGGAGTTTGATGCCCCTGCCTGGCAGAGTTGTAAACCACTGCCTAGTGGTACAGGTTCTTGACAGAACCGAAGGCTAAGGGAGCAAACCCTAATCAGAAAACCATGTCACTGTGGCAGCATTAAGGGCGGTTGATGTATGGAACTCCCAACATCTCCCGACCAGCCACTGCAGGGACAAACAGTTTTGCGCCTGTCTTGACATGTTCTGGCCGGTGTGAAACCTCTATTTGCTCCCCGAGAGAGTGCCACTGGTAACTTGCAAAAGCCAGCAGCACTTCAACACTTTTGCAGGCAGCTTTCATGAAATGCACAGAAAGAGAGGGCGCCCTCATCTCTGGTTCAAGGATACCATCAAGAGAAACCTGAAGCTGAGTGACATTAAGACCGACTCATGGACGCAACTCTCACAGCAAAGAACTAAATGGAGAGCGGAAGTCAAGTAATGAAAGCAGTCTTTGTCGCATCACGACCGACATCATGATGATGATGATGATGACCAGCAAGACAAGTCATCTTTGTAGTGATTGCATCAGATGCATAATCACAGTGAATTATTTATTATACATATATATATTGGTATGCAAAAAATATATCTAAATGATGTACAACAGTCCCCACAGGACCTCCCCCTGTGGCAAGTGGAAGTATATGAGTGGGGCATTTATGGCTAGTGGGGGATTTATGGCTATACCAACATAGTTCTATCATGGGCAGTTCTGTCCTGTAGCCATGTTTTGTAACTAGTGAATTATTTCCTAATATTCACTGTTAATTTACTCAATCCGGTCCCAACTAAATGTCCTAGGAATATTCAGGAAATTGATATAATTATTTGCTTTCTAGTCATGTATTCCAATATGAAACATCCCAAAACTCAATGAATCAGAGCCCAAAATGTCAAACTGCACATTAATCTTATATAAAATTCGACCTTGGAAATGAACTCGGTGGCCAAATGACCACCGTAATTAAAACGAGGTAAGCTCTCCAACCTGCTAGGAGCTGCCCTCTCTGTGAGCTGCCCTATCTGGGAGTTGCCCACTCTGGGAACTGCACTCTCCAGGAGCTGCCCTCTCTGGGAGCTGCCCACTCTGGAAGCTGCCCACTCTGTGAGCTGCCCACGCTAGTAGCTGTCCATTGCTGCTGCCACCGTTGGGAGCCGTCCTCCCAAGAGCTGTGGGTGAGATGGTTCTGTGTGTCTTTGTTGACTTTATTACCGAACATCCGAAGAGTTCAGAAAGACCCCGCTTTGCACCCCACTGCAGTCACGTGGTCGGGGTGGCTTTCATCAATAGTCGATAAAACGGGCACCTGGGCTGGACTGTTAAGCGCTACTGGCGGCTTCTCACAGCTGCTGCTCAGATCTCCTCAAATCTACTTAAATCTCCTCAGATCTAGTTAGACCTACTCAGCCCGGACCTACTCAGATCAACACAGATATATCAAGATCTCTTCAAATCTACTCAAATCTACTTAAATCTACTCAGGTCTGTTAGGGTTAGACTTACTAAGCCCATATCTGCTCAAATCTACTGAGATCTGTCTAGATCAGCTCAAATCTACTCAAATCTTCTTAATTGTACTCAGATCTACACAATTCTGTATATGATGTGGTAGATCTACTGAAATTGAACCCGATCTACATAGATCTGTTTATTCGGATCTGCTCAAATCTGCTCAGCGATGCTTTTAACTGTCTAGAGATGTTCAGAGACGTTTATAGTTAACGTTTATAGTTACTTAAATACTCTCCAATCTGTTCAGAGCAGAGCAGAACTCGAAAAGATCACCCATGATGCTCCCATGTGTCATTTTATACTTTCTGTCACATGTTGACAATTGTAGACAAGTTGACGCTTACGGTGACAGTCACATGTTGATGACAGTGTATCCAATGACAAGTATAGTGACAGCATTGAATTAACTGACATTCAAAGTGACTGTCATGTTGACAGTCGTATATCAGCTGACACTCAAGGTGACTTTGACCTACGGACGGTAATTCTCTGTGGCGGAGTGGTTAGAGTGTCTGACTTTTTTCTAGGTCAGATTCCTAATCTGAAGGTCAGTGGTTCGATTCCCCGTGCCCCCACCTCTGCCAATTTGGATTTCCACCGATGTGTATAACTTACAGTGACATCAAAGGCCAGATGCTCTCATACCATGTCTATGTGGTGTGGGAGGATAAAAATCCCTTGGGTCGGTAAAAGTGTAGACTCAGGCTTTCTATCGACAAACTGTCTAATGGTGAAAACAAGTCTATTCAGACTTATCCATGATCGGCAGTATAAATCTTCAAATATCAACGGACACAGAACCTAACCATCAGAAGTTGACAGAGGGTTTACAAACTGACATTCAAATTAATAATAAGTAACTCATAGATCTTTTTTGATTTACCCATGACTGACATTTTAGTAAACAGTGGGTAATTCCTGATTAATACCAAGTAATCCTTGATTTCCCCCTGAGTAACACTCAGTGATCCCTCTGTAATTCCAGGAAGAAGAAAATCTCCACCATCGATCCCTCCTCAACTTCCACAGGGATGTGATTCTTCCGCGAATACGCAGATTTCCGAGTTTTTAATAATGAAATTGGTCATCCTTCTGATTCATGCAAATCCGGTGAAAAAATATGTTGGTGTTATATAGAGTGGTAGGGCTTAATATACGGGTAATGCAGTACCTATCTGCTAAAATACCTCAGGGAGCTTGACGCCCCTGCCTTGCAAAGTTATGAACCACTGCCTTGTGGTATAGGTTCTTGATAGAACCAAAGGCTAAGGGAGCAAACCCTAACAGAAAACCATGCTTCCATGGCAGCATTAAGGGCGGTGATGAATGGAACTCCCAACATCTCCCAGCCATCCACTCAAGGGACAAATAGTTTGCACCTGTCTTGATGTGTTCTTGCCGGTGTGAGACCTCTATTTGCTCCCCTAGAGAGTGCTGCTAGTAACACTTGCAAATGGCAGCAGCACTTCAACACTTTGCAAGCAGCTTTTATGAAATGCACAACCGCACAAAATAGCAGCGGTTAAGAAATAAAAGCAGTCTTTGTCGCATTGCGACTGACAGTATGATGATGATGATGATGATGAGGGCTTAATATGAAGTGTTACTGCACATATAGAAAGGATAATGTATATTTTCCTGCTGAAAATACTACTTTTAAGACCCTTAAAATACTATTTATTTTGATAATGCAAATAAATCCCTCGTTCCAGTTACTGTAAAACCTGCGAACCAAAGCACCGTGGCCCTTAACTTGCCAGCCACTCAGCTTTTCATGAGTAGAACACATTGAAACCACACCTTGACCTGTCTGCCTACAAGTCACGGTCGTCTATACCTTCATGAAACAGTTACATGCCCGTGGCTTCCTGGGGGGACCGTCGGACTTGGGCGGTGTGTGTTGGTGGGGATGCCGGGTGGTGATGTCGGTAGTGCTTGTGGCGGTGGTGGTGGTAGGTGGGGGTGGTATGTGGTGATGGGAGGTGGTAGTGGGTGGTGGGATTGATGATGGTAGGTGGTGATGGTAGGTGGTGATGTGAGGTGGGGGTGGGAGGTGGTGGTGGGAGGTGCTGGTGGGCGGTGGCAGTGGGCGGTGGCGGTGGTTTGTGGTGGTGGCAGTGGGTGGTGGTGGTGGCAGTAGGTGGTGGCGGTGGCAGTAGGTGGTGGCAGTAGCAGTAGTCGGAGACAGTTATTGGTGATGGTAGCGGTGGAAATGGTGGTGGGTGGTGGGTGCGGCATTGGTGGTGGTTGTGGCGGAATGCGGTGGCAATGGGTGAGGCAGTGTGTGCTGTTGGTGACAGTGGGTGGTGGCAGTGGGTGGTGGCAGTGACAGTGGTTGTGGCGGTGGACGGTGGCAGTGGGTGGTGGCACTGGGTGGTGGGTGGTTGCAATGGGCGGTGGGCGGTGGCAGTGGGTGGTGGCAGTGCCCGGTTGTGGTGGGTGGTGGCAGTGGGCAGTGGCAGAGAGTGGTTGCGGTGGCAGTGGGCGGTGGATGGCGGCAGTGGGCGGTGGCAGTGGGCGATGACAGTGGGCGGTGGCAGTGGGTGCGGCAGTGGCCGGTGGCAGTGGCCGGTGGCAGTGGCCGGTGGGCGGTGGCAGTGGGCGGTGGGTGGTGGCAGTGGCAGTGGTAGTGGGCAGTTGGTGGTGGCAGTGGGCAGTGGCAGTGGGTGGTGGCAGTGGGTGATGGTGGTGGCAGTGGGCCGTGGTAGTGGATGGTGGCAGTGGGTGATGGCGGTGGCAGTGGGTGGTGGCAGTGGGTGATGGCGGTGGCAGTGGGTGGTGGCAGTGGGTGATGGTGGTGGCAGTGGGTGGTGGCAGTGGGTGATGGCAGTGGCAGTGGGTGGTGGCAGTGGGTGGTGGCAGTGGGTGATGGCGGTGGCAGTGGGTGGTGGCAGTGGGTGATGGCAGTGGCAGTGGGTGGTGGCAGTGGGCGGTGGCAATGTGTTACGGCAGTGGCAGTGGGTGGTGGCAGTGGGCGGTGGCGGTGTCCTGGCTGGGTGTGGTGAGTGACTGACGGCTGCTGCCGTTGCCAGGTGGCTACTTAGAGCTGCCCCACGTGGCAGGCACGGTGCAGCTTCCATATGATGGACGGGGTGCAGTTGCAGTGGCCGTGTCGTTTTGCCGTCAAGCCGGCAGTAAAAGTGGAGGAAACCTCATCAAATACCGTAAGTGTTACAACGCCCAGCCTGCCTCAACTGCCCTCTGCTCTCCCAGACCGGGACTTGTGAGCAGTAACGATCGGGGCGTCTGGTTTTAACCGGTAGTTCTGACAACGGCCTAGTTGAACACCAAACCCAGTTCGGCGGCACTGGTCTGCCGAGCATCTTCATATTGAGTACCCGATGCATAGCCGTAGCTAATAATGCTTCTTTGGTGTCGCCATTAAATTCATGGAAGGACATGTGCCAAAGATGTAAGGTTTGCAGGACGGGGACCTGTCAGGTGTGTGATGGGTCACGCGGGTACATGAGGCACGTGAAGTGGCTGAATAAAACAGTCAAGTGTCGATCAGAACTCAACGTGTCAGGTCTCAATCTCTCAGATGGGGCGAGGCTCCAGAGGGATATCGCAGTATCCCAGCCCAGGAATCTTGTAAGGCTAGATACAATTTCCAGCCGTTTCAGGGAGGTTACATGCTGAGGTTTCTGTTGGTTGGGCGGCGAGGTGGGGGGGAGGGCGGAGAGAAAACCCCTAGCTTGGCTCCACTAGCTACGGCCCTGCAATTGGATATTCTTAATAATTCTGTGATGTCATATATAGAAGGGAAAGGTGTGTCATGGGGGTGGTGACAATGGGAAATATTGTGCATAGAGCAGTACTCGACCCCACATCTCTTTGCATTCCGTGCCAGTGTGCTAACCATTACACCACCTAGGCTCCCTAATATCACCACACTACCCACGCCTACCTGTCTATGTGGTTACTTGCCTGAGAGGTCAGTACAGACTACTACACTCGTCCCCTTGGAATTGTAAGTCTTTTAATGCTTACAATTACATAGATACAGGCAATGCACTAAAACATAAATACACAGGGTAGGTTTAACAACCATACAGCGCATAGCTTGTACAGGATCCTGGTTATGGAACCAGTGTCATGCGGGTGATGAAAATGGGAAATATTGTGCCTAGAGTGGGACTCGAGCCCACATCTCTTCGCATTCTGGGCCAGTGAGCTAACCATTACACCACCTAGGCTTCCTGATATCACTACACTACCCACGCCTACCTGTCTATGTGGGTACTTGTCTGAGAGGTCAATTACATCAATTATATGACAGTCAAAGGACTTAAAGTGGATTATTAACAAGAGTAGGTTTGTATTACTTTCTTTTGGGGACTTATATTGCAGTTGGCTGCTTTTTTATAACTATTGTCATAATTAATACGCAATAAGTATTCCAGTTCTATTTAGTAGACAAAAGCCTGTTGGACGGTGTAAGAATACCGTCGCCTACATCACATGATTCCATGTATTTTTATGTTGCTATATATTACATAGCAATCACACAACATTGGTGACTCACGAGCAGATTTTGCGAGTGCAGTTTTCCATGACCATTCAAACCAATGACTTTGAAATGTATGCTTGTCGCTTCCTAGCTTGCCGCTCAGGATTAATAGGATAGTTCAAAGGAATGGTTGGCTCAGTGTAAGGATAATGTGACTCAGTGGGATATTGGGTCATGGTACTGACAGCCTGATTTCCCAGTGGGGCAGCACTATAAAGTCGCCATGAGTGTGCACTGTCACAAGTCGGTACACATCCTGATATGACCTTAGATGTTACCAGGACGTAAAACTCCAACAAACAAACAAATAAATCAGTAACAGTGGAAGGTGGTCATTAGGGCCGATTGGCCATCATAGACACAACTGAATACTGTCCCTCAGGGCGTAATCGATTAATCAACTCGGGTCACCCGAGCCACTTTTTGGCGCATGCGCACATCCTACAGACTAGGGTTGAATAAACATATACGCTTCTCCGTGCTCGGGGTGGAAAAAATGGTGGCTTAATCTAAAACCTAATTATTTGTTTTAATAACCAATATAAGTACAGCAAAATAGGATTTAAAGTATTTTAGGATTCGTATAAGCTGACAATCTGGGTTATTTAAAAAAAAGCATTAAAATAACTTGTACTGGTAGCTGTTATCCTACAGGTACCAGCTCAGGCGTTCCTAGCAAACCCCAGCCAAGAGGTGGGTTACTGGCGTCGGGTCGTTTTGCACACGGCACGTGTCTTTGTCGACTCCACTCGCGGTGTTCGATTTGAAATTCTGACGACTCAGCTGACCCGAGTCGCCCGGGTCGTGTTAATCGATTACGGCCTCAGATTTGAATGGCACCTAAATAACTCTCAGAGAATACGTTGTTTCCAGATATAAGATATAACAATTCCGCACTAGTGCCTACCCACGTCAGAGGTTTAAGATCAAATCTAGGAACATCTTTTGGCTCCGAAAATGTCATGCTTTCATCGAATTATGCACCGTTAAATGGCGCTTAATGAGGAGTACGCCAAGATTCATCAGCGTATCGCAGTGTCCCGGATGGCGCCAGCGCACCAGGTCACAGCGCGGTGGGCGCGACGACTTCCGGTAGAGCATAATTGCCATAAGCGGCGTCCCAATGTGTAGGCGCACTCAATCGGCCGCCCCCACCCCTAGGTTCCCCACTTCCTGCTGATGCCGACACGCCACCTAGCGGTAGGACTGGTGACTAGTGTTGACAGGTCTTTAATTATGGAGTTATTTGGCGCAGTGGTGACACCTATAGGCGCGTGTAAGGTGGGTGGGGGAGTTGGGGGAGGTGGTGTGCTCCCAGGATGAGATGTCCCCGTCCAAGGTGAGCAGTCAGGATCGATGAGCGTCACGTGAGGCAATGTCAAGGTCACTCACTCACCCTTCACTCTACCCATAATTCTGCAGTAGTATATCTTTTCCGAATTCCGCTGGTCCCTCAAGAAGTACTAAATCTTATTTTTAGTTTTAGTTTTCTTTTTTTTATTGAGGCTGTATTTATACTGTCCATAGCATATAAGCCCGGGTACCCAGGCTTGTTTTCAATGCTGGACAGTTGTATTGTTGGTGTTATCTTACCACACAGTAGCTGCTGATAAGCTATTTGATTGCCTGCAGTTCAGTAGCAGATAGATAGTTGGTTGGTACGATTAGTAGCCTATGTTAGTTTTTTTTAATTTTCTTGGCATATATGTATTTTATTTGTTCTACTCTTACTACTAGACTAGCCTACTCCTATTTACATATCATAGGCTTGGAGGTAGCTGTGTGGTGTGGTATCTGGCTACTTTTTGGCATGCTTACCTTCCATTGGGCTACTTAGCTGAATTACACTCACATAGTCTACAGAGAAAATTATCGCAAATTGCCCATAATTATCTATGGCAGGAAGATCAGTGTCTCAGCTAAGTGCTAAAAAGAAGTGTAATAAAGAGTCCCAATTCTCCACTCATCATGGTGGGCCGTGACATATCACATCTTTGACTCGCAGATGCAGCTAACACGGTGGAAGGTGTGTCGGGGGGGGGGGGGTTGGTGAGTCCACACACACCATAATGGAAGTGCTAATTTATCTAATATGAACTAGTTTATAGCAATTTATTCTTTCCATGTTTACACTTCAATAAAGCCAACATAGAACCTTTTAAATGAAAATGACTTCAAGTAAAGTAGATTATAATAATGAACCGAATATGTGTGTCCAATTAATAGGCAGATGCTATAAACCAACGGACTACACAATTTCATGAGCAGACCATATTTTTGTTAATGATTGAGCGTGGAACAAATTTTAACGGGGACGTACTATGTCAGTTATTTCAGAGGTGTCAAGATGCAGAGAATGTTGCGTTAGGGCTACCCTACCTGCGGGATAGCGACATGGACTCGTCCAAGTGGAGGAGTCCAACACGTGTTACTCAATATCCAGCGCTTGACATCCCAACACAACTTACCGTACCATATATAATATTATTCCTCACCACCATGTTGGATTTCAAATAAATTAGTGTAATTTGTTTCAATGATGACTGCATTTCCAAAAACTGAACTAGTTGTGTTGCACACTCAGCAAGATTAAGAATGATGTCAGCATGATTGATTATCTTTTAATATGAAATAACTGCTACTATCTGACAAAGTACTCACGTACACGTCATTGCCATTAGTGTCAGCATCTTATCTAGATAAAACATTCGCCTCTCTTGAGAGCGGGATGAATATAAGGCCTGCCTATATCCGAGCAAAACCTTCAGACCGTTGTTGTGCCCTGAATAAATGCGAGCGCACACATTGTTTCAAGCTATGCACATTACAACTAGCGTTAGTTCATCATAATAATGCCCCAGTCACAGGCACGTTAGTGAACCTAGTTGAACATAGGTGAACGTAGTGGAGGCTAATGTTGGTCAAACGTGGTGTAAGTACATTAAACTATGTTGAAATATGTTAAGGTATGGCAGGTTTTGGTATGGATAAATATGTTATGGTATGGATAAATACGTTATGTTACAGATAAATATCTTATGGTACGAATAAATACTTTACAGTATGCATGCCAGTACATTCAACTACATTCAACTACATTCAACTACGTTAGACTCCACTTTTTCGCCTACGTCCACTAATGGCTATGTGACCAGGGCTTCTTCCAAGAATGCTAGAGTGTGCTAGAGCACACTAGAGCATGCTAGAGCATGCTAGAATATCCTAGGGTATGCTAGAGTATGTTATCATCACGGATGCAAATTCAGCCTTTAACGTAGCCCTCTTTTGAACATGTCCAAAGATGAAATCAGAAATGATGGCCCACCCACATTATTACCAAGTTAGCATGACGGAGAAGTATGGATGCTGGTATGTTCAACTACGTACAACTACGTTCAACTACGTTAGCCTCCACTTCGTTCAACTATGTCCACTAACGTGTATGTCACCGGGCCTTAACTGTGAATAAGTAAAGTGGGTCATGTTACTGCTCCTTTAATACTACACTACGAGAGCCTACGCAGTGAGTGCTGCAGAAGCCTCCTCAGTACATACTACTTGGGCACCAGTTTCGGCAGCAGCCTTCCCCGACTAGCGCACCGGGCCCCCTGGCCTAATCAGTAGAGCGCAGGCCTCGCGTGCGGAAGGTCGGGAGTTTGATTTCCAGTCGAGTCAGACCAATGACTTTAATATTGATGGTCATTGCTTCCTAGCCTGGCGCTCAGCATTAATAGGATACGGTAAAGACTGGTTAGATCAGTGTCAGGATAATGTGACTGAGTGGGACAGTGGGTCATGCTGCCGGCAGCCTGATTTCCCAGTGGGACAGCACTAAAAGATGACATGAATGTGCACTCTCACAAGTCAGTACCGATCCGGATATGACCTTAGATGTTGTCAGGACGTAAAACTCCAACAAACACTCAACCGACTTGCACTGATTACGCTTGTCCCAGCGCGACAAAGACACAACTCGCCCCTTTGTGACTCATCTGTTGAAGTTGGAGACTGTGTCTTAACATGAAGCTCTGTTCCCGACCACAGATTCCAGCCACGATTAGATACATTGTCCATGATGTGCGCAACATGGGTAATTGAATGAACGAGACTGTGAATCTCAGTAGATTAGGGCACCATGGCGCCGACTATATTCTATTCTTAGAACTAATAACTTTGGCTGCTGATCGACGCGCCATCTACATGATACTTCTTGAACTACGCAGTTAGATTAAAATCAGACTGGTGGCGACATCTATATTCACTTTTAGAAATAAAATGGCCGCCGATTGACGCGCCACCTATAGTGATTTCCAGTCAAAGCCGATGACGTGGCACTGGAGATATTCACTTCGACCAGACTTTTCAAACCGAGAGGACGTACTTCTGCCGCCCAGATTTGGATTAAAACTGGAGTGGGAATGACGGCTTCAAACCCACGAAGGGATCCAGGGCAGATACTCTGGATCAACAAGCCTGGTCAACGGGAGGAAGAAACCGAAAACTAGGTCGAAGTCAGTGGCTCTATCATATAATATATCTCGATAAGACAGTCTCGTTCAACTCGAACACAGGATCGGGGTGAGGCACGGCGAGATGAAACAACAACAACAACAACAAAAATTGACGCGTCAAAGAAGCCTGCGGACGTGGGATTAACCGTGGCTCTGGCTACATTACAGAAACCACATCACCGATGTCAAACTTGGTATTAATGTACGTATCACAAACCGCAGGGAAATGCGGAACGACAAAAATTTAGGTCCGTTACACCGCAACGGCGGTGTGCTGACGTCACGCCACGAGGAGGCGGCCATGACAGCATGCTCGACGGATCGCTATGGAGGCGACCGTTTGAGCCATCGCTCCTTCTCGCTACAATCGGATGTGATTTCTTTTGATGGTGGCCACCGGAATGAACGACAAACTCATGCAAACAGTGGGTTCGAATCTCTTTCCTTCAATGGCGAGGAGCATCGGACGTGTGCCGGCAGGGGAGGACGCAGTTTCTCCGAGCTGGTGGCGTGCTGACATCATGGCACGAGGAGGCGGCCATGACAGTATGCTCGACGGATTGTTATGGAGGTGATCGTTTGAACTGACACGCCATCGCTCCTTCTCGGTACAATCGGCTGTGATCTCCTTTGATGGTGGCCCCCGGCGTGGACGACGAACACGTGGAAACCGTGAGTTTAAATCTTATGTCTTCGATGGTAGGGAGCGTCGGATGTGTGCCGGAGGGGGAGGACATGTTATCTGCAATGCAGTTTGTCCGAGCAATGGGCGCGACGACGAACGGGGGATGCAGTCAACAAACCTTGCGTCGCAGCGGATTGATATTAAAAACTATTTAACATGCATAAGCTGGAGACATTTCCTTCCCCCACTAGACTGCAAATCATTCGGACATTACCTAACCACAGAACACGCTAATACTCAAGATGGCGCCATCCAACAACCATAGGTGCACACACATAAAATATCTCCTCAATGACACTGGATATAAACAACCGATCCGACACACAATAAGTCAAGTAACAAAAGCTGACACTCCACATTCTAATTACACTGACCTGTACATAAGCGCCATGAACCAGACGCTGACCCAGATCTCGCACTTGGCCAGACAAAAGTTATCAGTACACAGAGTGCATGCGAACTACACCCAGATCTTGTCTGGCTGCTGTGATGGCGACCGTCTAGACATTGTCGCAGACGCAAAGTCTCAGGGAGTGCCGACATCACCACGACCTGGAGGTCGGGCAGTGCATAGGATTTGAGTAATACATGAAACCGCAAAGCATTCTTCAATCACATTCTAAGATGTCAATTCACCAAGGGCTCTGCATTCTTTTATCTCATAAGCTTAATAGGGTGCCGAGCCTTATCATCATGGCGCACTTGGGCATTGCTTGATAGACAAAAGCTGACAACCCACATTATAATGACATTGCATTGAAATAACCGGTCCCCGCATGCTGTTGATGCACTCGTAGAACAAGTGACCCAGGCTTAAGTATACATAGCCACACTGAAGTCACGAGTATGGCAACTTCCTACACAAATTTGTTTGCAGACCATGTCAGAAGCTAACAAATCACAATCTGAGACGAAAAGGCCTACAATGCGTGATAAGAATCACATACAAATTTCTAATGACCCTGCATGGGAACGGCTCCCCGTACACTGTTGATGTACTCGCAGAACACGTGACACAGGCTTAAGTATACATAGCCACTCTGGAGTCACGAGTATGGCGACATCCTGCACGAAAGCTGAATTTGTCTGGAGACCATCTCAAAAACCCACAGCTCGAGGCGATAAATCTGGTTGTCGCCCTCAAACATCTCTCTCCACATCAAGCACACAAATACACCATCGCAATAAACACAGACAATGCAACCTCACAGCAAGTGCTCAGTTCCGGGGCAGGTTGCGACCCTGTCATCTGTGCCTGTGCCCGGGAGATCTGGCTGTTTGCCGCACGAAGGAGTACCGACATTCTTGTCCGACACAAACCAGGAAAGGACATCATTCTCCTGATGCTCTAAGTCGTAGGTGTTTCGACTTGCGTGCAAGGAGTCTAGCCAGAGACTTGTTGCTGAGGCCGGCCTGGAATCGGTGATTGTGACACATGACAATGCTTTGACCCCTAACCTGTAACCTGGGATCGATATTTAAATTTTTTGCCTTCTCTCCCCAGGTTACTCACAACGTCACCATCAGCGGCTTCTTGATGCCATTAAGGCGGGGCTGGCGATTGGGACCTGGAGGAATAAGGCAGCCCAGGCAAGGGAATACTACTGGTGCTAGCTACTATCATCGCACACTTCTCCGACAGACTAACCTTTCCTAAATTTGGCAGCTCTGACCCTGGCCACTATCTTCGGGCCAAGGATTTGAGGCTAACCGCAGTGGGCATCAATGTCCGAGTCCGGTAATCAAAAACAATACAAGTCATCGTCTCCAAGAGACATTTCTCGTTCCGGCGATAACTGGATCGCCCTACTGTCCACATCAAGCGTGGAAGGATTACGTGTCCAGGACACCACTTCACCCCGATGGCCCTGCCTTCCTGACTACCAACGGATCACCTCTACGTGCAACCGCGTTGCCTGACACCATACGACTGGCCCTGTCCATGGCAGGTCATCCGGCCCCAGCGGCAATGACACTGCATAGTCTGAGACGAGGTGGTGCACAAGCCTGTGCTCTGCAATGATCGTCAATCAGCAACATCAAACACTTGGGTCATTGGACCACTGACGCAGTGCATGATTATGTACCAAGGCAGTCGGTTTCATCGGCTCCCAGGACACTTGCTCTATTTTTTGGTTAAGTGCCTGTAATCCTTGAAATATCTAAGGTCATCTCATCATGAAAGAGTAATGTAACAAGCTAAGATAGAAAGAATTAAAATTGCCACTTTATACTACTGTCTCGTTCTGTTTTCAATTGTCCATGATGTGCGCAACATGGGTAATTGAATGAACGAGACTGTGAATCTCAGTAGATTAGGGCACCATGGCGCCGACTATATTCTATTCTTAGAACTAATAACTTTGGCTGCTGATCGACGCGCCATCTACATGATACTTCTTGAACTACGCAGTTAGATTAAAATCAGACTGGTGGCGACATCTATATTCACTTTTAGAACTAAAATGGCCGCCGATTGACGCGCCACCTATAGTGATTTCCAGTCAAAGCCGATGACGTGGCACTGGAGATATTCACTTCGACCAGACTTTTCAAACCGAGAGGACGTACTTCTGCCGCCCAGATTTGCCGTCCCACCCACCCAACTAATATGATGTATCGATAGGGTTAAGTGCCTGTAATCCTTGAAATATCTAAGGTCATCTCATCATGAAAGAGTAATGTAACAAGCTAAGATAGAAAGAATTAAAATTGCCACTTTATACTACTGTCTCGTTCTGTTTTCAATTATACCGAGTTGCGGGGTGAGAGTCGGGTGATTGCTTGTGGGCGCCCTGTTGTCGCGGCAGGCTTGACTCGCCGGGAGTGTGTGTGTGTCACGTGGCTACTTTAGAATGTACAATAGAGCCCAAGACACAATATATACCGACACAAGTATTCACAATACTAGGGCAGCAGATTGCAACCTCTTGAAAATTCCCTATCCCACGACTAACAAACTCAAAAGAGCATGTATTTATCAGGGCAGCCAACTCTGGAACAAACTCTCTGCCAAAACCAGGAATGCAACAACCTACCTGCAATTTAAATCGAGATTGAAGGTTGAGTACCCACCACAGACATACATTAATAAACCTACCTGGATAGACCACAAACGTTGAGAATGGAAATAAATACATAGTTCCAAACCACTCCCTTCCCTCTCCCTCTCTGAAATCCCCCCCTGGCAAACAGAGTAACAGAAATGAATAGTTCAGATGCAAAACCATGTAAACGCCAATCCAAAAACGGCGATAAACATTTGAGTCAAACCCTTAACAAGTTTATTTTTTAGTATTCCTACTCTTTTATTCATTGCTCGATAACCATGTGTTCATATGAAAAGTTCTATGAGTGAGAATGACAAATATTTTCAGGTAGAAATCTTTTATTTAAACTACATTTTTGGATTGGCGTTTACATGGTTTTGCGCCTGAACTCTACAAATAACAACTATCAAAGTATACCCACCAGCCTATAACACCTGACTAAACCAATAAAACATATACTACTGACAAAGCTATAGTTGACGCAAGACAATTTAAATGAGGCGTGCAACCATTATTTGCATAATCCAAAATCCATGACTATCTGTATCAGCAAGTCATGCCCATTATATTAATGTCTCCTCACAGGTGTGATCATCAAATCACTGATATAGTCTAAAGGTAAATGGTTATTCTCCAGTCTACTTGTGCAAAATAGGATCCCCACTATAGTTGTAATGCCTCATTTTAACCTACTATTGTCTATATTGTTCATACCATCTCATCATCTCATCCATAAATAGTTCATATGCACTATAATTGTTAAGGCAGGAAGACCAGCGCCTCGGTGCTGAAAATGTTGTTATTCAACTGGAATAAAGATTTGAACAAAAAATTAAAAATAAAGAAACTAAAAATGTGGGTAATATTGCAGGTGTATGTGGGTGAAGTGGGTGAGACTACTCGACCGATGGAAATGCGGGCTGGGCTGATTAGCTCGCATTCTGAAATGTGGGCTACTCACCAGGCTTGCATTTGCCAGGATTTGCGGGGCTGGGTTCCCTGCTGTAACGCATCGCTAGGAGACTCAATTGCGACTCTCCTAGCAAGGGTGGAAGGTCGAGCCCTCAAGCTCCGACCCATCAGACATGTTTCTGGATACTCTGATGTTTTAGACGAGATTTAGGCTTTTATTGTCGAAATTCCAAACTTATTTAACTTAACTAATACGGGAGGGGATATACTTATTGTATTTAATCGGTATTCAGTGAAATCAATCTAGGAAATAACTCTTATTGTACTAGTTAGGGTAACAATAAAGCCATGAGCTCTTGGAAAGGTGAATTGGAATGTTCCTTGCATTCTTTACTATTCTCCAGTCTTCTTGTAGATTAACCACTATGGATAATCTGATATTCGATTGGTTTAGATGTAATTAAGGGCCTTATGCCAATTAACCCATCTGTGGGGAGGTAATAACAGACATATTAACAGAATTAACATAGTGATATTTGGCTGAAAATAAGACATTAACTTAGGCTGATTATCAGTCACAGTAGCAGAGACACAGGGTGTGTCTGCTTAGTTCTGGATTAATTCAAACATAATAATACACACCGAATGGCAGGGAGGACAGCCAGTTAGTTGAAATAACAAGTAATTGCTTTGGTATAATAAATGCGAGGAGGGACAACAAACCGTATTTATATGATACTCTGGCTGTCCGCCCTTAGCCCGGGAATGACACCAACGGCGACGGTCTACCTGCAGATGGGACGAGAGGCAGCGGCAGCCCGCGGCAGGCCCCTGGAAATTCACATGGAAATAATTACATAATTTAACAGCTATTCCACCCCTGCCTTAAGCGGGGGTGGAATAGCCGAACGGTTAAATGGGTATGTCCTCAGCACACCAGCGACACCTCCTGAGATTTAAAGGTTTCCTAACACTGCTAAGTCGAGGTCATCTGTTTGTCAAATTTGTTTACCGAATAGTGACAAGACGAGGGGTGGCCGAATGAGTTGAGTGTCCGTCTCCCAGTTTGGTAGATTGTGGGATTCGAACCCACAGCTTCGAACCCCTGTTGAGTCAAGCCAATGACTTTAAAAAAGTATACTTATCATTTCATAGCCAGGCGCTTGGCGTTATTAGGATTGGAGAAGGAGTGGTTGGCTCATTGTAAAAGAATCAGAGTCATAGTCGGTACAGAGTACAGATTGGTTAGTTGGCTGTTAGAACTTTATGTCGTAGCAACATATAAATTATAATGGTATATCAGAATGGGTACCAACTTCTGACAGTGCACATTCATGGTGAATTGACAGTGCTGATTGGAATATCAGCTCATCGTGCTGGCAGCCTTGTCCCCCATTGGGGCAGCACTATCAAGTCACCATGAATGTGCACTGTCAGAAGTTGGTACCCATCCTGATATACCATTATATATGTTGCTACGACATGAAGCTTCAACAGCACTTACCAATCTGTACTCTTTACCGACTATGAATCTGTATCCTTTGAACATGTGATTACAATCTGATCATTCCTTAAAAGCTTCATGAAAAACATGACATGTTCTAAGTCCAAATACTTACCTGGATTTAATATCACATATCAAACTTAGATATCGGTGCCTTTATTCAGTATTTGTTGGCGTTTAATGCTCCTGTGGTACATGATCTGTTATGCTCGAAAATACCAAAACTACGATCCCGGTCATCCAGTCTTGACAACACTGGTCCATTCAATTATTTTGGGAGTAAGATATCCAATGGTCGGTAGCCCTACAGGAGTAAGCCATCAAGTTATACAGGATTAGTATTGGCTTCTTGGATATACCTGCTATTTGATTTAGCTAAGTGCTGTTGGTTTACTGTTAATGTGTTCATCCACCAGACAAATCAAATCAATAATTCAAGAATTAATGATTATTGATACAATACAACCCCGTTAAGCCAAGCTCGGTTCAACCAAACGATCGGTTAATCCAAACTTTTTTCGGCTGCCCGGCAAAATACTACCATTTATCATATAAAACAGTTGGTTAAACCAAAGTCAGTTAATCCAAAAGTATTGGTTAATCCAAACAAAATTGTCAGCCCCAGGTCACTTCCGGTACAGTTAAACCAAACTTTCATGTGGTTTTAAGGTCATCTGAGACTTTTTTAAATGATAAATGGTAGTATTTTTCCAGGTCGTGGACAAAAAGTTAGGATTAACCGATGGTTTGATTTAACCGAGGTTGGTTTAATGGGGTTAAACACTATATACATAAAAAACAATAATCATAGTGTCCACATACATTGTACATTCATAATGCACCCTCGATTTTGCTAAAGCCAAGTCAAGGTCAAAGCTTGGTTAAACCAATGATCGGTTAATCCAAACAAATGTCTAGGGTCCCCTCAAGTTTGGTTTAACGGTGTTATACTGTACCCAGGTTGGTGATCGGTGTTACTGGTGTTGTTACTACATTCTGCTTCAGCTGAGGAATAGTGAAATGCTAACTCCCCCTCTTTATTCTGCCATGGTCAGATAAGAAGTGACCTGTCACTGCCCAGATGGATTGCAAGTAACCTCTGGCGGCAGTTTACTGCTAGCCGCCAGTGGAACAGTCCACCGTCTGGACTGTCCCTGCTAGGGTGCTGCCACCTGCCGATACTTCTTATCGGTAAGGATCAGCGCAGTCCAGACCACCACCATGTGGGAGTAGGGCTCATTGCGGACTATGAAACTAGGACCGGACAAGGTGGAGTTCAATCAATCAACCAATCAATCAATAGGATACAGCTATAATAGGCCTTGGACCTGTTAGCTGCTCTTAGTTAATACAAATTGGGGCAGTTCTTCAGATGTGGTGGATTGTAGCAACTGTCACTGGCTCCAAGATGTATGTAATGCTTGACCAGTATGCATCCAGTTGGGACTTGGAACAGTTAAATGAGGAAGCCCAATTGTAAGCCGTTGGAATTATTGCTGCTTAATCCAATGTAACCAACAACAACACAGTATCAAGATTGTGAAGCTTAGTGTGGAGCCCAAATTACAACTGTATATAACTAACACTTAAATAATGTGTTATCTCATTTAGGAATTGTAAGCAGTGGGGCTAATTTGCAGGACCTATACCAATTCCTGGGACAGGAGTTGATATGGAGGATGTCGAGTTACTTCTTCTGACAGCCATGTCACTGTTTGTCTGGAGGGGAGGCTAAGCTAATGATACTACTTAGCGGCTTCCAGGCAATCGCAGCAAGCATCTAAGAATAGCACTGGGATATACCACATAGTAATGCACTGTCAGTGTCATCTCAGCTGGGTGATGAGCCAGATGCACATGCGTGGTTATTGCACATGTATCTAACATAATGTAGTCGTATAGTAATTGTGTATCTAATATATGTATTTGCGTTGTACATATTGTGTAAATAATATATGTATGTGCATTGTACATATGTGTCAAACCTATGTATGTGTCTTGTACTTGTTGTCTATCTTATATATGTATGTGCATTGATTGGACATATGCATCATACATATGTATGTGGTTTGTACTTGTCTATCTAATATATGTATGTGCATTGTACATATGTATTGTACCTATGTATGTTTCTTGTATTTGTTGTCTATCTAATATATGTATATGCATTGTACATATGTATCATACATGTGTATGTGTATTGTACTTGTTGTCTATCTAATATATGTATGTGCATTGTACATATGTATCATACCTATGTATGTGTATTGTGATTGATGTCTATCTAATATATGTGTGTGCATTGTACATATGCATCATACATATGTATGTATATTGTGATTGTTGTCTATCTAATATATATGTGTGCACTGTACATATGTATCGTACATAGGTATGTGTTTTGCAATTGTTGTCTATCTAATATATGTGTTTGCATTGTACATATGTATCTAACATATGTATGCGTAGTGTATTTGTTGTATATCTAATATATGTGTGTGCATTGTACATATGTATATAACATATGTATGTGTATTGTATTTGTTGTCTATCTAATATATGTGTGTGCTTTGTACATAGGTATAGTACATATGTATGTGTTTTGCAAGTGTTGTCTATCTAATATATGTATGTGCATTGTACATATGTATCTAACATATGTATGTGTATTGTACTTGTTGTCTATCTAATATATGTGTGTGCATTGTACATATGTTTCATACATAGGTATGTGTTTTGCAAGTGTTGTCTATCTAATATATGTATGTACATTGTACATATGTATCTAACATATGTATGTGTATTGTACATGTTGCCTATCTAATATATGTATGTGCATTGTACATATGTATCATACCTATGTATGTGTAGTGTACTTGTTGTCTATCTAATATGTGTGTGCATTGTACATATGTATCATACCTAGGTATGGGTCTTGTACTTGTTGGATATCTAATATGTGTATGTATATTGTACATATGTATCGTACCTATGTATATGGTTTGCACTTGTTGCATATCTAACATATATATATATATATGTGTTGTACATAAGCTGTGCCTAATACATGTACGTGTCTTGTACACAATGTGTATCTAACATATGGATATGCATTGTACATGTGTGTTTAGCATATGTATGTGTGCTAGGTGTATGTATATCTAGCAAGTGTATTTGTATTGTGCATGTGTTAATAGTGCACGTGGTCTATTTTCCACTCTGCCTCAATGTACAGGACTCGTTACAGCTTGGTCAGACTGCTAAATCATGTGGACTGTTGAGTCTGGTTCTCCAGCCGAATGCTTGTTTGAATATTCATACGGGTGCATGATGTCATTCACGACAAAGTTGTCACGATTAGCATAGTTCTAAATATAGTTTTGTTTGTGTCTGTTTGTCCATATGAGTGTCCATTTGAATATTCATGTCAGTGCCTTGTTTCATTCAGGGCAACCCCTATTTCATCCACGTATAAAGGACACCAGACGGGATGGCCGAATGAGTTCAGTGTCCCTCTCCTGTTTCGGGAGATTGGGAGATCCAAAGCCATCGTTTCTTGGGTTCGAACCCTGGTCGCGTCAAACCAATGACTTTAAAATTAATACTTGTCGCTTCCCAGCCAGGCGCTCGGCATTATTAGGATAGGACAAGGACTGCTTGGCTCAGTGTCAGGATAATGTGGCTGAGTCAGATATCAGGTCATGGTGCTGGTGGCCTGATCTCCCTGTGGGGCAGCACTATGCAGTGCGCACTGTCACAAGTCGGTGCCAGTCATGATAATACCTTAGATGTTGTTAGAATGTAAAACAACAACAAACAAACAATCCATGTATCAGTTATATTAATATGACTGCGGATTAATATGGCTGCTATTACTAGCCCACACACGCGTCTAAGCAATACAATGGCTTAGCTGTATCTAGGCCAGTCAGGTAGTTTGTGTAGTTCTGCATTCAGGTTTTGTAAATTACAAAAATTGGACCACTTTGCTGAGTCATGTCATTGCAGCTACACGTGAGAGCAAGTAAACAGTGTTTCCAAAGAAAGGAGGAAATGACAATCAAGTGAGGTGGACTGACCTCTCCATGTGAAATGCCACATACACAGGTAGGTGTGGGTAGGTTGATTGTATCAGGGAGTTTAGAAATGCTAATTATTAGGATGATATCCCCAAAATAGCAGAAGTGTGATTGCAGTCCTGTCTAGGTTGGTTATTCCAAAGTGCACCCCCCCCCCCTTGACACTAGTGCAATTAACATGAAACTGTAAGGTTATGTGTTCCATGGGTTGTGAATCTTCCCTGTGTATGCAATAAACGTGTTGCCTGGATATATATGAGCCTGTCTCAAAAGGTGATAACTCTTTTTTTGTTTGTCCATTGTAAAGATTGACACAAAACAGCACAGAAACACTTACACTGAAAACACAAGGACATTTGCTTCAAATCAATATGTATTCTATTGGGATTATGAAAGACCATGTAAAAAAAACTAATCAGTTTATCCTGAGCAAATCCATAAGTAGATAGTATGTTGATCATTACAATGGACAAAGTTGTGTCCCATATTGCTTAGCACCTTTTGAGACAGTCTCATGTATTTAATCGTCACAGCACCAGTTTAACTGTTTGTACAGTGATATAATGCTATGAATGGAAATGAGATTGTTCTCGTGGCAAAAGGAAACAAGTGACCAGTAGAATATAATAGATTGACATTGTAATAATGATCTGAAATAAAACACAGCTGTATATAATGATATATTGAATATAAAACAGTATAATTAGAAATAAAGCAATACATCAATATTGTGGTGGTCTGCACTGACCTCTCAGGCACGGAGCCGCATAGACAGGTAGGCATGGGTAGTGTCTTGATATCAGGGAGCCTAGGTGGTGTAATGGTTAGCACACTGGCCCGGACTGCAAAGAGATGTGGGTTCGAGTCCCGCTCTAGGCGCAATGTTTCCCATTTTCATCACCCCCATGACACTGGTTGCCGTGACCATGATCCTATACAAGCTACGCGCTGTATACTTGTTGAACCTACCCTGTGTATGTAAGTGTGTTGCATTGCCTGTATGTATGTAATTGTAAGCATTAACAGACTTACAATTCCAGGGGGACGAGTGTAGTGGTCTGCACTGACCTCTCATGCAAGGAGCCGCATAGACAGGTAGGCGTGGGTAGTGTGTTGATATCAGGGAGCCTAGGTGGTGTAATGGTTAGCACACTGGCCTGGAATGCAAAGAGATGTGGTTTCGAGTCCCGCTCTAGGCGCAATAATTCCCATTTTCATCACCCCCATGACAATATCATTTAATGTCGGAAGTGCCTAAGGCACGTCCGTCGGGCTCAAGTGCAGTGCTCGAACGTCCTTCCTTCAGAGGCAAGCCAATACATGTGCCAGAAGCCACCACCTAGTGAGAGAAGGAATAACTAGTCCTTTCTCAGCACTTATGACATTTGCAGGCCCAAGTAGGCATAGCACTTGTCCTAGGATTGCAAATGCCTAAACTTGCCCGTAGGCTCGCCCACTTCATATATAGATATGGCTGAATCTGCTCTCCTCCTCACTGCGAGGGCAGCCCTGTTCGACGTTCCACGCATAACAGGGCCTCTTGGTGTGGTTGCCCGGCTTCTTAGTGGCCTGGCTAGCTGTACTCGATTTCCTCCCCTTGACATTAAGCGATGAATAAAACAGGATACTGGAGCCCCTGTTTGCACTCGAGAAGGCTGCAAAGCTTTATCTCCTCCGCTAGAGTTCTGATGGGCAGGTAATAATCAGTATGCGCCGAGTCAAGGTATTTATTGGTGTGCGCCCTGTGTTCCAGAAAAACAATGTGTTCCAACAGAGCTCTGAAATCTCTAACACTGAGTTCTTTAATGCCGAGTGCCCGCTGTCCTGTGGTGGCTATCAGTTCATAACAGTTCACTTTGCTAACATTTCTTTTACCTACAGTGAAGCGTTGGAGGTTGCACTTACTTCTGGGTCTGCGGCTTGCGCTCCTGCTGGTAGAATTGGTGATCGACGTCCTACGTTGACGTACCGTCGCTTGCAAGCGGCTGACATCCTTGCCATACGCACAGTATCTGTCCTCCAGCTTCCCGACTAAAGTTGCATCCACGTATGGTGCAGTGTCCTGTGCGTCACCGGTGGCAACCCTACTGGCATCCAAGATGGCATCCTCGCCATCTTGTCAGCTCTCCATGCAAGTCTGCCGTCGCCAAGTCTCCCTTTTCGCTAGAAGTCTGCTTTTGCATTCCTCTAGCTCTGCTAGTTTGCCTTCTATTTCTAACGCCTGGACCCCCTTCGCCATGCGTTCACGCTGTTCATGCAGTGAAAGTGTTCCCAGTTCAGCTTCCACGCTGTCATGGTGGTCCGTCGCCATTTTGTTTACCTTGTCGGTCATCCAGCAGGTTGAACATGAGCGAGTATTTGCATGCGCACTCTCCTGAATTTCCTCACAATTCGTTGTATGGCCCCCTTCATGAACTGTACTGCAGATGTCGCAAAAATCTTTCGGCCTAATATCACAAACTAGCTATCTGGTTCTATACAGAGAACACCAGGTCTGGTAGATACCGGTGTAAAATATTCTGATAATAACGCATTGGTGGGGGAATGCAAATAGTCTATTGGTGAAAAAGGTATATAGTGCCAGGTGCATAAATGTTTATGTAGTTGCCGGTGGTGCTTGATTCATTGGTCAATAGTCATTGTGTGTTAGTCAGATAGTGTGTAAGGGGCACTTGGAGCTCGACCCACTACCCCCTCGGCCCTCTGTTAGTCACGGATCACCACACACTCAGCTCAGGGCAGGTGGCAACCAAAGGGGCCACGCCGCTTGGTGGTGGTGGGTAGATCACTGTAACCATGGGGACACAGGAATGCTTGATGTTCATTGGTAGAGCTGTAGATGCTTGATTCTCATTGGGAGAATGTGGTCAGGTGGTATGCCATACCAGATCCATGTACCACTATAAATAATAAACCTAAGGGCTTGGCTCTCTCTCTACTTTCATTCTTTATACTCTTCCTTTCTCTTTGTGTCTGTATTGATTTCACTGTAGCCTGCCTACACAAACCACAGATTCCAGCGGTGGACTTTACACTGGTATATAAACACCCCCAGGTGGAGGGCAGCTAACATCCAGTGAAGTTCACTCTTGAATGAGCCAAGCTGTGGCAGCGCATAGTAGCGGGGCAAAAGCGATGGCCCACAGTCAGAGTTCAATATACCGTACATTGTTGGAAGGGAAGGTGAATGGCAGCAGAGGGAGAGGGAGACCAAGAACATCATGGTTTACAAATATTTCACAGTGGACAGGCTTGAATTATTCACAGTCTATCAGAACAGCACACCATCGGGACAAGTGGAGAACCATTGCATCCAACCCTCGACTAGAGGACGGAACTATTGATTGATTGATTGACAGTGAATATTACAGTGGACAATAAATAAGAGAACATACAATAATACATAATTAAATAACAATTAAATAAGAGTGTGGGAAACTCAGCCTATTTATATATATATAATACATTTTATTCTACATATATAGACTTACAATTTCAAGGGCACGAGTGTAATGAGGTGCACTGATCTCTCCTGCTTAAATCCGACATATATGAATGAGCGTGAGTTGAGAGATTGCACCAGGGAGTCTAGATACGCTAATGGTTATGACACTAAGACCAGAATGACAGAAGTGTGCTGTAGTGGTGATACTTCTCTTCGTTTACAAAAAGCGCCTTCCCACAACAATAGTATTAGTAGCTTCCCTGCCAAGGTCAAACAGCCAATGCGTGTATCTCTAAATAAGGACTGTATCTGACACCCAGCATGCCGGGTCACAGATATAGCTGACATGGTGGAAGCTAAGGGGAAGTCATGAAAACACATACACCTTGAAAAAGGCAGAGCTCATTTGAACTCATGTTAACTATTGGCTTGCACAATTTCAATGCAATCTCTATTAGAAATAAACGCATGGCAAGAAGCTTACCAAGTTTGGTCATCAGGAGTCATCTGTGCAAAGTGAGTTCAAAGAATAGGGCCTATAGAAATGAATAGCACCGGGAGGGTGTAATTGCCTGTCACACTACGATGCATCACGCAAGTGTGTGCCAAGGTAGGTGACTTTGCGCCAATATGTCAGTCTTCGTCGATATGTGTTACTCAAACATTACGCATTTGTTGTGCGTACGCTGATATATGTTGATGTACATTGATATTCATCATTATACAGCATCACTCTTTAAGGGGTTGCAATGCACAAAACTGTTGACATTCGACAACGTGTGGCTTTTATATCGGGTGTGCGTTATGTATATGTTAGACATACATCGATGTACGTTAGATGCATGTTAGACAAATGTTGTTCACTATGTTGACCTATGGTGACCTACATCAGTCAAACAGAGAGCCAGTGGAAACATACAGTCTGCGTATTGAAAATGTATGGATAATGTATGTCTAATGTACGTCTAACATATGTTTTGCCTTTCTCCACCATGTCTTGATGTATGTAGCATATAAGGCATACTTCTGGCTATCAAATTACTTATATAATGTTTACCGGCATTCTGCGAGCAAACTCTGAGCATATTGCGAGTATTTTTCACCGGGAGGCACGTTAGCCCTATGTTGGCCATATGTTGGCCATACACTCTACTACGTTGCATATATGGTATGTATATGTCCAACTTTGCCCCCCACACCGAAAAGCTAGACACATCTCGATGTTTGAAAGTCATTTTAGCCGTTGGCCACATGCTTGCGCGATGCATCGTTATGTGACAGGGTCATAAGCTCTAGCTGCGACCCGGCGTGTTGGGTCACAGCATCAAGGCTTCCTGAGGGACCAGTGGAACTCAGAATATCCGCGGTACGACACGGGACACGCAAACACTGTATGATATATATTCTACAAATATTGCTCCAACCCGATTCACCCGATACAAGCCAGTCTGCATTTATTGAATTACATGTCAATACAAATCAACTATTACGTGGTATCCATGGTGCATGAACCTGTCTGGTACAAAATGACTCCGGTTATCTGATTTCTCCGTCCACGTCGATAATGAGATTGAGTAAGGCTTGAGTGATGGTGATTTTACTATGTTCAGTCAACAAAAGGCCACATTCATGGGGAGACGCTAGTTTTACACCACACGGTATGTGCCTATGTGCCTACTGGCTAACTGCTATCGAACGCTAAAACCAGCAAACAGCATTCAGTAAGAGTATTAAGCAACCATCAACCAACACCAAACAACCATCAGCCAATAATTACCAACCACTAGCCACCTCCTCTACCCCATCCCTTCCATCCTTCCCTATCCCCTTCTCTCTCCCCCTCTCCCCCACCCCCTCACCTATCCCCCCTCCCCTATTCCCCCTCCTCCCTCTCTTATCCCCGTACGCCCTCCCCTATCCCCTCCTCCCTCGCTCCCCTTCCCCCTCCCCTCCTCTATACCCCCTCCACCCTCCCCTATCCCCCTCCCCTCCCCCCTCCCCCTCCACCTACCCCCTACCTCCTCCCCTATAACCCCTCCCCATACCCCCTCCCCCTACCCCCTCCCCTATCCCCCTACCCCCCTACCCCCTCCGCCCTCCCCCTACCCCCTCTCCTACCTTAGTTTGGTCAATGACTCAATATTGGTTCTTGCTATAAGAACACTATGCAACTGACTGGTGTCTATTGAGCCAATAGATACCACAGGATGTTCCTTGTCAGTGGGGCGGAGATAGCCACTCTCCCCTCCCACTCCGAGGGTGAGTGGCTCCAGGAGACGGGCTTTGAACCCAGGCAATGCCAAGGAGGCCAATCGTTTCGATAATTAGAAACCTGTGTAGGTTGCAGGAAGGGGACCCGTCGTGGCAGCGACAAGAAAATAGTAGCAATTTTGTGGTATCAAATCAAGTGCTGAGTGCTTTCTGGTCTGTAAGCCCTGTGGCTTTCCTTCTTTTGTTGGTGTTATTTAACAAGATTTCTTTTCTTTTCTGATTTGTCTGTGGACTTGCAATAGTATGTGTTTCATCTCAGATTTACTAAAGATGTGTCACTGAGTACAGTGATAATGGGGACCTTTCAGTTTGCCTGAGTCTCTTGTCAGATGGCGCACCATGCCGGTCTCTGTAATGCTTTGGTTGAATAGAAGCAGCTCATTCTACTATCAAGTGTGCAGATTTGTGTGTGTGTGGTGGGGGTGCATGGGGATTTAGGGGTGTGTGGTGGTGGCTTAGGGATGTGGTGTAGGTGTGTGTGGTGGGGATTGACGGTGTGTGTAGTGGGGGTATAGGTGGTTTGTAGTGGAGGTGTAGGTGTGTCTTATAGAGTGGCACCTCACAATCTTTAGCATCCCTAAACCCCCACCACACACCTACACCCCCACCACAGCCCTAAACCCCCATGTCACACCCCACGACACACACCTATACACCCTACACCCCACAAAACACACCTACACCCCCAGTACCCCTTACACCCCAACCACACACCTAAACCCCCACCACACACTTACACCCCCACCACACATCTACACCCTCATCAATGACACACCACACCTACACCACACACACATACACCCTCACCACACACACCTACACCTCAATCACACACACCTACACCCCCACCACACCCCTAAACCTCACCACACACCTACACCCCCACCACAGACACACCACACACCTACACCACCACACACACACCACACACCTACACCCCCACCACATCCCTAAACCCCAACCACACACCTACACCACCACCATACACCTACACTCCCACTACACACCTACACCCCCCAGAGACCTACACCCCCACCACACCCCTAAGCCTTCACCACACACCTACACCCCCATCACACACACCACACACCTACACCCTCACCACACACCTACAACCCCACCACACACCTACACCCCTAAACCCTCACCACACACCTACACCCCAACCACATACACACCACCTACACCACCTAAAGCGCCACCACACACCTACACACCCACCACATCCCTAAACCCTCACCATACACCCAACACACACCTACACCCCCACCACACACATACCTACACCCCCACCACATCCCTAAACCCCCACCACACACCACCCCCACCACACACCTGCACCACCAACACACACACACCTACACCCTTCTATCCAACCATGATGGCTGACTTGGACCAGGAACGGGTGCTGCCACCAAGTGTATATCGAGAGAACTGGCTCATGAAAGCTCCCCATTGAGATCCATTTGTGAATACTGTCATATGTTTGTTTCATTTTGTTTGTTTCGATTGGTTTGTTTCGCTGTCTATCCAATAGGCATGTTCTGAGTGTCGCAGGTCCCTCAGGAAGATGAGCTGGGACCCAGCACGCCGGGGCACAGCTATAACTTAGACGCCGGAATGTGTGCTTGGTGCCCGTATGTTCGTGGGTAGATTTGATTGAGGTCAACTATAGGATCGGACTGAGGTGTTAAAGGCATTACACATAGGCTGTGGTATAAGTGCACTTTTGTTTGCAAATCGAAACATACTCTGAGCTAGACAGTGATTTTGTTATTTGTTTGGTTTCAGCCCCATTACCAGACACTAGCAGTCTCTACTACACCGACCCTTTCCATGTCCGACGAACCAGTATGTGGCAGCAGGCTATCCTGCTAGTAGTGTAGTCCCAATGATAGACTACTTCACCTCTCGTTATCAACCACCCGCAAACAGAGTTGATGTGTTACCTGGCCGCGCAGTGGTAGGTCACTCTATTATCGTACCTCATTGAATAAACTGGTAACGACCCCCATGATTCAAGGAAGTTACGGCGTGCCATTCTTATTTACTTCGCATTGGAGGATCATTGACGGTCCATCATCCATTTGGTGATTATTGTTGTCGAGTTCCATGGTTTCTAATTTCTATTAAACAAATAATTTAATATATTTTTCTGAGATAAATATATTAAATTATTTGTTTAATATACCTTACTTTAGTTTGAAGTAATTTGTATTTTAAATGGCTATCTTTTGAGACATTTGAAGTGCAAACATGACAAATTAATTTTGGACAGCTTGCTCAAACTCTGATACCAATAGACTTATGCAGTAACACTTTCTTGACTCCTGATGCCCTTCTATGTGGCGACAAATGCTGTATATGTGCACATGTAGAATCAAATCTAGGGGAGATTTCTGGTTTTGAAAATGTGATCCTTGATCGGACTATGGAGCTTGAAGAAAAGAAATTTCAACTACAGTCGCTTATCGTCCTCATTCCATTTCTCCTATTCCTATCTTAGCCACGAGACTAAGAAGTGACAAGTTTGACGCAGCGAGGGTTGGAACCTACAACTATCCACACATGAAGCAGGTATTCAACTCATTGAGGCGGTGTGGTTTTTTTTTGGTGATGGGTGGGTGTATTTATGCTGCCCATATCGGTTAAGTCTAATGACTTGTTTTCGCCGCTAGACAGTAATAGTCTTGTGACTCTCCTTGTTTTTATCACTTTCAGTTCTTGTGTAGCTATCTACTGGATGCATTCTTTCTCTGTTTGTAAGCATTCTCCTGCATCCCCCAAACCTCTGTGAGTTTGTTCGTTCTACAATTGGATAGTGGTTTGGTTACCAATACTTACTTTCTCTGACTGTCTTCACCTTGCTGTGTTAGTGGTCATTAGTTTTTTTTATTTTACGTTTAAAGTTTACCTCCTGATTATACCATACCTAGCATGTAGACCCTAACTTCTAAGACTTTGCTTGAATTATCAGTGTATTTTCTATTTATTTATCTATCTTTCTTTTTCTTTTTTAATTCATTTTGTGTGTTGTCGTCAGTCTAGCAGTGCATTTAGCTCGCTTTTGATTAATTCTTTTTATGTGTTTCTATTATCCCTGTATTTCTTTCTTCTATTCCCAGTGTTTGTCAACACTTAAATGAGTGTGGAAGCATACTGTGATGTACAACGTTCTGCTCCGTCCGAGGAATACAAAGCTAATTCGAAGGTTGTTTCAATCACTGAGCGATTCCTCAGATTATTCTGCCAAAGTTAAAACGAAAGTGACTGGTCAGCGCCCAGCTGAGTCACCCTTAAGCCCTGGTCACATACACGTTACTGAACGTAGTTGAACGTAGTTGAACGTAGGATATGTTAATGTGGGTCAACCGTGGTGTAAGTATGTTAAACTATGGCGAAAAACGTTAAGGTACATCCGCTTTTGGTACGGATAAATACATTACGGTACGGACGCTGGTACATTCAACTATGTTCAATGTACATTAGCCTCCACTATGGTCACCTACGTTCAACTACGTCCAAGTACGATAGAGGATGGTAGAGTATGCTAGAGTATGCTAGAATACGCTAGAGTACATTAAGAGTACGGAGACTTCGCCACAGTATGTTAGCCTCTAACATAGCGCTCTTTTGAACATGTCCAAAGATTAAATCGGAACTCACGGCCCACCCATGTTATTACCAAGTTAGCATGACGGAGAAGTATGGATGTTGGTACTTTCAACTACGTTCAACTACGTTCAACTACGTTCAACTATGTTAGCCTTCACCACGTTCAACTACATCCAAGAACGTGTATGTGACCGGGCCTTCAACCTCCCACCTCTGTTGGCTGCTAGCCACAGATGGAACAGTCCACCATTAGAACTGTTAGAGCTGGCGTGCTGCGACCTGTTTATACTTATTATCCTCAAGGGTAAGCGCAGTCGTGACTGCCACTGTGTGGTACTGTGGTTAATAACCGAGTGCATGTTTTATCATGAATGTGTGAGTTTTCTTATCATGAATGTGTGAGGGTATGATCACCAGGGGAGCGGGACATAACCTAGGAGGTTTCATGTCCACCTGTGAAGGTGTTGATCATCCTATCGATCCTGCTCAGTGGACCCTTTGCAGTTTGGGCTATTTTCCATTCCAACCAGTGGTCCACAACTTGTTCATCAAAGGCTGTGGTATGTGATGTCCTGTCTGTGGGAGAGTGCATAGAAAAGACCCCTTGCTGCTTATCAGAAAGGGTAGCCTATATGGCGGAAGTGGGTTTCCTCGAAAGAAATATGTCAGAATCACCATAGGTTTGACATCCAATAGCCGATGATAAAAATTGATGCGCTCCAGATGGGTCATTAAATAAAACAAGCTTTTTCTTTTGAAATCACAAGTTATGAATAAATATTTGGCATTACATTCAAATTGTCCCTATTCATGGGTTGATCATTCAGTCAGATTGAGTGTATGGTGGGCGGCAATGCACTGTGGATACATGCATATTTTCTGTATCTAATGCCCCTAAATGTATCTAAAGTTAAAACGACTTGATGTATCACTCATATAAAAACATTGGAATTACTAATATAAAGCGAAGCCAATATTATAGATAAACTTTGTTGTTAGTTGAAGCAGGAAAGATTAACAATACCATCGTGAACAAGTTCAAGTAACAAGACGGGATTGCCGAATGAGTTGAGCGTGCGTCTCCCGTTTTGGTAGATCGTGGGATTCGAACGAACGGGTTCGAACCCTGGTGGAGTTAAACCAATTAATTAAATACTTCTACTTGTCGCTTCCTATCCAGGTGTTTGGTATTATTAGGATAGGGCAAGGACTGGTTGGCTCAATGTCAGGATAAGGTGACTGCTTGGGATATCAGTTCATGGTGCTGCTGGTCTGGTCTCTCGGTGGGGCAGCAATATAACGTCGCCATGAGTGGGCACTGTCACAAGACTAATATGACCTTAGATGTTGCCATGATGTAAAACTCCAAGAGCAAACCAATACTTTCAAGTACAAGACTAATATGACCTTAGATGTTGCCATGATGTAAAACTCCAAGAGCCAACCAATTCGTTCAAGTACTAACACCTTTCCTGGCAAGCCACCGACAATGTGACGAGACATATGAGACCAATATTTACCCGAAGATGAGAAGTGAAATGAATCGCCCACATCAACAGCCAGTCATGTTATATTATATTATGCAATATATGTTTCTTGCCATCCCCAGATGGTGTCCAATTATGACTGTAAAATATATGCAATGGGCCGAACATTAGCGGAGAGCAGGAGTCCTGATAATAGATATATTTAGCTTGAATAGAGTGGATATTAAATTATACATGTTTAAAAAAAAAGTAAATAGTTATAGGATTTGCACTTGTCTTTTGCTCAGTGGCGAGGGATGAAGTGTTGGGAATCAGGCATTGATGGTCAGAGCGGGTGGAAAAGTTGGTGCAAGCAGGCAGTGGATGGTTAAGCCTTTCCGCTTCAGTGAACATTGGTTCCTCGAGCCACCTGGGACCGCCATGAGATGTGTGGATGCATGGGAGCGTGAAGGGACGCCCGGGGTTGTGACGTCACGAGGGCTGTGAGGAGGGGCTGACAGAGAAAGCATGGTGCCATACATCCGCACGCACTCAGGTAGACACACTCTCCTCATACAGGCTCACCTCATGTATATTCACCCTCACACACTCTCACCTTTACACTTAGGCACCCTCAGACACTCTCACCCTCACACTCTCACCCCTGTAGTGAAGAGACGAGGAGACGATGTGACTGCTCTGCTGACCAAGTGGCAAGTCCCAGTTTATTGTATCAAGCTTTACCAATTCAACTCACGCGCATTCGTGTCACCGCCGCTGGTACCGGCCCACGCTGTGTACATACCATATACTACAACCCCCACATAATGCCACCATCACACACACTCACACTCAGCCTCACACAGATTCACATGCACACATACTCACCCTCACACACACTCACCCTGATACACAATCACCTTCACACACACACTCACATCATGCAAACTCACCCTCACACACACTCACCATCTCACACACTCACCATCACATACATTCACCTTCACACACACTCACCCTGATACACAATCACCCTCACACACACTCACCCCACACATACTCACCCTCACACACACTCACCATCTCACACACTCACCATTATACACTCTCACCATCATAGACTCACCCTCACACACTATCACCCTCACATACTCATGCTCACACGCACTCACCCTCACACACACTCATCCTCACACATACTCACACACAGTGTGAGACACAGATTGAGATGCCACGCACAGGGCCTCACACATAGTGTGGTGTTCTCTGTGGCGGAGTGGTTAGAGTTTCTGACCTTTTTCTAGGTCGGACTCCTAATCTGAAGGTCGGTGGTTCGATTCCCTATGCCCCTATCTCTGCCAATTTGGATTTCCACCGATGTGTATAACTTAGAGCGTCATCAAAGGCCAGTTGCTCTCATACTAAGACTATGTGGTGTGGGAGGTTAAAAATCCCTTGGGTCGGTAAAAGTGTAGGCTTGGGCTTTCTATCAACAAACTGTCTAATGGTGAAAACAAGCCTATTCAGGCTTATCCATGATAGGCAGTATAAATCTTCAACAACAACAAAAAATATATATATTCACACCCACACACACCCCACCATGCACCTCACCTCCACACACAACTTCTCATCTATACAGTCCTCCACCACCCACACACTGCCACCACCCAAGCACACAAATGTAACACTCATCACACAAACAGGCACCCAGCACCACACAGTGTCCACCGCCACACAAAACCCTTAACCTACACACAACACACTCCAACACACAACGCAAACAGAAGCACCCACCACAACAAAAATCATTTTACCTTCAGTCCCCCACCAGAGACACATCACACACACCGCACACACGACCATCACACCTCCACCACCTCTCTCCAAACACCTCCACCCCCACACAAATAGGCGACCAGACTGTTGCAGAGCTCCTCCTGACAGTTTTATTTCACGAAGTTATCCGCATGCTCAAACAGAGCCCTCACTTCCCCAGGTGAAATACCACACACACAGCTAGGCGTGGATAGGTGGACGCCATCAGGGAGCCTAGCTAGTTACATGGTTAGGGTGCCAGCCCTGAAAGATTAGAAGTTTGGGTTCGAATCCCACTCTATGCACAATGGTCACCTTCACTCGCGAACTGCCTGGATGACATTGATGATGTGACCAGGATTCTGTACAGTCTGCATAGTGCTGAACAAACTTCCCGGTTTATGTACTGTAACCACCCTACCAGAATATTTACAATTGTAGGCTTACAATTTCAGCGAGACGAGTGTAGTGAGGTGCACTGATCTCCCAACTTGAAATGCTGCAGGAACAGGTCGCCTTGAATAGGTTGATTGCATCGGTGGCCCAGATGGCCTAATGGTAATGATACAAGTCCCCGTAATGGCAGGAACTGTGGGTTCTAATGCTACTCTAGGCGCAATGTCTCCCATTTGCAAAACATCCCCCACAACAGTATCTAGCATTCCTTTTCCGTTCCGAGGCTATGAATGAAGCCCCAGTCAGAAACGGACACTGTCCGGTGAAATACGGCAATGTACAGTTTATATACGGTTATCATCTGGCGTGTCCATTCTGTGTCTGGTGGTGTACGGTAGCAAGTTTTGAACATGCACAAAACTTGTACTGGACACTGCCGAACTGAGGTGTACGGTTGGTGTCCATCTTAAGTCTGTTTAGTCCGTTGTGTCCGCTTTGTCCGTTTCATGTCCGGTACCCATCCGTTAGGTGTCCGGTTTATATCCTGAAGAGTCCATTGATAGTGCTGCGGGAATTTGGTCTGTCGGTTTTTGGCGCGTCCGTGAACAGTCCAGTAGGTGTCCAGTTGGTGTCCGGTTGGTGTCCGGTTGGTGTCCAGTTGGTGTCCGGTCCGTCCGTTAGACATTCGATTGTCGTCCGGTTACCGTCTGGTGGCTATTCGTTAATGTATGTTCCTTGTCCGTTTAGCATTCATTTCATCTGGTACGTTTCGGTACATTTCGGTACATTCGGTACATTTCGGTACATTTCGGTACATTTTGACACCGGACACCAACAGACTAGACAATTCTTTGTCCGGTGTTGTCCGGTACTCAGTCCGGTAAGGTCTGACTGGGCCTTTAGCAATCTCATATTGACCTTTGGCCTTTGACATGATTATTATCGCCGCACGTCTCGATGCCTTAGCCGTCAAAGCCTATGACAAGGACTGAGTATGAAGGTTGCAAGCACAACCCGACCACCGAGACCTAATTGAGTTGAGTTGAGTAAGGCCAAAGAAAAGCTACATTCTTATTTCTGAGGCATCACCCGCTCAATTTAGAATCCCTCCTAACACTGTTTACTAAGAAAAGAAAAAAATCCTGCAATACAAAATGTCAACAGCCGCTCCAGCATGTTTGTAGTTGTTTATATGAGACTGTCTCAAAAGGTCCTAAGCAATATGGGACAAAACTGTGTCCATTGTAGCGATCAACATACTATCTGTGTATGCATTGACTCAGGATAAACTGCTTTGTTTGTTACATGGTGTTTCATAATCCCAATAGAATACATATTGATTTGAAGCAAATGTCCTTGTGTTTCCAGTGTAACCGTTTGTGTGCTGTTTTGTGTCAATGGTTACAATGGACAAAGAAAAAAAAGAGGTATTACCTTTTGAGACAGGCTCATGATATGTTTGTTGTGGTTTTACATTCTATTGAGATCTTACCTAAATTTTATATTCAATCCCATGACAAATAATAATTTCATTAAAAATATAATCTCTCTCAGCTTTCTGTTGTTTGTTTAACGACCCCGAAAAACAAAAAGTAATCATCGGCTACTGGGGGTACCCAACTTTCATTAATCGAATAAATTTGTATTTAAAAAATCCCACAAAATGTGTCTGAGAAACAAGTATGTGTTTTATTCTTGCTTGGCCTAATGGACCAGCGCTCCAGGGACATCCTGCCATTCTGATTATCACCAGATACCTGGTCTGCTGGTAAATAACGCATCACATATAGCTTTCTCGCAGCGTATAATTATATTCAGTGTGGTCATTGCGGTGGGATGTAGCTCAGGCGGTAGCGTGTCCACCTGTTGGTCATCCGATCGATTCTTCTCATTTGCAGTCTGGACTATTTTCCGTTCCAACCAGTGGTCCAAAACTGGTTCATCAAAGGCTGTAGCATGTGCTGCCATGTGTGTGAGAAAGTGTATATAAAAGACCCCTTGCTGCTTATCAGAAAGTGTAGCTTATGTGGCGGCAGCGGGTTTCCTTCAAAGAAATATGTCAGAATGACCATATGTTTGATGTCCGACAGGCAATGATACAATAAAACAGATACAATGTGCTCTAGAGGCATCGCTAAATAAAACAAGCTTTTCTTTCAGCGATTGTGGTATTACCAGAGTCACTCACCCGACACCAATAATGAAAAGCTTCATGAGCATTGCTTTATTCGCTCTGTAGCATTCCAGGCACTGGGACATGGTGCTACTTTAACATGCAGTCTAAGGGAAACTTCAACCCTACCCCTAATCCTAAAAAGAAAAGGACTAAAATAGGTATTATAGAAGACAACCATTTGACCTGACTTGACCTCTCTATTTAAAGCCCTGGTCATATACACGGTTAGTGAACGTAGTTGAACGTTGTTGAACGTAGTTGAACGTAGGATAGATTAATGTGGGTGAAACATGCTATCACTACGTTGAACTACGTTAAGGTACGGCAGGTTTTGGTTGATCACCCACCTGATAGTATGGATAAATACGGTACGGTACAAATCCTGGTACGTTATGGTATGCATCCCGATACCTCCAACTACATTCAACTGTGTTCAACAACATTCAACTACATTAAACTTTGTCCACTACCGTCTATGTGACCACGGCAGAACGGCCAATGTTTTGTGGGGGTGAAAGTATGCTAGAGTATGCTGGATTACGCTAGAGTACAGTAAGAAGTAGGCTAGAGTAACTAGAGTATGCTAGAGTAAGCTAGAGTATGCTAGAGTATGCTAGAGTATGTTATCATCACAGAGGCTACGTCTGCCTCAAACATACCTCTCTTTTGAACATGTCCAAAGCTTAAATCGGAACTCACAGTCCACACACATTCTTATCACGTTCTCATCATGGAGAAGTATGGATGCCGGTATATTCAACTATGTTCAACAATGTTCAACTACTTTCAACTACGTTCAACTAGGTAATCCTCCACTACATTCAACTACGTTCACTGACATGTATGTGGCCGGGCCTTAAGTTTTAGGGTTACGGTTAAGGTTAGGGTCAGGGCTAAAGTCCCGGTAGACTGCAGCCTAATGTAGCACCCTTAAACTTTCTATCTATTTTTTTAACCTTTTTGTTTGTCCCTAGCCAGAAGTAAAACAGCTTGACCGAGCACCAAACTCCCAAAGTTCCGCACGGGAACCCTTTGCTCTACAAATTCGGTCATCACATCTGGTCGTGCAGCCAATTATCTTCAATGAAAGCGTCATGCATTGATCGCTCTCACTCATGTTAACTAGCGGCATGAGACGCAAAACCAGGTGCTATAAATAGACTACTTATAGCCCAAACCCACCCTACGAGACAGTAGAGGAACTACAATTGTGGGTGGAAGTTTTGTTTAGATTTGTTTGCCGCCAGAAGTTAAATACTTGCGTCTGATGCAAATCTGTTGATTGTGGAATAGACAACTGAACAATGCTGTAGGGATGGCTGCGGTTGTTATTTGCACAGGTCGTCTCCGCTAAGCTGTCACGTGACACCGCACTGGTGTGATTGTCTAATAATAAGCCCCGACCCGCTGGGTACCCGCGTGAATCATGCGTCACGTGACATCTAATGAATCCGCATGTGCCGTTTGGGGATATTGCTTTGCAAGTTAGTTCGTTTGGGATAGTGTACGTCCTAGAAAAATCTCATCATCATCATCATCATCATCATGCTGTCGGTCGCGATGTGACAAAGACTGCTTTCATTTCATGAAAGCTGCCTGCAAAAGTGTTGAAGCGCTGCTGGCTTTTGCAAGTTACCAGCCGTACTCTCTCGGGGAGCAAATATAGGTTTCACACCGGCCGAATGAGTTGAGCATCCGTCTTCTGTTTTGGTAGATATATCGTGGGATTCTAACCCACGGATTCGAACCATGGTCAAGTCAAGGCAATGACTTAAAAAGTTTATACTTGTTGCTTCCTAACCAGGCGCTCAGCATTAGTAGGACAGGGCAATGGCTGTTTGGCTCAGTGACAGGATAATGTGACTGAGTGGGGTATCATCAAGTCATGGTGATGGTGGGCTGGTCTGCCAGTGCGGCACCACTATAAAGTCACTATAAGTGTGCACTGTCACAAATCGGTCCCCGTCCTGATATGACCTTAGATGTTGCTAGGACGTACCAACCAATCAACCGATCTAAGGCCATAATAGGATGGCTACTGACTTGTGACCGTGCACAAGTTAGTTTGTTGGGCGATTGAATGTCCTAGCAACATCTGAGGCCATAATAGGTCGGGCACCGAATTGTGACGGTGCACAGTTTAGTTTGTTGGTAGATTGTACGCCCTAGCAACATCTGAGGCCATAATAGGACGGGTACCGACTTGTGACGGTGCACACTCATGGCGCAGGTCAGCATGTCGTGCCCCATGTAAAAGTACAACGTCTGAACACTTTGACTTCTGGATACTGAATGCTTTATTCACCGTCCAGGGCCCTGAACCGCCGGCATGCTTTGTCTATGACGTCATCTCATTAACATATCCTTTGTTCTCCACAAGTGCCTGGATGTCTCTATGCATATATTACACCGCATACAGTAATAAAGCAAGGAACAGCAGTCTCTTAGGTATGGATAGGGTGATTGCATAAGGGAGTCTAGATAGACTAACAGTTAGGGCGCTAGCCTCGGAGGTATGACTTTGATTCCTGTTGTAGGCGCAATAGTTCCCATTTCCATAACAACCTACGACACTAGATTTTAATAAGTAGAGATACATTACATTCAAAACCATCGGACTATGCGACTTTAAACTCCGATTGGACCTAGAAATGCTTGATTCCGGGTGACCAAGCATACTAGGATTCTTATTCTACATTTGTATTTGAATTTGATTGTAATGAAATTGTGCTGCCAGCATTATATAATGTCATGAATGTGCACTGCCACAAATAAGTGCAACACACATTTAAATAAATGCCACATTCATCCGTCATAAGGCCAGCTTTTGTTTCAACTGACTCCGACCACATTCATATATGTACCCATCCGGCGATGTCCAGTGGTGTCCGGCGGTGTCCGGTACAAGTTTTGAACATGCACAACACTTCTACCGCACACTGCCGGACTGACGTGTCTGGTTTGTGTCTGGTATGTCCGGTACCCATCCAGTACCCATCCGTACCCATCCGTTGGTGTCCGGTTTATCCATTTTGTCCGGTACATGTCTGGTAACCATCCGTTATGTGTCCGGTTCTCATCCGGTACTCATCCGGTACATGTACGGTACATGTACGGTACTTGTCTGGTCGCCCGGCGCCAATTGACCCAATTCGGCTCCATTTTGATAGATTTCGATACATTTTGTCACCGGAAAGCACTGGACTAGACAATTCTTTGTCTGGTGGTCTCCGGTGCTCAGTCCGGTGAGGTGTGACAATGGCTTAACAGGGCTCGGCTCGGACAGCGCCTCACCATTACCTGCGGGTAATCGTAGGTTGTACAGAAACCCAGAATGATTGTTACGCAACTAAAAATGATGCATTGTGGAATATTACTTTACATAGGTAACACTCATTTCACCAATTCACTAATGTCGCATATATAAGGTAAGACGCGTCTAGCCATAGCCTAATTAAGTTTCAGTTTAATTAAATTGGCGCAAGTTCCGTTCACTTCCGCTGTCTTGTGTCTTGGTAAGAGGAAGCCGGGGGATTGGGGCTGGGGGTGTTGGTGGAGGCAGTAATTAATCCGGGCACAAACGAGACAGGTAAATAGCGACCACAAAAGCTGATCTGGTGATCACTCACTCGCCTCACCCAGCACCACCTAGAGCCAACCCGCCCCAACCCTTCCCACCACATGTCTTAAAAATTGAGATACTTGTCGCTTCCTAGCTTGACGCTCGGCATTATTTGGATAGGGCAATGACTGGATGGGTAAGTGTCAGGATAATGTGACTGAATGAGATATCAGGTCAAGGCTGCTTGGTCTCCCAGTGGGGCAGCACTATCAAGTCGCCATGAGGGTGGACTGTCACAAGTCGTTACCCATCCTGATATTACCTTAGATGTTGCCAGGATGTAAAACAACAACAACCAACCCCCCGCCCACCCCCGCCCGACCTCACAACACTCAGCCCACACCCTGCCTACTTCCCACTTAACCCGCCCCACTTTAGTCCACACCCACCACATCCACCACACCCTCCACAATCACCACACCAACCACACCCACCACACCCACCACACCCACCACACCAACCACACCAACCATACCCACCACATCCATCACACCCACCACACGCACCACGCCCACCACAATCACCACACCAACCACACCCACGCACCCGCCACAACCACCACACCAACCACACCCACCACAACCACCACACCCGCCACACCAACCATACCCACCACACCAACCACACCCGACACACCAACCACACCAACCACACCAACCACACCAACCACACCCACCACACCAACCACACCAACCACCCCAACCACACCCACCACACCCACCACACCCACCCCACCTACCACACCAACCACAACCACCACACCCACAAAACACACCACATCCACCACACCCACCACACCCACCACAATCACCGCACCAACCACACCCACCGCACCAACCACACCAACCACACCAACCACACCAACCACACCAACCACACCAACCACACCAACCACACCAACCCACCACCACCCACCACACCCCACACCCCCACCATACCCACCACACCCATCACACCCACCATACTCACCACTCCCACCACAACCACCACACCAACCAAACCCACCACACCAACCACACCCACCACACCAACCACACCAACCACACCAACCACACCAACCACACCCAGCACACCCACCACACGCACCACACCCACCCCAACCACCACACCCATCACGCCCACCACATCCACCACACCCACCACACCAACCATACCCACCACACCCACCACACCAACCACACCAACCACACCAACCACACCAACCACACCAACCACACCAACCACACCAACCACACCAACCACACCAACCACACCAACCACACCCACCACACCCACCACACCCACCACACCCACCACACCCACCACACCCACCACACCCACCACACCAACCACACCAACCACACCAACCACACCAACCACCCCTATTCACTCATCCACCGCCATCCACTTCCAACTCCCCCCCCCCCACCTCAAGCATACTCACCAGTCCCCCACCCACGCACCCACACCCACATCCACACAATCAACACCTACCACTTCCTACACCCGGACCACCCACACATCCCTACCACCAACACACACACCCCCTCCAACACCAACGTTCCCACAGACAAAAAAAAACGCCTGCGCAGAAAGCCGTGAAATACAACCTCAGCAAATGAAATATGCCTCGTCAGCACAAAATTCGACAAGCCGGCGCGCCCTCTGAGCCTGCGCGATGACTCGTCCGTCTGAGTGCGCAAGGGGGGTGGGTGGGCGGGGGGGGGGGAGGGAGCGGAAATAAGGGATTTACAGCGCGCCGCCACGTGACAAACGACTCCTTCGCGCCTAGTAGGCGCCTCCTCGGAATGGCACGTGGTAGGGGGAGGAGGAGGGAGGGGAGGAGAGAGAGGGGGGGGGGGAGGGGGAGGAAGAGGGAGGGGAGCTGAACTAAGAACCGCGCGACTAGCGTTAATGGAAGTAGAGGAAGGAAATGGTAAGTTCTGCTCCCTGGTGGGGGTGGGAGGGGGTGGGGGGAGGGAAGGGTAGGGGTAGTGACGAGTGGGTTGTGGGAGTGAGGTTGGTTGGTTCTTGGAGTTTTACATCCTTGCCACATCTAAGGTGATATCAGGATGGGGGCCGTGAGGTGTGGAGTGCGGGTGTTGGTAAGTGGGGTAGGGTGGGCGGGTGGGTGAATGGGGTATGGTGGGGTGTGGGTGTTAAAATGGGGGGCAAGGGTGTGGCGGGCAACTGTTGGGGTAGCTGTAAGGGTGGGTGGTGGTGTGGGAGTGAGGTTGGTTGGTAATTGGAGTTTTACATCCTTGCAACATCTAAGGTGATATCAGGATGGGGGTAGTGAGGTGTGGAGTGCAAGCTTGGTAAGTGGGGTGGTGTGGGGTGGGCAGGTGGGTGAATTGGGTATGGTGGAGTGTGCGTGTGATTGAGGGCCAAGGGTGTGGCGGGCAACTGTTGGGGTAGGGGTGAGGGTGGGGGTGGTGTGGGAGTGAGGTTGGTTGGTTATTGGAGTTTTACATCCTTGCAACATCTAAGGTGATATCAGGATGGGGGCAGTGAGGTGTGGAGTGCGGGCTTGGTAAGTGGGGTGGGCAGGTGGGTGAATTGGGTATGGTGGGGTGTGGGTGTGATTGAGGGACAAGGGTGTGGGGGGGGATGTCTGTTGGGGTGTGGGTAATAAAGGGTGGTGGAGAGGTGTGGGTTTGAGTTGTGATGTTGGGTCTGAGTTGTGGAGTGTGGGTGTGAGTGAGTGGGGTATGGGTGAGGTGTGACGTGAGGTATGGATGGGGTTGGGGTGTGTTGGTGGTGTGGATGGTGGTGTGTCTGGGTGCTGTGTTGTGGGGCTGGTGTGTGGATAGTTGGTGTGTGGTTTATGTGTGGGTGTGGTGTGTGGGTGGGGTATGTGGGGGTGTGGTGTGTGACGTGTCTGGGGTGTGGGTGTGGTGTTTGTTAGCGGTGTTTGAGGATGTTGTGTTGGGTGTGTGGGGGTGGTTGATGGGTGGGTGTGCTGTATGGTAGTGGTGTGGGGGTGGTGTGTGTGGTATGTATGGTGGTGTCTGGGTTTGTGGGAGTGTGCGGGTGGTGTGTGTGTGTGGTTGATGGATCCATGTGCTGTATGGTAGTGTTGTGGGGGTGGTGTGTATGGTGATGTCTGGGTTTGTGGCGTGTGCGGGTGGTGTGTGTGTGGTTGATGGATCCATGTGCTGTATGGTAGTGTTGTGGGGGGGGGGGGGGTATGTATGGTGAGGTCAGGGTTTGTGGGAGTGTGCGGGTGGTGTGTGTGTGGTTGATGGGTCCATGTGCTGTATGGTAGTATTGTGGGGGGGGGTGTGTGTGTGGTATGTATGGTGATGTCTGGGTTTGTGGTAGTGTGCGGGTGTGGTGTGCGTGTGGTTGATGGGTGCATGTGCTGTATGGTAGTGGTGTGGGGGTGGTGTGTGTGGTAGGTATGGTGATGTATGGGTTTGTGGGAGTGTGCGCGTGGTGTGTGTGTGGTTGATGGGTGGGTGTGCTGTATGGTAGTGGTGTGGGGGTGGTGTGTGTGGTATGTATGGTGGTGTCTGGGTTTGTCGGAGTGTGCGGGTGGTGTGTGTGTGGTTGATGGGTCCATGTGCTGTATGGTAGTGTTGTGGGGGTGGTGTGTGTGGTATGTATGGTGATGTCTGGGTTTGTGGGAGTGTGCGGGTGGTGTGTGTGTGGTTGATGGGTCCATGTGCTGTATGGTAGTATTGTGGAGGTGGTGTGTGTGGTATGTATGGTGGTGTCTGGGTTTGTGGGAGTGTGCGGGTGGTGTGTGTGTGGTTGATGGGTCCATGTGCTGTATGGTAGTGTTGTGGGGGTGGTGTGTGTGGTATGTATGGTGATGTCTGGGTTTGTGGGAGTGTGCGGGTGGTGTGTGTGTGGTTGATGGGTCCATGTGCTGTATGGTAGTGTTGTGGGGGTGGTGTGTGTGGTATGTATGGTGGTGTCTGGGTTTGTGTCGTGTGCGGGTGGTGTGTGTGTGGTTGATGGGTGGGTGTGATGTATGGTAGTGTTGTGGGGGTGGTGTGTGTGGTATGTATGGTGGTGTCTGGGTTTGTGTCGTGTGCGGGTGGTGTGTGTGTGGTTGATGGGTGGGTGTGCTGTATGGTAGTGTTGTGGGGGTGGTGTGTGTGGTATGTATGGTGGTGTCTGGGTTTTTGGTATGAGTGGGTGGAGTGTGTGTGGTTGATGGGTGGGTGTGCTGTATGTTAGTGTTGTGGGGGTGGTGTGTGTGGTATGTATGGTGGTGTCTGGGTTTGTCGGAGTGTGCGGGTGGTGTGTGTGTGGTTGATGGGTCCATGTGCTGTATGGTAGTGTTGTGGGGGTGGTGTGTGTGGTATGTATGGTGGTGTATGGGTTTGTGTCGTGTGCGGGTGGTGTGTGTGTGGTTGATGGGTGGGTGTGATGTATGGTAGTGTTGTGGGGGTGGTGTGTGTGGTATGTATGGTGGTGTCTGGGTTTGTGGTATGAGCGGGTGGTGTGTGTGTGGTTGATGGGTGGGTGTGCTGTATGGTAGTGTTGTGGGGGGTGGTGTGTGTGGTATGTATGGTGGTGTCTGGGTTTGTCGGAGTGTGCGGGTGGTGTGTGTGTGGTTGATGGGTCCATGTGCTGTATGGTAGTGGTGTGGGGGTGGTGTGTGTGGTAGGTATGGTGATGTCTGGGTTTGTGGGAGTGTGCGGGTGGTGTGTGTGTGGTTGATGGGTGGGTGTGCTGTATGGTAGTGGTGTGGGGGCGGTGTGTGTGGTATGTATGGTGGTGTCTGGGTTTGTCGGAGTGTGCGGGTGGTGTGTGTGTGGTTGATGGGTCCATGTGCTGTATGGTAGTGTTGTGGGGGTGGTGTGTGTGGTATGTATGGTGATGTCTGGGTTTGTGGGAGTGTGCGGGTGGTGGTGGAGGGGAAGCAATGTGCGGCCTAGATGCGCAAAAAGGCTGACAATATAAATAACAGTTGAGGAATGCTTGAGAACTCTGAAGGTATCAGTCATCATCAAACCCTATTTATCCTGTGACGGGCTGACGAGTTGACCGCCATCTACCGGGCATTGTCTGCCTGAACCAACATGGCCACCACCAGGGAGGACATACACACTTTTATTCTTTTAACTGTTTAAAGGGGCATAGACCGATCAAAGCATCAAATTTTCAAAATCAAAGCAGTGATGTAGATTTTATTTTACATATGTAGCTTAGATACTAGTGCACTTATCAAACATGTGTTGCCACATAGAATGGGATACTGAGCCAATTTAATTGAACTTGTTTCTGCGCAAGCCTATGGTGTCAGAGTTTTGACCGACATTAATTACGTATCTTTCAAAAATCTCAACAGTTTACCATTAAAAAAAAAATTACTTCAAACCAAAATAAAGTTGATAATAATAATCAATCTAATATATTTATTTCATGAAAATGACAAACTATAAATCGGACTATGCAACTTTAAATGAATATGAAGATCTAGCCTAGAATCCATCATCATTCACTATTTTTCTGAATCGTTTTTAGGAACGACCCATGAATATCAATAACTAACATGGTTTAATAATTTGTGTTTATTAATTTAAACAAAGCAGCATTATCAACAATAATGGTATCAATTTTCTGTCCAACTGGGAGTCCTTGTTGCCAATATGAAATGTAGGTATCTCTAGTGGCTTCCTATTATCCATAGGAACCATATTCTACTTAACGCAAAGAAGACGGGTGGGTTTAATTGAAAATGGTCCAGTTTGCATGGTAGTATAATGTCACATGACAGACTGCTGTCACCTCAACAGGAAAGTAGACCGGACATGCCGGGAGTTCTGGGTTGGTTGCCGGTGTGATGGACTGGTAATAATCCTCTTACGCACAAATAAGAAAGACACCTTGCAACTTGTTTCAGTCCTTCCTGCAGTTATTCCTTCAAGGTAGGCGAATGAGAAGTGACCAACCACTGCACAGCCAGGTAGCACCTGGGCACTACCATGGGGGCGCGGGCTGCTAGCAAGGTGGAATGGACTAACAACATCGGGACTGCCTCGCTAGTGTGCTGCCACCTACTCTGCCTTTTGACATGGTAAGGGGCAGCGTAGTTGAGATTGCCACCACGGGATAGTGGGGACCATATGTGGATGACTGCAATGTACACAGGAAACCTATGTGCAACCCCTGAGTAGCAGACATGTGGGTTTCAATCCCGCTCCTAAGTCCAAAACATTTGCAGTATATTCCCTGTCATGTTCATCCTGACAAGGATTGGGTGTGTGGCTGTTGAGCTTGTGCTCTCTATGCATATACGCTACTTCTATGTCCCAAATATTTGTGACATCATCCCATGACAATAGTGCCGGGACGAGGATGCAGTTATGCTGAATAATCCACAAGGTTCTAGAACCATTGTTATCCATGACTCATCTGCGGGTGCATAACTACCTGGGTATTTGTGACTATAAGCATTATCCTTCCCCTGAGGGAGTAAATCGTTCTGACGACAAAGGATAGCTGTAGCTGTCAGCACTTGTGCATATAACCATACGTGGGCAGAGTGGTTGCATCAGGGAGTCTAGATAGCCCAATGGTTTAGATACTAACTCTGTTATGACACAAATGCTGGCTCGATATATGTTCTAGGGATGCAGTCACGCATGTTTACAACACCCTATGAGAGTTCCTAGTGATACAAATAAACAAAAATGTTCACTTGTCCATGACACAAGTTTCATGTGATTCCTACTTGTCCGCATTCATTTTCACTTATCTGGCAATGCTTACCTTGATTATGGGACAATTCCATTATTTATATTTGTATAAGGCCTTATGCGTTATACAGAGCTGTCTACATCAAATTTCCTATTTGGGTACTCTAGTGAAAGAAATTGTGTATATTCAACAACAAATTGTGTAATTCCAAATTTATTTTTCAATTGTCCAACATAAATGTTTGCGCCATATTATGCTTGTCCGTGCGTACTCTCACTTGGCTTGGACAGGTGGACAAGCCTTATTTTGAATGATACTTCCCAATTCATGACATTCATTTTAGGTCAAAGAGTTGAATATTCGGGAGGGTCTAATGTGAAGGGGATGAGGTGTGGTGGGTTCTTCCATCCCATCAGCTAATTGGAAGCTGGCTAAGATATTAAATAAATAACGCATTTATTGATGCTACCATATCTGCACAGACACAGTTCTTTTGTGGTTAAAGGGCTGCTACCCAGCAAGTCACAGAATCATTTTAATTTTGCATTGTCCTCTTGCCTCCCTAAGCTACATACCTTTGTTGTTATTGTCAAAGCCAACACCTGTGATTTTGCATTGTCATCTTGCATTGTCCTCTTGCCTCCCTGAGCTACATACCTTTGTCGTTAGTGTCAAAGCCAAAGCCTGTGAAAAAATGGTTAAATTGTTAAATATTCAGTTTTTTCTCTTTCAGGTGAGTAGATTATGCGGTCTTACAGTCTACACATTTCTCAGATAGACCGTCTGGAGTTCGGAAAGGCCATGCCATGGTGTGTGAGAGACTATCACCAATGGGTGAGCATTTCTCATTTTGTATCATCATAATAAACCTTTACTGCTTTGATGATATGTTACATGCCCTTTCCCCCTAAGCTACAAGTGACAGATCTCCAGCCAACTATTTTCTGCCTTCCTTGATAACAGATTTGTCTTCGTTTGTAGTTTCTGGGAAAGATGCTTCAAAGTGAGAAATAATACACATACTTTTATACCACTGTGAACTAACTATCCACATAGGCCAGTCAATAGGTTTATAGTTACATAGTCTGATGAAAGCATAACGTCTCCTAAACCAAATAATGGTGGAAGTACAAAGGCATTGGACTATGCAACTTTAACATCTATAAATAGGTGGTTCTACAAAAGACCTAATAACTAAAATAAATGGAGTAACTTTGCTTAGCACTGAAAAGAAGTGCCTTGCTAACTGGAAGTAATGGTGAAGTACTGGCCGAACCCGTCCCTGTTATATTGACACCCATACAAACATGGTCAGAATCGGCAAAGTCTCACCTTCTAAAGAGATGAATGTGCTTGTTTTGTTGTACTGAATTGTGACATGGCACACCATGGTGACTTTGTTGTTTTGCCGCATTGGGAGGCTGAACTGCCAGCACCATAACCCAATATCCTATTCAGTCACATTATCCTGATACTGAGCAAACCGGTCCTTGCCCTATCCTTGTAATGCCAAGTATCAGGCTGCACAGCAATAGTTATCAATTTTGCATGGCATTGGTTTCAGTTGGCCGAGGTTCAAACCCATCACCTCCCCCAGCGGAAGCCAGCTAGTGCTGTAACAGCTTCAGCCATCCCTTGTGGGAGATTTGCTAATGATGCATCACCTAGCAGAGAGTTGGGGCATGAGTGGATTTGAATCCTGTCTTTGATTTATGCGCACATAAACAGAACCTGATATGATTGCTGTCAGTTGCTGTCATGCTCTCATAGTGTCGGTCCACAGAGCGCCAATTACTGCCACAGACTATCACCCCCAACCCCCACCCACCCCCACAAAGGCATGCCCCACCCTTTTTCATACTATTGTTAAACCTCTCTAAATCAACCGACCATAGGACCAATTTTAAATGGTGCATTTAGGGAGTTGGTCGGTTTAGCGAGTTGTTGTTACAATGAGCAATCTTTTGGGACCCAAATAAAGTGATCCATATAGTGGAGTGGTCGATCTGTGGAGGAGGTCGGTTAGAGAGGTTTTACTGTACTGCTGGGTTTGGATTTGCTGCTCGTTACGCACTATTATTTTGAACAAAAGAAGTGAGGCGGGAAAGAATGATTCATAATCCATCTCCCTGGAAAATCTGTGCGCTGCAGACGATAGTTACATAATGGAACGCATTGTAATGGGCCAGATTACGCCCCTGCTAGATTATATCTGGGTATAGTCTGGGCTGGGCTAAGATTTACCCCAATGTATAAAATATACCCGTCTGGTTAATACCCCAGGCTATATTTTGTATATATATCCTTTTTACAGAGTTTATACTCCCTCATTTGAGATGTGGAGTTATCGAAGGATGATGAAAATATCATGGACAAAGAAGATCACCAACAAAGAAGTTCTCAGAAAAATTAAAAATAAGAAAAGCTTGTTTGCCACTATACAGACAAGGAAACTTATTTATTTTGGCCACATCATTCGTCAGAGTTCAATCTACCATGCATTGTTGGAAGGGAAGGTGAATGGCAGCAGAGGGAGAGGGAGACCAAGAACATCATGGTTTACAAATATTTCACAGTGGACAGGCTTGAATTATTCACAGTCTATCAGAACAGCACACCATCGGGACAAGTGGAGAACCATTGCATCCAACCCTCGACTAGAGGACGGAACTATTGATTGATTGATACTCCCTCATCACCACAAAGCTCCTGAATCAGAACATTAGTCAATATGTGAGAACCTCAATAATTAAACTATAACCTGCGGTATAAACCAGCATGCAATATGTTATATCCGAGTGTAAAGTCCTCAGCTGGCAGTTTTAGTTGTGTAGGTAGGCTAAGAGGAAATCACTACAGGCAAGGAAGGAAAGCAGAAATAGAGTGAAAGTAGGAGATCTAAACTCACTTCTTTATTATATTTATAGCTTCAGGAATCAAGATGGTGGCAGACACCTGATCAAACTCTCCAATCAGCAACAGGCATTCTTACATCAACCAATGATATTCAAGAACCTTGTAACCAAGACATGGTTGTTTAGGTCTACAGTGCCCTGTTGTGTCTGGGTGTGCAGTGATCCATAAATAACACTTGGGGGGGGGGGGAGGGGTATGTGTACGGATCTCCAAAGACTCTGTCACATTTCAAGAAGTGCCCCTCTCACACTATCTATTATAATACACAATCTCTATCTTAACTCAGTAATGGATCACCAAGACCACACAATCCTATATATGCCTTTGGTTTTACATACCATTTACCATTATATAGACCATTTGTAATTTATTATAGAATAGTTCACACCATAACCAATGTCTTAAATATCGGGACACTTTACACCAGGGTATATTTTGGCCTAGCCCTGACTATACTTGTGTATAATCTGGCGAGGGGATTAATTTGGCCTGTTGCACTGGGTTACAGAGATGCTAGCGAATTGCCATCAAAACAATGTGTTGTTACGAAAGCCATAGACCCAGAAATCAACATTTGCTAACTGCGTAAAGTTGCATAGTCCAATAGTGTTAAGTGTCATTCATTTTTCTGGGAAAATATATTAGATTGATATTATGATATCGCAATAAATGTAATGTATGTAGGTAATCATGAAGTCTAGTAGGATTGAGGTGCACAAGAGGCAGTTTTGGTGGAATATGGGGTTGAGCAGGGTGGGTTCGGTTGTTGGAGGTGTCTCATAAACAGGTATTGCTTATTAAGCCTAGAATAAGGCCGGTAGAGTGACACAGTCCAGCCAATGGCTTATTAAACCAAGAATAAGGTTGATATAATGACAGCGTCCAACGGATGCTTTATTAAACCTAGAATAAGGCCATATGTCTGACACCATTCAGCCAATGGCTTATTAAACACAGAAAATGGCTAATGAAGTGACACTGTTCAGCCAGTGGTTTATTAAACCCATAATAGGGCTTATAGAGTGACAGAGTCCAACCACTGGCTTATTAAACCCACAATAAGGCTGATATAATGACACAGTTCAGTCAATGGCTCAGTAAACGCAGAATAAGGCTGATGAAGTGACACAGTTCAGCCAATGGTTTATTAAACCCATAACAGGGCTTATAGAGTGACAGAGTCCAACCACTGGCTTATTAAACCCACAATAAGGCTGATATAATGACACAGTTCAGTCAAACACTCATTAAACACAGAAAATGGCTAATGAAGTGACACTGTTCAGCCAATGGTTTATTAAACCAATAATAGGACTTATAGAGTGACAGAGTCCAACCACTGGCTTATTAAACCCACAATAAGGCTGATATAATGACACAGTTCAGTCAATGGCTTAATAAACGCAGAATAAGGCTGATGAAGTGACACAGTTCAGCCAAAGGTTTATTAAACCAATAATAGGACTTATAGAGTGACAGAGTCCAATACCTGGCTTATTAAACCCACAATCAATCAATCAATAGTTCCATCCTCTAGTCGAGGGTTGGATGCAATGGTTCTCCACTTGTCCCGATGTTGTGCTGTTCTGATAGACTGTGAATAATTCAAGCCTGTCCACTGTGAAATATTTGTAAACCATGATGTTCTTGGTCTCCCTCTCCCTCTGCTGCCATTCACCTTCCCTTCCAACAATGTACGGTATATTGAACTCTGACGAATGATGTGGCCAAAATAAATAAGTTTCTTTTGTCTGTATAGTGGCAAACAAGCTTTTCTTATTTTTAATTTTTCTGAGAACTTCTTTGTTGGTGATCTTCTTTGTCCATGATATTTTCATCATCCTTCAATAAGTCCACATCTCAAATGCTGCTAAACGTTTGTACATTTTCTTAGAGATTGTCCATGTCTCTGCCCCATACATTAGAGTAGACCACACATAACACTGAAGAATACGCTTCCTTGTTTGTATTAATATCTTACTTGATGTTAACACTCTATACATTTTGGAGAATGTTGTTCGGGCTATTGTTATCCTTCTTTTAATTTCTTCCTCACATCTCCCATCATTTGTAATCTTTTGTCCGAGATATATGAATTCGGATACTTGTTCTATGTTTGTGCCATCTATGATTATATTGACGTTTGGTTTATCTGTCTTTTTACTATAACCATTGTTTTGGTCTTCCTGGCATTCATCTTCATGTTGAATATTATTCCAGCTTTATTGATTCTATTCACTATATCTTGTAGGTTTTTCTCACTGTCTGCTAGTATTACACTGTCATCGGATATCTAAGATTGTTGATGTTCATGCCACCTATTGTCACTCCTTGCAATCTTCAATGTGTCTGAAAATCATCTCTGTGTACAGGTTAAATAGACATGGTGACAATACACACCCCTGTCGAACTCCTCGTTTAATCATAACTTCATCCGATAGGCCCTGCTCCATTTTTATAAATGCACATTGTGTCCAGTATAAGTTCACAATTAGTTTAATGTCTTTGCCATTGACACCAATATCTTGTAAACATTTGATTACAATAAGGCTGATATAATGACACAGTCCAGCCAATGGCTTATTAAACCCACAAAACGGCTGGTAGATTGACACAGTCTAGCTAATGGTTTATTAAGCCACATCCGTTTTTTCCTGCATATGCTTCGGGAAATGGCTATGACAAATTGTAATTACACCGCAAACTCCCAAAATACCTGTAATCAGCAGTGCAGCCTGCACCAGACTGGATCTATATTACAGAATGTCGGTCTATTCCAAAAGCACTGCTCTGTTCTGATCCTTACAAGAAGTGGGGAATATACCTACCAACTAACCAGACACGATAATCGAATGAGTTGAGCGTCCGCCTCCCATTTTGGTAGGTCATGGGATTCGATCTCCTGGATTCGAACCTTGGCTGATTTAAACAAATGACTTTAAAAATGTATTCTTGTCACTACCTAGCCTGGGGTCGGTTTTACTAGGATAGAGCAAGGATCGGTGGAATGAGGAAGATCAATTGTCCACAATTGAAATGTCCTCTGCTTAATCAACTAATGTACAAACCAATAATATGTGTGTGATTGAGCTGAATTGTGACCCACTGTGTCACAATCCTGCTATTGAGAAAAACGTGATTCAAATGTCCCAGGCAACCCTTATTTTGATGGTGGTAACCAATGCAGACATTTTGACAAGATTAATACATGTTTATGATCTAATGTGACAAATCTTAATTTGTATAGCTTTGAATAACATATTTTGTAGGAGTTATTTAGAGACCAATTAATTTAGCATCTTTACACTTCAAATATCTCCTAAATTAGCCATTTTAATTCAAGGTTATTTCAAGTTAATTTAAGGTAGATTATAATGGTCAACCTATTATCTTTATCTGAGAAAATGACAGAAACTCGCATATGCAACTTTAAGTTGGATAAAATAGTCATGCAAGGAATGCATGACAAATTCATGTAACCAGATCTTTAAATAACAGAACTTGATGTAATTCGACCAACAACAGGAAAGCTGGTTAGTGTATGCATTGTCTTGGTATAGTCAATATTGCGGTAATTAATTATAGCATCTGACCAAAGCGAACTGATGCGTGTAGATAAGAACACGCCTTTGAGTGGATTCCGACCAATTTCCAGCCTGGAACCACAAGGTTGTTTGTTTGTTTGTTTGTTGTTGTTTTACGTCCTAGCAACATCTAAGGTCATATCAGGATGGGTACCGACTTGTGACAGTGCGCACTCATGGCAACTTTATAGTGCTGTCCCACTGGGAAACCAGGCCGCCGGCACCATGACCTGGTATCCCACTCAGTCACATTATCCTGACACTGAGCACACCAGTCCTTGCCCTATCCTAATAATGCCGAGCGCCTGACTAGGAAGCAACAAGTATCAATTTTAAAGTCATTGGTTTGACTCGACCGGGATTCGAACCCACGACCCCACGATCTACCAGTATGGGAGACGGACGCTCTAACTCATTTGACCATCCCGTCTGGATGTGGTGGTTGAATCGATAGAGTGAATGCCTCCTGTGCGGGAGAAGGGAATTTGCTTCGCAGTTGAGTCAAACCAATGACTTACAAATTGATACTTGTCACTTCCTAGCGTGGACGCTCGGCATTAATATGATAGAGCAAGGACTGGTTAGCACACTATCAAGATAACGTGACTGGGTGGAAATTGGGTCACAAGTCGGTACCAGTCCTGATATCACCTTAGATATCGTCAGGATGGAAAACCCCCTGAAACAACCAAAACATGATGGCAGAGTTCTGAGCACAGAGACTCACAGCCAAGGAGCCGGATTCAGAACAAACTAATGACTTAACAAATGTATATGTGTCGTTAACTAGCCTGAACAGATGAGGGCAAGGAGTGGATTGGTCAGTATCAGGACAATTAGACACCGACACCGCATATGAGTTTGAAGTTGGATTTATTTTTCTTCGATAATGAGTCAAGTAGTAAGCACATGTCAATTTTAGTAAGCACAATTAAGTTCCGTAGAATAAGCACAGTGAGGTAATCAATGAGTTATGCACAAAGAGGTCAACAAGCTTTTAACCCTATGCCCTATATAGTCTTTTAGCAGGGGTGGGCGGGATGGCAGTTCAGAGCCAGCCAGTGTCCTCCTGTGGCCGTGTCGAAGTGAGCTCTCTGCCGCTGAGACGGGCCTTATATAGCCAGTTAGTCCGCTAGTTCGAGCTAACGACCGCAGAGGGCAGGTCGGACAGGCAGAGCCAGCATTCTCGAAGTATTTACGTATCAAAGAAGAAACCAGACGGCGCTGGCGTAAAAGTCAGAAAGAACCACCGGCGAAAGTGGCTAGGTGGCAGCACCTGTATTATGCTTAAGGCTGTAGAGCTATGGCGGCGATCGAATGCCAAATTACCCGTGTTGCTGAGCATCACGAACAATGTGACTGAGGGGAAAATTGGGTCATGGGTGATTGTGGCCTGGTCTTCCAATTGGGCAGCACTATAAAGTCACCACGAGTGTGCACTGTCACAAGTCGGTGTCCATCCTGATATGACCTTAGATTTTGCCAGGATGTAAAACCCCAACAACCAAGGTTTCTACTTATTTAATATAACCGTAAGCCAGCACTCTATTGTGATAGCAAATTACTAAGGAGCCTCTAAACAAGCTTTGCAAAGCCTGCTTTGAATAATTGATGACAAAGACATTTAATAATTTAATTCTAACTCTGACTTTTCTGCCTCATCATCATCATCATGCTGCCGGTCGCGATGCGACAAAGACTGCTTTCATTACTTGACTGCCGCTCTCCATTTAACTCTCTGCTGTGAGAGTTGCGATTCTCAGTGATGAGAATCGCTTTCTCATGATGGTGTGCAGAATATGAGTATTTGAACACCAATCTAATGGGATAATATTAGCAGTTCCAAGGGCGTTGCAGTGGCGCCTATTAGGATGCAAATATATTAGTAAGTGATGAACTACTAGTCGTTAAAGAACACCATGTCTAACTCATTTAGAGTTGTATAGCCCGATGGTTTGCAGGTATTGCAGGTATAGCAATACCTCAGGGAGTTTGACGCCCCTACCCTGCAGAGTTGTAAACCACTGCCACTTGTGGTACAGGTTCTTGACAGAACCGAAGGCTAAGGGAGCAAACCCTAAACCATGTCAATCTGGCAGCATTAAGGGCGGTTGATGTATGGAACTCCCAAGATCTCCCGACCAGCCACTGCAGGGACAAATAGTTTTGTGCCTGTCTTGACATGTTCTTGCTGGTGTGAAACCTCTATTTGCTCCCCGAGAGAGTGCTGCTGGTAACTTGCAAAAGCCAGCAGCACTTCAACACTTTTGCAGGCACTCTACGGGTATAAATATTCAGCAGGAGGTTTTATATTGTTTGTTTGTTTATTTGATGCTATTGTATTATTCCTTATATTAACCAATCGGTGTCCTGTGAGGTCACTTGCCCATATGCTGTGGGCCAATAAGGCTACGGTGACTCATTCACCAGGGGGTACTGGTACTTGTGGACTGCCACTCACTGAATTACGTGGCTCTGAAAAAGCGTATATAGGCAACATGCCATTACACCAAGTATCCCATGGCTATTCTTAGTAGTTCTAAATACAATGCAGTTCATATTTCAGGAATTTAAATTCTTTGTTAAAATGTGTCATGAATATTCATGTAATGAAGACATGTTAAAACCAGGAAACCGGATCATCAAGCATTTTGCATTGTGTTCTCCGGTGAAACACTAAACGGAGACTTTTATAATAGGATTATGATGTGGGCCTTATGTTTGATGCTGCATACGCACATCAAAGGTTATTAAGCTGGGTTATGGGATTTTTTGTTTGTTTACCCATCAACGATGAGAGATAGTGTCAACGTTCTTGTAGAACCTCTGTTGTAATAGGATTATTAGGAAGTAGAGCGATTCCAGGTTGATGGCCTAGCCACATTTGAGGCTACTTGAGGATGGATACTGATTTGTGATGGGACAACTCTAGATACATTTATAGTGCTGCAGAACTGATGTGCCTTGCTATTAAATAAAGAAATGAAGAAAACAAGTAGCAATACATAAGTCATTGGTTTGACGCAGCCAGGCTTCAAACCCATGACCTGACAATTGGGAAGTGGTTGCCTAACTCCTTCAGCCATCCAGTGCAGTATACTTGCTTGCTACGCTTCTCTTCATGCTCTGATATTCTCTATTAAGGATCTTGTCATGGGAATTTAACATGACTATGTCATTATCTTAGTGAAAGATTATGTTTTGAATTAGCTCTTTGAGCATGGACGGACTATGTCGGAATTGGTCTGCCCAACACCATTAGACTCTGAGGACCCTATGGTTAGTATTAATAGTTCTTTGACATCAATCAGGGAAGGGTAGGCTGATCTTACATAGGTTATAAGGCTTAGTCAGAAACTTTCAAATTTAGTTGAAATTATAGTCGCGTTTACACAACTTTCCAAGTCTGTAAATATTCCCTAGCCTATATCATTGATGGCAGTAATTTGTGTTGAATGACACTTATACTAATAGTAACATGTTAACAACAGAGACCATCATACTATGGTTAAAGATGGGATGGCCGAATGAGTTAGAGCGTCCGTCTCCCTTGTTGGTAGACTATGGCATCGTGGGTTCGAACCGTGGTCAAGTCAAACCAATCACATTAAAATTGATACTTGTCACTTCCTAGCCTGGCACTCGGCATTATTGGGATAGGGCAAGGACTGGTTGGCTCAGTGTCAGGATGATGTGACTGAGTGGGATACCAGGTCATGGTGCTGGTGGCATGGAGTCCCAGTGGGGCAGCACTATAAATTCACCATCAGTGCGCACTGTCACAAGTCGGTACCCGTCCTGATATGACCTTAGATGTTGCTAGGACATAGAACAACAACAAACACATACCATGGGTGATCCCTAAATGCCTGCTACAGAATAGGTTGCTTCAAGCTAGACAAATTATGAGTATTCAGATTTGATCATAATAATAGCAAATAACTAAAGTTGTTTTGGTCATGTTGCCACCTCTTTAAATATGTATTGTATTTATTAGTTGTGAGTCTTGATATGACCGTAGATGTTGCCAGGTCGTAAAACCGGAACAAACAGCAATAATTGTGAGGACCTCCACTTGTCAATGCCCTAGGAATCTAGTCTGAAATGCATAGAATAGAATGGAACATACTGCGGCCAGAATAACAGCAAGGTGAGGGTCCACACCTTTGGCTCTTAACACATTGTCGAAATCAATTGGACAATGGTGAAAAATAGCTGCAATCCACCCCGATACCACGAGCCAGTGGCTTTGTAAGCCATTTTTTTCATTGGTAGTTTGTTGGTGTATTTTTGATCGCATGTTACCTTTTTTCTTTTGTTAAAATGTCCCACTCATTGCAGATTGATCCAATAATGGTCTGGCGGTGTTTATTCTGACACTTTGATTAATCCTCCTTCTCCACACATTGTTTATTTACTGGGGCCAAATTATATTTAAACTGGGTCTGAATCAATAGACCTTTTCTGCGGAGCAGGCGCAGTGTTGCTATTCGCAATGTTAGTTCTTGAGTGTGGATTGGTGGTGGGAATCGTCCATAAGACCACCTTAACAGAGCATATTGCAGGCAGCTGGTACCAACAATGCTAGTTTGTCCTGCTACCATCAGAGGGCAGGTTAGTGAAGGCTATCGTCTATACTACAGGGATGAAAGTGGTCTCCGGGAAAACAAGCGGAAATGCTGATATTCTCCCATAGCAAATAACTAAAGTTGTTTGGTCATGTTGCCACCTCTTTACATATGTATTGTATTTAATAGTTATGAGGTTTGATATGACCATATTAGTAGTATACGCTTATAGTGCTGCGCGTTTGAAGCATTAATTAGTAGTATAGGCCTATGCTGATAGTGCTGCGGGCATCTGCACCACATATTAATATACACTGATGGTGCTGCAGCATGAAGCAACACATTAGTATACACTTATAGCGCTGCAACGTTTGAACAACATATTTGTATACACTTATAGCTACAGGAACAATTCCGGAAACCCGCAAAATCGAGATCTTTCATCCCTGATAATACCTTTTCCACAGAGCAAGATGCACACAATGTTAGTTCTTCCACACGCGATGTGACACCATGTGTGACACCTCATCTGATGCCCAATATAACAGCAGATGTGACGCACGATGTGACACCTCATGTAGGCCTAAAACCTGATGTGACACCTCATGTAACACCCAATGTGACACCAGATGTGACACCTTAAGTGACACCTTAAGTGACACCAGATGTGACACCAGATGCAATGACAATGTTGCACGTGATGTGGAACCATGTAACAGAACTAACACCCGATGTGATTTCGACGTGACACCCGATGTTACACCTCATGTGATACCTCATGCTATAACCACTGTGACACCCTGTATCGCAACCCATGCCACACCCCATGTCATACCCCACAGTGAAACCCATGTCAAACCTCAAATCACACCCCATGTGACACTTCAACTGATAATCCCCGATAAATTTGTGTCCCCCTAGCGGGCATTCTCATCATCACTACCCAACCCTCCTTCCTTCTGCCCACCTTTAATGGATTCCCTGGTGGTGGGAGACAACAAATAAAAACAGAACAAATGCCGGAAATTAGATTTCCACAAAGAAATGAGCCGGAAAAGTTTTTAGTGATGTCACTTCTTAGTGGCACATCGCATAGGGCACCTCTGGTGCTACCTCTTTTAATAGTGATCAGTGAAGCATCAACCTCCTTATAAGGCTGGTAGTCATAATGGCTGACACCGTCAGTTTTGTTTCTATTCAATATTGTTTGTATATTAATCATTGATTCAGTAGGAGAAATTTAAATCACAGACAATTGGTCTTCCTCATTCCCTTGCTTTTCACCCTATCCTATTAATGCTGCATGCCAGGCTAGGTAGGAACAGGTATACATTTTTATGTCATTGGTTTGACTCGTGTCCTTTTCACAGCCGGATCCAAATTTGTGTGTGGTCAATAATTTACTCCTCTGACAGTCTTTCTTTTTTTTCCTGCACCGAAGCACTGTTTTGTTGTCCATGTGATATATATCAGTTCTCAGTTATTTATTTTATGCATATCTAAACCCTACTGTGTTTCATGATTAGAAACCATATATTCATGGCGCTTTTGATGGAACTTTTAGCGAACCAAGCAGATCCAGGAAATAAATCCTTTAATTTGGTTGTGTGCGTGCGCTTCATGCATCTCGCCATATACGTCATCAGGTGTTATCATTCCGCAGGCTGCTTACATTCAGTCCGAGCATGCAGTAGGCTAAAAATTAGCACAGAGGTTCCATTGAATCAGGGATCAGCAATATATATTTTCCATTGAGCATGTACAGTGAGTTGTTACCCATTGCAGTTGTTCTTGCCACTGCCATTGGAGGGCAGGTTGGTGGTGGAATTCCTCTAGGAGACCCTTTCCACAGAGAATGATGCACAGCGAACTGCTACCCACAACATTAGTTCTTGCCACTGCCATTCGAGGGCACGTTGTTTGTGGAAATCTTCTATGAGACCCTTTCCACAGACCATGATGCACAGCGAGTTGCCACCCACATTAGTTCTTGCCACTGCCATCAGAGCAAAGCTTGGTGGTGGAAATCCTCTATGAGACCCTTTCCACAGAGCATGATGTACAGTGAACTGGTACACAAATTAGTTCTCAACACTGCCATCAGAGGGCAGTTTGGTGGTGGAATTCCTTTATGAGACCCTTTCCACAGAGCATGATGCACGGCGAACTGCTTGCCACAACAGTAATTCTTGCCACTGCCATTCGAGGGCACATTGGTGGTGGAAATCTTCTATGACATCCTTTTCACAGAGAATGATGCACAGCAAGTTGCGACCAACAGTAGTTCTTGCCATTGCCATCAGAGCAAAGCTTGGTGGTGGAAATCCTATATGAGACCCTTTCCACAGAGCATGATGTACAGTGAGCTGCTACACACATTAGTTCTCACCATTGCCATCAGAGGGAAGTTTGGGGTGAAAATCCTCTATGAGAGCCTTTCCACACAGAGCATGATGCACAACATTAGTTGTTGCCACTGCCATCAGAGTATGGGTTGGTGGTGAAAATCCTCCACCCTGAGGTGACGGATAGAACCACTTCCGGGTGTGCAAACATGGCGGGTCACCAACCTTAGTCTTTCCAGAAAACCCAGCAGACCCACCTGACAAAAAACTGACATATTTAAGTGGTTGAATAGCCTTGAACACCATTTTGCTCTCTGGATAAGACTTGATAATGGCGATTTTATGTCAAATAAAATATAAATGCCTGAAAGGTTGTTTTGGATTTGTTTTTTGTTTTTTTTATAACGAGCAATGCGAGAATCATGTGGCCACAAGATTCAAGCAATTGTGTTGCCATATTGGAAAAGAATATTATTTGTCACTTTTAGGTTGGTAAGGTCCTGTCATTTTGGTAAAGTTGACCTGGAAGGTCCTTCAAAAAAACATGGAATCTTGATCACCTTCAAGTGTATGAACCCTGCTCAGACCACATGTTCCGATCACATCAGCTCCCACGTGGATTCAGAGCTCTCCTGACCAGAAGTGGCCCATCACCATGTGCCATAGCCGCATGCTGACAGGTAATCTCACGAGAGGATTCAACACACTGTCACACACCCAAACCGGAAGTTCACAGTTCCCCGTCATGCATGACATCGCCTGATTTGCAATGCGGCACACGCCACTTCCCGTATGTGGCGAATTGACTTCTGGAAGAATTTAACAATGCATATGGGCCACACAGGGCACCGCATCCCATGGGAGTGGCAGAGCTGCTCCAGTGGGAGTCAGCATGGATCAGGTTGAATTTGATATAAGGATATATATATGCCCCTCAGACCATGGGTGGGTCCCAAATACCTCCTGTAGAATCACTTTTTTCACTCTATGCAAATTATGACCTGTCATACTTGCTGGCAGTAATTGTGAATAAGAACATTTGTTTTGATTAGAGTACAACCCTTGTAAGTGGCAGCGGGGTGAAACTGCTTGAGGTAGAAACAAGATGGTGAATGGCTGAATTAGAGAATCAGGATCCCAGAGGAGATGTTTGGGGCTAATTGTTTCTTTTGAAGTGTCCTGTCTGTAGGATGCATGGGAGGAGGACAGAGTTGTGATGGTGGCTGGGCCATCTTTATCTGGACTCATAGGAGTGTAAATCTGGCCAGCCCCACCCCCACCCTCATACCACGCAATTTCCGGGACAGCACCAGAGCTGCTACATTCAGGCTCTATTCAGGTTGTGGCAGGAGTGAAGCACACTGCAGCAGTACACACAACCACACACGCATCCAGGATGGCCATCTTCTGCTGTATATCACCTTTCAATATGTCACTTCCGAGATACCAAAGTCAGTGTCCATCTGGCCACCCATCGATAGGTCAATTCTGAGATACCAAAGTCGGTGGCCACCCAGCCACTAGTCAATAGGTCACTTCCGAGATATTAAAGTCTGTGTCCACCCAGCCACTAGTCAAGGGCTTGAAGCAGACTGCATCACTACACAGCGCTACTCATACATACAAGATGACAGTTTTGTATTGTATATTGCCTGATCAATATGTCTCTTTCAAGACACCAAAGTTGGTGTCCACCTAGCCACTAGTCTGGTGCCTGGTCATGTTCGGATGATAGTGATGCCCACTGCACATATACATACCGTATGGCAGTTTTCTGCTGTATATTGCCTGTTCAATATGTCTCTTTCAAGATATCAAAGGTGGTGTCCCCCTAGCCAATATTCTGGTCCCTAGCTAGGTTAGGGTGGCAATGAAGCACACCGTAGCATTTCACACCACATCATTCAGCGTTTTACACTGCAACACATATTGGATTGCAGTTTTCTGTTATATGTTGCTTGTTCAATAATGGCACTTCTAAGATACCAAAGTTGGTGTTGAGTAAGACAATATATATGCTGCAGGTCACCCTAATTTAGCGGGAGAAATACACCGCAGCATGATCCACATACATAAGTGGGAATTTATGTGCTCTAATGTAGGATATTTAAGAGTGTGACTTGACTGTGATCCACACGATAAACAAATGTAAGGCCTTCACCTTCACCTTCAAGTTTGGTCATCAGAAACCACATCTTTAATGGGATGATCAACGTGAGTTTAAACTATAGACCATATAGTGAAGGAAAGCTGAGAGGATTTCATTATTCCACTTCTGCCATGTTAACATGCTGGGTTGCAGTTTGAGCCCTTTCTCAGGGACTCAAGATACCCATTTTCCTACAGATAATCTATTGTGTATTACAGCATCTATGAAAGCAGAATATGGTTGTATTAGATTATAGAAATATAACAGATTACTAATCCGCAAATCAAATTTAATCACTTATCCCATATGTGGGGAATTGGATTTTGCAGAAAGTCAATTTCAATGCGTTTATTAATACAGGCATGATTGTATTTAGCATTTAATTAGATCGCTCCAGACCAATGTACTCCCTTCAGTGCAATGCTAATCATACAAGCGCAGTATTACTAACACAGGGAAGGTTGTACTAACATACTGAGCAGCATGTTGTTACTAACACACTTACACGAATACGGTAGTATGCATACAAACGCAGTATTACTAACACAGGGAAGGTTGTACTAACACACTGAGCAGCATGTTGTTACTAACACACTTACACTAATACACTAGTACGCATACAAGCGCAGTATTACTAACACAGGAAAGGTTGTACTAACACACTGAGCAGCATGTTGTTACTAACACACTTACACGAATACGGTAGTATGCATACACACGCAGTATTACTAACACAGGGAAGGTTGTACTAACACACTGAGCATCCTTGTGTTACTGACACAAATGATGTTGATAATACAGACACAATATTGCTAGCACAACATCCTGATAATAATACAGGCACAGACTTACTAAGACAGTGAGGGCTTTACTAATGCATAGTGCAGCATGGTGTTACTAACACAACCATGGTGTTACTAACACAACCATAGTGTTATAACAGAAGTATGGTGTTGCTAATACATAGATGTTTTACTAACAAAACATGCTGTTACTAATACAGGTGAAATCGTAGTAACTCAAGGACGGTGGTAGTAACGCATAGTGCAGTATGGTGTCTCTAAGACAACATTGTTGTTATTAACACAAACATGATCATATTAATATAGATGCAGTTGTATTGACACAGAAGGCATTTTACTAACACATAGTGCAGCATGCTATTACTAAGACAACATTGTGATCGTAATGTTGTGGGGGTGCTGAAAATGGGAAATATTGCGCCTAGAGCGGGACTGGTATCCATATCTCTTTGCATTCCTGACCAGTGTGCTAACCATTACACCACCTAGGCTCCCTGATGTCACCACACTACCTACACCTACCTGTCCATGAGGCTTCTTGCCTGAGAGGTCACTGCAGACCACTGCACTCGTCGCCCTGAAATTGTAAGTCTTTTAATGCTTACAATTACATACATCCAGGCAGTGCGCTGAAACATAGACAGGGTAGGTTAAGCACCTATACAGCATGAAGCTTGTACAGGATCATGGTCACAGCAACCAGTGTCGTGGGGGTGATGAACATGGGAAATATTGCGCCTACAGCGGGACTCGAACCCACATCTCTTTGCATTCCGGGCCAGTGTGCTGTCCATTACACCACATAGGCTCCCTGATGTCACCACACTACCCACGCCTACATGTCTATGTGGCTCCTGGCCTCAGAGATTAGGGCAGACCACTGAAGTAACACAGACAGTATGTTACGAATATGGTCTTAGAAAAACAATCATGGTGTGATTAATACAGGTGTCATGGTAGTAACACTGTGTAAGTAATACAAACACGGTGATATTAACACAAATTGGGACACTAACATGATCGGAATAACACAAGCGCGGATTAGTCTATGTATATATATTAAAAATAATTATGTAATCACAAAACCTTTTAAAATGTTAATGAGGGTAAATAGAGGACAAACAATGGAAAAGGAAAAAGTGTGGGGGGGGGGGGACTTTTATAAGAAATGTCTGGAATCATGCAAAGAGAGATGCATATTCACACCACATGTATAATTGTTATTTTTAAACTGGAATTGTATGCGGTTTACTATTATCACTGAAAGTTCCATCTATGTATCAAGCACTCTTATTGTACAGTTAGAAGACCAGTGATCTGGTACTGACAACAGACAGTATTCAACGAATAAACTACATTTAGAAACAAAACAGAAAAAAAAAACACCAAAAAAAAGGATGTTCCTCACAGAGGCAAGAGTTGTTAATACAAGTATACTGTTTCCAATATTGGCACAGTGCCAGTAGCATAGGTGGTGCTGAAAGAGACCATGTTACTAACATAACCAGTCGGGGTGGCCGAATGAATTAGAGCGTCCCGTGTTGGTAGATCGTGGGATCGTGTGTTCGAACCCTGGTCGAGTCAAACCAATGACCTACAAATTTATACTTGTCGCTTCCTAGCCAGGTGCTCGGCAATATTAGGATAGGTCAAGGACTGGTCTGCTCAGTGTCAGGATAATGTGACTGAGTGGGATATCAGGTCATGGTGCTGGCGGCCTGGTCTTCCAGTGGGGCAGCACTATACATGCGCTATAAGTGTGCACTGTCACAAGTCGGTACCCGTCCTGGTATGACCTTAGATGTTGCTAGGACGTAAAACAACAAGAAACAAACAATGTTACTAACACAGCTAGTGTGGTAGTAACACACGATGTAAGAGAGATACGCTGTTACTGATGTAAGCCAGGTGCTGGTGTCAGTGATACAGGTATAGATGCACTTATAAAGGCAGAGAGCATGTTTCACTGTTCTAACAGAAACAAAACCTGTGCTTTAAAATTGGTATAATGGTCATCCCAGTTTACTCAACATTTTGGTGGTGTTGTTGTTGTTATTACATTGATCGATTAAATGGGGGCAGTGGAGTTAAATCACTGACAATCGTTCTTCCTCATTCCATTGCGCCTTGCCCTATCCTAGTAAAGCAGAGCACCAGGATATGTGGTGAGAAGTATCAGTGTTTAAGTCAGTGAAGAGTAGCCTATGTGATGGCAGCTGGTTTCCTCCAACGAGAAAAGTCAAAATGACCACAAGTTTGACGTCCAATAGCCGATGATATGAACATCAATGCGCTCTATAGAGGCGTCGTTATTAAATGAAGGAAGCTTTATTTAAGTCAGTGATTTAACTAGGCCAGTTTTGAAGCCCTTCAGTTCGAATCCCACCACCGTTCACATGGGAAGCTGGCATACAACCGTTATAATGTCGAGTGCAAGGGATAGGTAATGACAAATATCAAATGTCTAAGTCAGTGGGGGTTTGAACTCTCTACCTCCCACAGGCCAAGGCATCTAGCGCTATTGCCAATTCGGTCATGCTGGGTTTAATGGAATGATTGATTGTTGGCGACTTTACTAACGCATAGGTGGTGTTACTAAAACTTGGCGGTAAAGGCAGTATCCACGGCGAAGCTCGGGTATTTATATATATATATATATATATATATATATATATCCAGATATGTATATACTCAAAGGCCATACGCACACGGACAACCAAGAAAGCATTTGTCAAAGCTAATGGACAAGACAGGACTGTCAAAAGAGTTGAGCGCCCGTCTCCAGTTTTGGTAGATCGTAAGATTCGAACCCACGAGATGTTACATAGATGAACCCACGGGTTCGAACCCGAGTTGAGTCAAATCAATTACTTTAAAAAGTATATTTGTCGCTCCTAACCAGGCGTTTGTCATTATTATGATAGGGCAAGGACTGCTAAGCGCAATGTGACTGAGTGGGATATCAGGTCATGGGGCTGGCGTTCTGGCGTCTTTTAGTGGGGCAGCACTATAAAAGTCGCCATGAGTGTGCACTATTACAGGTTGGCACCCGTCCTGATATGACCATAAATGTTGCCAGGACGTCAAACTCCAACAACAAACCAACCAACCAGATACATGCGTTCTAATGTAGTAACCCGGGTTGTTATTGGCGGAAGTGGTCACGGAGTTACTACTGCGCATGACCCAGGTGGTGAAGTGCCGGGAGCCTAGTTCCCATGAAGGAGGGCACTCATCACATGACCGCAAACTCCGCCTTCATACCACGCATGCGTAGCCGAAGTACATCCAAAGACTGCCAGATAGAGGAAGGCATGGCACAGCGCAAGCCAATGCTTGGTGTACACTAAGTGACACAGTGTTTGGTGTATACTAACTGACACAGTGTGTGGTGTGCACGAACGGGCAATGTAGTACACACACTGATTGATAGTGACACACTGGTTGATGTACACTAACACAGTGGTTGGTGTACACTAACTGACATTGTTTGATCTGCACTAACTGACACATTGTTTGGTGTACAGTAACTGACACAGTGTTTGGTGTACACTAACTGACACAGTGTTTGGTGCATGCTAACTGGCGCAGTATTTGATGTACACTACTTGACACAGTGTTTGGTGTACACTAACTGATAGTGTTTGATCTACACTAACTGACACAGTGTTTGGTTTACACTAACTGACACAGGGTCTGGTGTACACTAACTGACACAGTGTTTGATGTGCACTGGTGTGCTAGGGGGTCGCATACCTAATGACTAAAACTCAAACTTAGTTGCAAAACGGGCAGTTTTAGGTCATATACGGGAGGTGTGTACCAGGCATTATGATTGCTGGGAAATCAGACTGTAAAGCATTGAATCCCATTCCTAAACAACCTGTTTTTTTGTTTGTTTGTTGTTGTTTTACGTCCTAGCAACATCTAAGGTCATATCAGGACGGTAAACAACCTGCAGTTACCTGCAGAAGACCAGTTGGGTTCAATCTATCCTGTATACAGAAGTGTCCAGGAGAGTACCGTAGGCGATTTTCACCACAAAACCCACCATCTGATCGGTTGGTTTTTGGGGTGTTACCTCCTGGTAACATATAAGGTCATATCAGGATGGACACTGACTTGTGACAGTCCACGCTCCTGGCAAATGTATAGTGCTGCCCCACTGGGAGATCATGCTGCCAGCACCATGCCCTGATATCGCACTCAGTCACATTATCCTAACACTGAGCCAACCAGCCCTGGCCGTATCCTAATGATGCTGAGCACCTGGGTCGGAAGTGACAAGTATTCCCCCCCCCCCCCCGCCATCTGATGGCAGTGACATGAACCGATGTGGGGAAGGGTTCACTGTGCAGCCTGCTAGGTGGAAAAGGCCTTATCAAAGACCCTATAATACTAAGACGGCTCACTCAGCCTGTACTGTGTAATCAAAATGATCAAACCCACCACTTGGTGCGCTGGCTGTTCTCTTGGTTAAACAGTTGCTATACTATATCTATAAATGTATATATGAATGTGAAAGATGTGTGATGATGGCAATGATGATGATGATGATGCTGATGATGATGTGTATTTATTCAAAGCAATTTCATATTGATGTGTATTCATACTTACCTATCTTATGTATAATATAATTGTATGTGTTTACATGTGAAACACCAACCAGCAGCCGGACTGATCAAACCCACCACAAGGTGGCACTGCAAAATTTACATTACCATGGGACAGATAGGGAGTGAGCCGTCTTAGTATTATAGGGTCTTTGGTCTTATAGAGGAAGTGCAAAATCAAGCTTCACTCTGACAGCAGTGGCATGAAGGTCTTCCGGAGAATTTCACTGTGCAGCATTTCCTGTAGAAAAGGTCTTATGAAGGATTTCCACCACTGACTTTCCATGTGATGATAGAGGTAAGAACTAATGGGGTTGTCACACTACGACGCTTCTCACCGGCGACCCGTCGACGTGTGCGCATTTTGGGCGAAAATAAGGGAAACGTTGCTACCCGCTGGGCACGCGTTATGCGCGCGTCGGTACACGTCGGTACACTATCTTTGACGTTGACGGTCGGCGGACAACGTCGGTGCGCGTTATTGGTCGCCCAAGGTGTTAAGCATGTCAAAAAAAGCCAGCGACCGGCAGCACGCGCAAATATATGGGTAAGGACATTAGGAGGATGTTAGGCGGACGTCGACACACGTTACAAGTGCGTTGGAGGGACATTGCTCCCATGTTGCTGTGTGTGTGTCTCTGTGTGTGTCTCTGTGTCTATATGTGTGTGTCTGTGTCTATGTGTGTGTCTCTGTGTCTGTGTGTGTATGTCTCTGTGTATCTGTGTCTCTGTGTGTGTCTCTGTGTCTCTGTGTCTGTTCTCTGTCTGTGTCTCTGTGTCTGTCTCTGTATGTGTCTCTGTATGTGTCTCTGTGTCTGTGTCTCTGTCTGTGTCTCTGTGTCTGTCCTGTATGTTCTCGTCTGTCTCTGCTCTGTCTGTGTCCTCTGTGCTCTGTGTCTGTCTCTGTATGTGTCTCGTTATGTGTCTCTGTCGTTGTCTCTGTCTCTGTGTCTGTGTCTGTCTCTGTATGTGTCTCTGATGTGCCTCTGTCTGTGTCTCTGGCTGTGTCTCTGTGTCTCTGTCTCTGTATCTGTCTCTGTCTGTGTCTCAGTCTGTGTCTCTGTGTTTCTATCTCTGTGTCTGTGTCTCTGTATGTGGCTCTGTCTGTGTCTCTGTATCTGTGTCTGTATGTGTCTCTGTATGTGTCTCTGTTTGTGTCTCCGTCTGTGTCTATGTGTCTGTGTCTCTGTATGTGTCTCTGGCTGTGTCTCTGTCTCTGTGTATGTGTCTCTGCCTGTGTCTCTGTCTGTGTATATGTGTATGTTTATGTATGTGTCTCTGGGTGTGTCTCTGTCTGTGTCTCTGTGTATGTGTCTCTGTCTGTGTCTCTGTGTATGTCTCTGTATGTGTATCTGTCTGTGTATCTGTGTCTGTGTCTGTGTCTCTGTCTGTCTCTGTATGTGTCTCTGTATGTGCCTCTGTCTGTGTCTCTGCATGTGTCTCTGTATGTGTCTCTGTCTGTGTCTATGTGTCTCTGTCTATGTGTCTCTGTATGTGTCTATGTCTGTGTCTCTGTGTATGTGTCTCTGTCTGTGTCTCTGTATGTGTCTCTGTATGTGTCTCTGTATGTGTCTATGTCTGTGTCTGTGTGTGTGTCTCGGTGTATCTGTGTGTATGTGTCTCTGGATGTGTCTCTGTATGTGTCTTTGTCTGTGTCTCTGTGTCTGTGTCTCTGTATGTGTATCTCTCTGTGTCTTTGTCTGTGTCTCTATCTATGTATTTGTATCTGTGTGTGTCTCTGTGTCTCTGTGTCTGTGTGTGTGTCTCTGTGTCTGTGTGTGTGTCTCTGTGTCTCTGTGTGTCTGTGTCTCTGTGTCTGTGTATGTGTGTATTTGTGTATGTGGGTGTGTCTCTGTGTATGTGTGCGTGTCTCTGTGTATATGTGTGTGTATATGTGTCTGTGTGTGTGTCTGTGTGTCTCTGTGTCTCAGAGAGAGAGAGACAGAGGCACAGACACAGATACAGACAGACACATACACAGACAGATGAAGACACAGACAGAGACACAGACAGAGACACAGACAGAGACACAGACAGAGACACAGGCAGAGACACAGACACAGACACAGAGACACAGACAGACCATGACACAGACACAGACACATACACAGACACACACAAACAGAGACACAGACAGAGACACAGACACAGAGACACAGACAGAGACACAGACAGAGACACAGACACAGACACAGACAGAGACACATACAGAGACACAGACAGAGACAGACACAGAGACACAGACAGAGACACAGAGACACAGACAGAGACAAATACAGAGACACAGACATAGACACAGACAGAGACACAGACACAGAGACACAGACAGAGACACAGACAGAGACACAAACACAGAGAGAATGCGCCGATATACATTACCACAACGTTGGCTGTGCGCTAATAACACGCTACTGACACGCTGCGCCAACGTCCAATTTCCCCATATTTCCACTATCTTTAACGTTTCTCGACGCTTAAAATTTTATTTTCAACGCTGACGGGTCACCGGTGAGAAGCATCGTAGTGTGACAGCCCCATAAGTAATGATGTGGGTAGCAGCTGAATGTGCACCAAATCTTTGTGGAAAAGGTCATATTTTCTGGAAATGGTATTATAGTGGATTTTGCCCTATGATCGTGATGACAAGTACAAATGTTGTGGGAAGCAGCTCAATGTGCACTATAGTTTGTGGTAAAGGTGTTATCGTGAATTTAGCCTTTTGATCGTAGTGACAAGAACAAATGTTACCACCACCTCATACTTTGTCGAAATGGTACCATACTTTGTCGAAATGGTAGTGTAGTAGTCTTCACTGACCTCTCAGGCAAGTAACCACATAGACAGGTAGGCGTGGGTAGTGTGGTGACATCAGGGAGCCTATGTGGTGTAATGGTTAGCACACTGGCCTGGAATGCAAAGAGATGTGGGTTCGAGTCCCGCTCTAGGCGCAATATTTCCCATTTTCATCACCCCCACAACACTGGTTGCCGTGACCATGATCCTGTACAAGCTACGCACTGTATACAGTGGCATAGTTGTTGAACTTACCCTGTGTATGTATATGTAAGTGCATTGCCTGTATGTGTGTAATTGTAAGCATTAAACGACTTACAATTCCAGGTGGACCAGTGTAGTCATCTGAACTGACCTCTTAGGTAAGGAGCCATATAGTCAGGTAGGCGTGGGTAGTGTGGTGATATCAGGGAACCTAGGTGGTGTAATGGTTAGCACACTGGCCCGGAATGCAAAGAGATGTGGGTTTGAGTCCCGCTCTAGGCGCAATATTTCCCATTTTCATCACCCCCACAACACTGGTTGCCGTGACAATGATCCTGTACAAGCTATGCACTGTACGGTTGTTGAATCTACCCTGTGTATGTATGTGTTAGTGCATTGCCTGTATGTATGTAATTGTAAGCATTAAAAGATTTACAATTCCAGGGGGACGAGTGTAATCGTCTGCACTGACCTCTCAGGCAAGGTACCGCATAGACAGGTAGACGTGGGTAGTGTGGTGATGTCAGGGAGCCTAGGTGGTGTAATGGTTAGCATACTGGCCCGGAATGCAAAGATATTTGGGTTTGAGTCCCACTCTAGGCACAATATTTCCCATTTTCATCAACCCCACGACAGTATCATAGTGCATTTCGCCCTGTGATCGTAGTGACAAGAATTAATGTTGTTGAGAGCAGGTCGCAACATCTACTCCGTGGAACGGGTAGGTTTTATTTAGTTTTTTTCCTCACTAACTCACATATTTTACTAGAATCCACAAAAGTGCACCTTTGATTCTTACTGATGAGAATAGAAGATATAATTGGATTGTTGTGTGTTCACGCTCTCTGTCAGAACGAGGCATGTCGCTGGTAGCACTCCTGTCACGAACAGAGAACCTAACAGCGTGCTCTGAATAGATGGTGGGAATCATGAAGCAGCCACACTTTACCGCTGAAGTCATGCGCAATAATTGCCACGCACTGACTGCCGCCTGCATTCCTAATCAGGCACAATGCTGCCAGTAGATGGCGCCACTTGGCTGCCACCAGGAATCGCACTGTTTCTTGTCGAAGACGTAAAAATTGGCAGTTGCAGCTATTGCATTGCCTGGCAAGCGCTCAGCATTACTAGTTCAGTTGTTCGTATCGAGCCGCACTACCACATTGGCTGTAATAGATTAACAGGACTCGGGCGAATCTGGTCACCCGAGTCGTCAGAATTTCAAATCGAACACCGTGAGTGGAGTCGAGAAATACACGTGCCGTGTGCAAAACTACCCGACCCCAGTAACCCACCTCTTGGCTGGGGTTTGCTAGGAGTGATGATGTCACCTCTGTGCTGGTACATGGGCCCGTATGCATGAAGAATTATTTATCGGCTCCGGTGGTAAGGACCGAGTTTGGGGTAGCTATCGCCGGTGGTGAGAAATGGGTCACGGGGTATGCACAGAGCCAAAGCGCGGAGGCGTTAGCTACCCTAGCAGTTATCGGCGGTGGCGATTTGTTTACTTTACATTCGTCGATTCGACACTATTAATATCGCCGCCAATGCGGCAGTAGCATTAATAACGGTTCGAATTTAGGGTTAAATTGATCAAATTTCACTTATTGAGTATGCAATTCTGTTAAATATGGTCGCATTGAATAGATTTGGGCGTAAAACATTGCGGCCGACGTTATGCCAGTATGGATATCGACGTCGCGGCGGCGGCGGCGATTTGTTTACTTTACATTCGTCGATTCGACACTATTAATATCGCCGCCAATGTGGCGGTAGCCTTAATAACGGTTCGAATTAAGGGTTAAATTGATAAAATTTCACTAATTGCGTATGTAATTCTGTTAAATATGATCGCATTCAATAGATTTGGCCCGAGTCGGTCCCTACCACCACCCCTATACCTGCTACGGTGTGGGGGTAGCTTACCCGACTTTTAACTCGCAGGGTTTCCATAACACTGCCCCATGCATACCGACTTTTCGCTGCTACCCTGGAGATCACCTCTACCCACAGGCAAGTAACCACCTAGACAGGTAGGCATGGGGAGTGTGTTGATATCAGGGAGCCTAGGTGGTGTAATGGTTAGCACACTGGCCCGGAATGCAAAGAGATGTGGGTTCGAGTCCCGCTCTAGGCGCAATATTTCCCATTTTCATCACCCCCATGACACTGGTTGCCGTGATCAGGATCCTGTACAAGCTTTGCGCTGTATGGTTGTTGAACCTACCCTGTGTATGTATGTGTTGGTGCATTGCCTGTATGTATGTAATATTAAGCATTACAAGACTTACAATTCCAGGGGGACGAGTGTGGTGGTCTGCACTGACCTCTCAGGCAAGTAACCACATAGACAGGTAGGCGGGTGGAGTGTGTTGATATCAGGGAGCCTAGGTGGTGTAATGGTTAGCACACTGGCCCGGAATGCAAAGAGATGTGGGTTCGAGTCCCGCTCTAGGCACGGTCTTTCCCATTTTCATCACCCCCATGACACATATATATATAGAATCATGTATATATGTCTGCATATGTATATATATAGATGGGTATGTATGTATGTATATGTAAGTATATATATGTATATGTATGTATGTATATATATCTATATATATGTATATGTATTGAATTATATATGTATGTATATGTATGTATATGTATATATATGTATGTATATATATATGTATATGTATAACATTTATAATATGCATAGGGGGTTTGGGTTTCGGGGGGGGGGGGGGGGGAGGAGACGGCAGCCTATCGGCGCTGGGAATCCACGTTTCCCAGCACAAGGGTTCCCGGCCTCCCGGCACCGAGACTCCTGGCACTAGGCTTCAATTCAAATAATATAAATACAAATAAAATGTGATAACCAACAATAACATTGAAATATAAATGCAATAATATACAAGGTCAGTTTTTATTAATGTTGCTGTACCAGCAAGAAATGCCATATTTGTGGGGATTATGCATAAGATAATTGTATGTGTATAAGTGTGTGTATGTATCTGTATGTGGGTATATGTATGCATATGTATGTTTGTATATGTATGTATGTCCATGTATGTAGTTATATGTATGTATATGTATGTATATGTATGTATATGTATGTATATGTATGTATATGTATATTCATTCATTCAATTCTATATTTCAGACTCAGGACTATGGTAGTTACATAATTTGGTCCATACTAGGTAGATATAAAAATTAATGTGAATAGGATATAAGTAATAGTATGAATACTATAATACTAACCAATATCAAAATCTTGGTCTACATACAGTAGTTTGTACCAATGCCTCCATATGGCAGGTGCAAATCTGAGATCACTCTCTTCTATTCTATATGTATGTATATGTATGTATACATATGTATCTATATGTATGTATATGTATGCATATGTCTGTATATGTACATATATGTATGCATATGTATGTGTGTATATACATGTATGTACATGCATGTATATGTATATGTGTATGTATATATGTGTATGTATATGTATGAATGTATATGAATGTATATGTATATATATATGTATGTATAGGTATGCATAGGTATATGTATAGCATTTATAATAGGCATATGGGGTTCGGGTTCCGGGTGGGAGGAGACGGCAGCCTATCGGCACAAGGAATCCCGGCTTGCCGGCACCAGGGTTCCCGGCCTCCCGGCACCGAGACTCCCGGCACCAGGCCTCAATTCAAATAATATAAATATAAATAAAATGTGATAACCAACAACAAAATAAATGAAATATAAATGCAATAATATACAAGGTAAGTTTAACGTTAATGTTGCTGTACCAGCAATAAATGCCATATTTGTGGGGATTATGCATCAGAGGCATAATTACAGTGTTATTTATGAGCATAGCTTACTGGCCTTCTGGCACCGGCATTCCCTTAAATAATATAAATAGAAATAAAAAGTGATAACCAACAATAAAATAAATCAAATACAATAATATTTAAGGTAGGTTTTTCTTAATGTTGTACCAGCAAGACAAGCCATATTTGTGGTGATTATGCATCACATGCATAATCACAGTGAATTATTTATTATGCATATATATATATTGGTATGCAAATTATATATCTTAAAAAAAACAAAGATGTACAACAGTCCTCACAGGAGCTCCCCCAGTGGCAAGTGGAAGTATATGAGTGGGTGACATACCAGCATATGCCCCAATGGTTGACTGGAGGTTCCTCTATTGTTTGGGATTAATGGCTATACCAACACAGTACTATCATGGGAAGTTCTGTCCTGTAGCCATGTGTTGTAACTACTGAATTATATCCTAATATTCACTATTAATTTACTCAATCCGGTCCCAACTAAATGTCCTTCGAATATTCAAGAAATTAGATATAATTTTTTGCTTTCTAGTGATGTATTCCAATATGAAAACCTCCTAAAACTCAGTGTTCCACAACCATATTTGTGAACCTGCACCTTAATCCTATATGAAATTCGACCTTGGAAATTGATCTGGTACTCGAATTAGGTACTTTAAGCACCGTAGCTGAAACGAGGTAAGCTCTCCAACCTGTTTTGTCCACCCCAAGCGTATTCGTTTAATTAACCTGAGTCTGTAGGATGTTCGCATGCGCCAAAAGGTGGCTCGGGTGACCCAAGTTGATTAATCGATCACGCCCATAGTGGCAGCTTCGACTGTGCTGACCCTTGTCGGTCAGAAGCGTCGGTAGGTGGCAGCACACTCGCAGGGGCGGTTCCTATGGTGGACCACTCCAGCCATGGCCAGTGCCCCCTCGCCATTATGTGTGACCGGGCAGATCAGTTCTATTATAGCCTTGTCTTAAAGTTGCATAGTCCGATGGTTTTGAATTTCTCTATTTTTTTCTGAGATGAATATATAAGATCGATCACTAGTATCTACTTTACATTAGTTCAAAGTTACTTTTATGTTAAATGGTAAACTTTTGAGATATTTTGAGTGCAAACATGGAAAATTAGTTTTGCCAAGCTTGCCAAAACTCTGACACCATAGACTTCTGCAGTAACAGGTTCTGTTAAATTGACTCAGTATTGCCTTCTATGCAGAAACGAATGCTTAATAAGTTCATCAGTATCTAACTATGATATGTCAAATCAAATCTAGATAATTGGTTTGGTTTTGAAAATTTGATATTTCATCGGACTATGCAGCTTTAATAAACCAGGGAGAACCCCAAGTTTATAGTGACTGCAGCGTTGACCCTTTTATTCCCCCAAGGTAGAGCATTCACCCGACCACTACACTAGGATGGAGCAAGGGCTAGTTGATGAAGTGGCTATTAGTGTCATTTGGGCCTAATACCCATTTTCAACTTTTAGACCTATTCATAGTAGTGTAAGACGAATCCCACAATTAATAGTTCTGCAATTTCAATATTTCGCTCAAATATATAGTGTATAACGTGTTATGCACATATTATTTAGGATGGAGTGTATGTATATGCCTACCACTGTGGGCTGGTTGGCACTTGTCGTAGGTACTATCTCACCTACCGGGCCCTGAGCCGCCTAGTTTCCAGCCTCTGCCTCTGCGCGTGGACATCCCAATGTTACTGGTGAGCGTGTCGATACTTTTCCGGTCACAGGAACCTTGGTCGTGTTTATCATGTGGAACGCCACAGTTGCTGCAGTATCCAGATCCTGGCATTCTTCGGTCCGTACCAAGGGCCGTTCCATTACAGAAATTCAAATCGACAAGTCAGGTGACCTTAGCGAACGGTAGAATATGAAAGATTAGCTCAATATAAGCAGAACGCTTAGTTAGCGATCTTCCTGGTTGTAGTAGGTCTTACATACACAGGTAATCGACAACCAAAGGTTTGTAGATCCGACACACATAGGTAATCGACAAACATGAATCAAACCGACATGTTAGGTTAGACATAGGAAATGGTCGATATATGAAATTTTAGAGCACGATACCGTCATACGCTTGAGTCGATCGATCATCCTTGGTATTAGGAGATCCGACACACAGATTGTCGACACACAGGAGCCTATCTGGGCAAGCACAGCTGTAGTCGTCCGCTGCTAAGGACGACAGGTAGAACGTAGAACACACAAGTAGCTGGGTAGACTCTGTTGTTCTCAATTTGAAATAAATTAGGAGAATGACTGCCCGGTGAGGCAAACGCGCGGTGGTGGCGCTCGCAGCCAGCAACCGGGGCAAATCCCGGGCAGGTCAACGATTGGACAATAATATATGTGAGGAAAATAACGGAATAATAAATAATAATGATACTCCGCCTATTTATATCTGCATAATTAATTATACATCCAATAATGTGTTATGCACGTATTATTTAGGATGGAGTGTATGTATATGCCTACCACTGTGGGCTGGTTGGCGCTGTGCCATAGGTACTATCTCACCTACCGGGCCCTGAGCCGCCTAGTTTCCAGCCTCTGCCTCCAATCGGATGAAGCGCAACTCCAGGGGTGGCGACATGTGGCGGCACCTCTGATATCCATTCTCCAGACGGTTGGAATGTTGATTCATATTACTACTTCTAATTGTACTTCCTTGATTAAATGAAGGGTCTTTAGGAGTACACCAGCCAGAGGATATCTCAGCTATATGAGACTGTCTCAAAAGGTGCTAAGCAATATGGGACAAAGCTTTGTCCATTGTAACGATCAACATACTATCTGCTTATGCATTTGCTCAGGATAAACTGATTTGTTTTTACATGGTGTTTCATAATCCCAATAGAATACATATTGATTTGAAGCAAATGTCCTTGTGTTTTGAGTGTAACCGTTTCTGTACTGTTTTGTGTCAATCGTTAGAATGGACACCAAAAAAAAGAGTTATCACCTTTTGAGACAGGCTCATATATCACACCTTCTGTACAATAAATACCGAGCTTGCCTCGGAGGTCAGGAGAGGTTTACAACACTTGCTTCATTTACGGACTGTTCTGCCTACAAAGTAGTTCGCCAATAAATAACATACTTAAAGTTTCATATCCCGATGGTTTTGAGTTTCTGCCACTATCTTTTAGATAATTGTAGTAGGGTGGTTGCTATAATCTACCTCACTTCAGTTTGAAGTAACTTTTATTTTAAATGACTAATTTTAAAGATATTTGAAGTGCAAACATGGAAAATTAATGTCGACAAGTACCCCAAAACTCTGACACCGTTGGCGTCTGCAGTAACATATTTAATTAGATTTCTTCAGTATTCCCTTCTAAGTGGTGACACATGTGTGCAAAGTGGATCAGTATCTAAGTTAGATATGTAGAATCAAATCTAGATAATTGTTTTGGTTTTGAAATGTTTATGTTTTCATCGAACTATGCAGCTTCAAGTGACCAGACGGAATGGCCGAATGAGTTAGAGCGCCCATCTCCCGTGCTGGTAGATCGTGGGGGTCATGGGTTCGAACCCTGGTCGAGTCAAACCAATGACTTAAAAATGTATACTTGTCGCTTCCTAGCCAGGCGCCCGGCATTAATAGGATAGGGCAGGGACTGGTTGGCTCAGTGTCAGGATAATGTGACGGAGTGGGATATCAGGTCATGGTGCTGGTGGCCTGGTTTCCCAGTGGGACAGCACTATAAAGTCGCCATCAGTGCGCATTGTCACACATCGGTACCCGTCCTGATATGACCTTAGATGTTGCTAAGACGTAAAACAACAACAAACAAAACAAATCATTGTCTTTATTGTCAAAGCCAACGCCTCTGACAAAATAGTTAATTTGTTAAATTTCTGTTTGTTTCTCTTGCAGGTGAGTAGGTTATGCAGTCTAGATGATTCTCAGAGAGACCGTCTGGAGTTCGACATGGCCATGCCGTGGTGTGCGAGCATTTGGTGAGCATTTGACTCATTTATTCTCGTCACAACAAACATTTACTGATGTGATATGTTAGCTCCCTATTTCCACCAAGGTACTGTAATTATGGAACCACCAAATATGGTAAATCAGAAGAAAAAAATTAAACAAATTTGCATAGCAGTGCAAGAAAGTCAGTGTGATTTATTATATAATGATATGCAAATAAAAGAATGTTCACTAACAACAAAAAAGTGATCATGGACGATGGAGATTTAGAACAGAATGTGCACGTGTGCAGTTATATAGGGTATGCACTGACATCACGCTAAACGGAAGTGCGGCCATTGTGGCGATAGTAACCACAATAATAAAGGCTGTCACACTGCAAACTCAACGGCTATGAGCAATCTTCCTACAGAAAAAGTTAAATATCTCTAAAACCACAACACCTAGAAACAAACTGATTGGAATACACATAGAAAACATGTTTAACAAAAAGATTATATTAAATTGATACGGTTAGGCTTCTGAATTTCTATTAAATTTGAATGAAACTGAGGTTTTGCAATGCGCATACGTGCATACTCAATGCATTGGCAATGGCAGTGAGCAATCTTCAGACAGAAAAAGTTAAATATCTCTAAAACCACAAGACCTAGAAACAAACTGATTGGAATATACATAGAAAACATGTTTATCAAAAAGATTATATTAAATTGATACGGTTAGGGTTCTGGATTTCTATTAATTTTGAATAAAACTAACGTTTTGCACTGCGCGTACCAGCAAACTCAAAGCATTGCCAATGGTCGTGAGCAATCTTCATACAGAAAAAGTGAAATATCTCTAAAACCACACCACCTAGAAACAAATCGCTTAGTACACATATATAAAACAATAGATTATATTAACTTTATAAGGTTAAGGTTCTGGATTTCTATTAATTTTCAATGAAATAGACGTTTTGCACTGCGCGTACAGGCAAACTCTATGGGTTGTTTACTGTTTGATATCGCCACAATGGCCGCGCATCCGGTTGATGACGTCACGTGAATACCCTAAATAGATGGCGTCACATGTAGGGAGAAGGGTCCACAGCGACGAAAGGATGAAAAACGAGTTCCCACTGGGTAATATCGAGCATACCCTTGCTGAGTTTCCCATTCATTAAGTAGTGATATTGTGTGATTTAAACAGAAATCAATGTAGATCAATTTCAAATATACTTCAAACAATTTAATCTGTGCAAAAGATACATAAATATGTGATAATGTCTGAAAAATAAACTAGACAAATAATATTTGACTACACTGCTAGCTCTGTGGAGGTCTAGCCTGGTCCCCTGGCATTCATTTGCATAGGCAGAGGCACAGGAGTTTTCATCTATTATCACTCACTTTCCAACCTGGTCCCCTAGCCTTTGTACCGGAAACAAGTTTAAACGAGCTGAAACGAGTTCAACCGTGGCTGGTTGGGTCGCACCGTGGCTAGTTGGGTCGCTCCGTTTAGCGCTGAATATGCTTATGCATGTAGGGGGGAAATTATCTCTGCAGGAAGTTCCGTACAAACAGTAGAAGTTGCCCCCACTACAACTTGGTGTATAGCTCTATGTATTAGCAGAAGGTGGCAGCACCATAATAGAGTCAGTAGAGTCTACCACATATCCTCTCTTTCTTCTCTGGCTCTTCTGGGTACTCCGAGTTTTACTGGTCATTAATACACAATGTAGCATTTTATCTGTTTTAAAATATTTGCTAGAACAATTCTACATTATAAACAAATATATGGCAAGCAGCTCACCGAATTTGGTGATTGGTGAGCTTGTGATTATAGGTGCAAAGTGAGTAAAAAATAACATTGGGTCTCTACTGAAGGATAAGAGTGGCAGGGACACCAACCTATTCAACTTTAATAATCCAAAACTGTGACCAGCTAGATAAGGTAATATTTTAATCGGGCGCCTGAGCGAAATGTACAATTCCCTATGCTACTTAAATGGTCATTATTAGTAAAGTTTCTATTATTGTGTTATCTGCTGAGTAATTTGGGTATTCCGAGTTCCGCTGGTCCTTCGGTAAAGTGCCTGTCAGACTATGCCGGATTGAGCAATGGACAGAATTTTCTAGTCTGGTGGCGATAAGTATCAAAATGTATTAAAATGTGTCAAAGTGTTGCGACATCGGGTCTAAGGCTGCTGGACGAATGGACATGACACAGACATGAAACAGACATGAAATGGACATGAGACGGACATGAACGGATAGTCAATGGATGAAACAAAATCAACTGGACAAGAACCATAGAGGTCAATCCAGCAGCATCCGACCTAGTTTTGTGCATGTTCAAAACTTGTACGGACACAAACCGGACATTGTTTGTTTTCTGTCCGTTTCCCCCAATTCGTTGAGGTGTGACAGGGCCTTAAGGAATGAAACCTTGATCCAGCGTACTGGGTCACAGCTACAGCCTTATGGCCCTGTCACACTACGACGTAACGACGTCAACGTAGGGAGAACGTGAAGAACGTTGAACTTCTGGGCGTAGTATGCAAATTTGGGCATAAGTTGAACGTGGATGCAGCGTAGTGGACGAGAGCGTAACGTGGGTAAAGCGTAGTGATACCGTCATTCAACGAGAGAGGTCAACTTCATTACGTTCACGGAACGTTATGAACGTTATTCCATCGCCAGAGCTACGTTAGCTGATGGCGAAACGTTGAACTACGTTGAACGTACGTTCTCCTGACGTTGTCCTGACGTTATTCTGACGTTATCCTGACGTTATCCTGACGTTATCCTGACGTTCCCATTACGCCGCGTGGACATTTCCACTGGGTTTAATGTGGGTCAACGTAGTGCAACGTAGTTCAACGTAGTTCAACGTAGTGACTAACGTTTTAATAACGTTTTAATAACGTCGGTTTAACGTCATTGACGTTCACCGAACGTGTACAGAACGTACGGCGAACGTAAACCCTTACGTTCGAAGTACGTCAAAAGTTTTGAACATGTCCAAAACTTCGACGTAACACGACGTAATGTGACGTAGCTCGACGTCAGTCTAACGTCATTATGACGTCATAATAACGTAATCCAACGTACATCAACGTAATGACGAAAGATCACCACGTTAGGCTCACGTTCGCTCATTACGTTGTAGTGTGACAGGGGTATAACTTCCGGAAGGTGGGGGAGGTGGTGAATATACACACTGTTATATAGGAACATGGTATTTTATCTAATGTAAAATATTTGCTATGACAATTTCACTGCAATCTACATTAGAAACAAATGTATGTGAACTTTGGCGGAGCGTGTCAATCTGAGTCTAAATATTACCCCTACAGACACACGCGGTAATACCGCCACTCCGTTTTGCGGCCACGGATTGTTTAAACCCTCAACAGATCAGATAAGTGAGGTTAAATGTAAATGAGTGAGTGATTGGAGTTTTTCGGCCGAAGAACATCTACAGTTATCAGGACGGGTACCTACTTTATAGTTGTGTGTACTTATGATACTTTTATAGTGTTGCCTGCCATGATGCGATATCGCAGGCAGGAGGTTTTGTGGTGCTTTCCCATTGGGATCCAATAGCCAGTGCTATGATATAATATCCCAATATACGGTATATGTCCCAATAGACACCCACTGCGCGAGTGCAGACACATGGATACGCGTCTATTCAAAGTTACAGAATTTCATGGTTTTGTTTTTGTTGTGCCTCTGAAATATAGTGGGATTGTCTTCTTGTATGTGCATTCAGTCTGAATATGATCGTAAATTTTGATTGTTTTTGTTGTGCGTCTGAAATAAAGTGGGATTGTTTTATTTTATGTGCATTCAGTCTGAATATGATCATAAATTTGTGAATGCTTTCAATCTTGAAATGGGGGGGGGGGGGCGTGATTCTATTGGGTAGTAGCTTTATAGCATCCTTACTAAGTGAATTTATTCAGCATTTCTTACTCCATTGAAAGGAATACTACGTAAGTTAATTTAATAGAACCTGCTGAACCCTATGGAGTCAGAATTGAATGTGCCTGGCAAAGTTAAATATTTCTTGGTATCTTTTCAGTTCAAATGGCTCAAGTGTTAGCCATTTAAAACAAAAATTACTTCAAACTAATTAAGGTAGATTAGTAAGATCAACTTAATATATTTGTCTAAAAAGAAAATAACAAAAAACTCAAAACCATCAACCTATCCAACTTTGAAAACATCTTTGCGGTATTCTCATACATCACCTTTGTGAAAAAGGCGAGGGGACCAGGCTACCTGACTTTCCTGGTAGATATACTATGACATATATACTAGGCATACACTGTTAAATATTCAAACAGATATGATACATTACACACAAGTTCTAAATGCAACCTTCAGCTAACCGATTAGATACGTACGTAAAAGATAGCTTTTTTAGTTAGAGTTGATTTAAACATGGAAATAAGGATGTTCTCTATAGGTACAACATATTTGCCTCCCACCTCTTACTTACACCAGAGAGCATGTATATAAACAGATGAGAGGGACAACTGTCATACTAGACAGTGTAACAGCTGCCGACTGTGGCGCTCCAAGTGGTGGTTGTTGAACAGTTTACGCATATGGGCAAACTCAAGGCATTGTCAATGGCAGTGAGAAATCTTCGGAGACAAAAAGTTAAATATCTCTAAAACTACAACAGCTAGAAACATACTGATTGGAATACACATAGAAAACATGTTTACCAAAAACATTATATTAAATTGATATGGTTAGGGTTCTGGATTTCTATTAATTTGGAATAAAACTGATGTTTTTCACTACGCGTACGGCAAACTCAATGCATTGTCAATGGCGGTGAGCAATCTTCATACAGAAAAAGTGAAATATCTCTAAAACCACACCATCTAGAAACAAATCGCTTTGTACACATATAGAAAACATACTCAACGAATAGATTATATTAAATTTATAAGGTTAGGGTTCTGGATTTCTATTAATTTTGAATAAAACAAATGTTTTGCACTGCATGTACAATCAAATTCAAAGCTTGTTCAACAATAACCGCCAGGAACGACACTGTAGCCTATGTTACCGATTTTCGCAGGAGTTGTCCCTCTCATCTGTTTATATACACGCTCTCTGCTTACACACCCCTCGACGCTGCTAATCCTATATAAGAAGATAAAATCCCGTCTAAGTCCGGGATCCTCAGCTGAGCGTGTCTAGGTGTGGATGTGGATGTGGGTGTGGGTTTGGGGTGAGTGGGTGAGGGGTGGCCGTGGAGTTGGGGGCTCTAACTGACACGTGGTGTCTCAGATGGAAGCCTGGTGTGTGTGTTGCTAATCCCTCTGTACGGGTGGGGGTGAGAGTGGGGGCGGCAGTGGGGGGGGGGGGGGGGTAGTGTGTGTGTGTGGGGGGGGGGGGGGGGGGCTACTGAAGGGATGTGAGCGTTGTGCTTGGAATGGTCGGTGCTAAGGGAATTGTTGGGAGCTGGGAGGAGCTGTTGCTGGTTGGCGGGGATTAGTTGGCTGGGACTGGTTGTGAATGATGATAAGGGGGTGGGGCAGGCGGGGGTACCGAGGGCTGCTGGAGTGGTGGAACAGATTACCAGGAGATAATCTCGCCTTACACGCCCTTGAGTAATGACCTCACGTGGGTGGGTGATTTCTGGGGAGGTTTAGGGAAAGGGGGATCATGACGGTGGGCGATATTTGGGGAGGCTTATGGGGGCGGCTCATGTGGTTGGGTAATATCTGGGGAGCTTGAGGGGTGGGCGGGGGAGGTTGTGCGAGTGGGATATATCTGGGATTGTTCTGGAGGGCTTCACTTGGTTGGATGATTGATTAAGGGAGGTCATGTGGGTGGGCGATATCCGGGGAAGTTCTGGAGTGCTTCACATGGCTGGCTGATAGATACAGGGAGGTCACATGGGTTGGCCATATATGGAGAGATTCCTGTATGCAGGGATTAAAGATCTCCGCGATTTCGCGGATTTCCGGGATTTTTCAATCCTGCACCACCATCAGCGTATACTAATATGTGGTGCAAACGCCTCAGCACTAGCAGTGTATACTACTAATAAATGCTTCAGACGCAGCAGCACTATCAGCATATACTACTAACACATGCTTCAAACGGCACAGCACTATCAGCTTATGCCAGTATATATGAAACCCGACTTCCTGGAAATTGGCCGCGATTCCCTGACAATTCCAAACCTATGGGAGAATATCCGTATTTCCGCTTTGTTTTCCCAGAGAACACTTTCATCCCTGTTATGTGGGCGATAGATGGGGAGGTTCAGGGGAGGAACCATGTGGGCGGGCACTAGATGGGGAGGTTCTGGTGTGGTGGGATCATGTTGCTGACCGATATATGGGTAGGTTCCAGGAGGGAGGTCACATGGGCAGAACCTTCACCTCACAGCTTGGTGTCAGCAGAATTATGCAGACGTTGCACACTCACACCCTGACTATGCTTGATTGATTGATTGATTGGTGGTTGCTTTACGCCGTGTCGGCAGCATATGCCATATTCACGGCGAGAAATGTTAGTTTTTTGTTGAAACCATCACTTTTACATGTAAAAGCAGAAAATCAATTGTGTGCCAATAGACACTCATTAAATTAGAAAGCTCACAATCATATATTTGTGGTCAAGGGAAACAAATTCCCATAGAAAAAGAAAAGTTTTATTAATAATTGATAGAATTTATTTAGTAAACTATATGAGGTGGTACAGTCCAGCTGCCCTCAAAAAGGCTAAAATGTTTTCTTGTTTTACTTTAGTAAAAAGGTCATGGATACTGTCTGCAGTGTAGAATTGTTGGTGCAGGGCCAAACAATCAACGCAACTTAGTAAAATGTGTTTGAGTGTCAGCAGCGACTGACACCCAATACATTCAGGGGGAGGTTCCCCCTTGAGCGGAAAAGCATGTGTAAGCCACAAGTGGCCAATACGGCAGCGGCTAAGGACCACTTGGTCCCGCCGACCTCCCGCATGAGTCCGTGGTGGTTTTTCCTGACTATGCATAGCTTATCCTTGTTAATCCTGCTGATGTTCTACCACTCTTAGCCCGGAGACGGAGGTGTCCCTCTGGTGCACGCTGGATGAAGTCTGTGAGGGTTTTTTTCTAAGCGTTTTCAATTTGTCAGCGTGTACAATTGCATGAGTTTGCATCACTTATGGACACCACAATAATTACGAGAATATCTGATAAACATGGATATGTGATGAATACGGATCGTTTATATAGGTATAAGTAATTATACGAGTGTGAGTAATCGGATGCCTTATCCTTCTTCAGACACTCCTTCAGGAACTTACCCATTTAGACTAGTCATCTACTGCTCATCTCGGACAACCTCATCCGCTTCTGGCGCCACCTGTCTGCCCACCAACGCGTTCAACCATCAACTCTCATATATGTATCAGTCTAGCCGAAGATATATATATATATGTGTGTGTGTATTTCATGAGCTAACATTAAACAATCCATGTATCACGAGTTACGATGATCCTTAAGAAATGACTGAAGCTGTGACCTAGTGTGGAAAAACATGCCTGTTCGCAGCTACAACTTATCCACTGAATTGAGGTGGCTAGGGTGAAAACATATCCATGAAGTAATATCTTATTGTATGTCAAATGTTCGTGAGGACAATTTTACTGCAATTTACACGAGAAACAAATGTGTGGTAAGAAGCATAACGAGATTGATCATCAGTCGGCCTGTGGTTCTAGGTGCAAAGTGAGTTGTTGAGCCTATAGAGAGTGAAGGAAAGGGGTGGTAGGGTGAACAAGTATACCTCTAGGGCCCATATGCAGGAGTCAGTGTTAGCGGCGTTTGGTGTTACAGCCTGTTACCATTTAGCTATCACCAACGTCGGGAACTGTGTCAAGTCATATGCAGGAGCGCGTAACACTTTCATTATAGCTAAACGTGAAGTTATTTATAGATTTGGGAAATCCCTCGAGTCGACAATATGAATAACGCCGCCAATGCGTCGGCGTTAATATCAGTTCGAATTTAGGGTTAAATTGATCAAATTTCACATATTTCGTATTTAATTCTGTCAAATATGATAGCATTGAATAGATTTGGGCCTAATAAATTGCCACCGGCCGCCGCATCAACATTGCTTTCCATACTGGCGGATGAAAGCGACGTCGATGCGGCGGCAGTGGCGGCGATTTGTTTACTTTACGTTTGTTGATTCGAAAATATAAATATTAATATCACCACCGTTGCGGCGGCAGCGTTAATCTCGCTTTGATTTTAGGGTTAATTTAATCAAATTTCACTATTTGACTATGTAACTTTGTTAAATATGACACGATTGAATAGATTTGATACCTTACACCGCTGTAAACTAGCTAAATTTCTGGTTTACCTTAACCTAGGTTAAGCATCTGGTGTTAGGCCTATCACTGACTCGTGCATACCATTTTTCGCCGCTAAACGGGAATTCCCGCCAAACACCGTTTTGCCACGCTAACACTGACTCCTGCATACGGCCCCTAGTGTGTAAGTTGAAGTTGTATGCTGAGTCCCAGCTTCAGTCCACCCTGAGGGAGCAGTGACCACTCATATTGCCACCCGAATGGTTCATATATATATATATATATATATATATATATATGAAATCTACAAAAAATCGGTCTAGACGGTAAGGACGTTCGGCTAGTGGCCAACCTCTATTGGAAACAGTATGCTGCTGTAAGAATTGGAGACTCATTGACACCAGAAGTGAAGATCAAATGTCGAGTGCGACAAGGATGCATTCTATCACCTAGTCTTTTCAACATTTATATGGAAATGATTTTCAGAGCAATAGATAACATCATAGGAATAAATGTTGGGGGTGGAAATATCAATAACACAAGATACGCAGACGATACAGCACTGCTAGCCTTTACGTCAAATCGACTACAAGATATAGTGGATGAAGTAAAAGAAAAAAGTGAGAGATGTGGCCTCAAAATGAATGTAAAGAAGACAAAATCCATGGTTGTGCGCAGAAAGGAATACAAACCAAGAGCAGAGATAAAAGTTAATGGTGTAATCTTGGAGCAGGTAGAGTCATTTGTGTATCTGGGCCATTTAATAACTAGTGATGGCGGATGTGAAAGAGAGATTAAACGGAGAATAAACATTGCCAAAACAACATTTCTAAAGATGCAGAAAGTACTAACATCTAGAGACATAAATATAAAAACAAGACTCCGACAGCTAAAATGCTATGTGTGGTCTACACTTTTATATTGCTGCGAGACATGGAATTTGAAGAAAGCAATAACAACAAAGCTTGAGGCATTTGAAATGTGGCAATACAGAAGAATGTTAAAAATTCCATGGACAGCAATGATAAGCAATGTGGAGGTCCTAACAAGAATGAAAATAAAGAGACAGATAATACAAACAGAAAAATGAAATACTTTGGCCACATGATACAACACCAGGAATCACAGAGAAGAATACTGGAAGGGAAGATAGAAGGGAAAAGACCAAGATGGAGCAGGAGAACAACATGGATGGACAACATCACTGAGTGGACAGCAATGAGCTATGCGGAATGCGTGAGAGGAATGAATGACAGGAAGAGATGGAGGTCCATTGCAGCCAACCTTCTTTGAGAAGACGGCACCCATTGATGATGATATATATATATATATATATATATATATATATATATATAAGACTGTCTCAAGAGGTGCTAAGCAATATGGGACAAAACTTTGTCCACTGTAACAATCAACATACTATCTGCTTATGCATTTGCTCAGGATAAACTGATTTGTTTTTTACATGGTGTTTCATAATCCCAATAGAATACATATTGATTTGTAGCAAATGTCCTTGTGTTTTCAGTGTAACTGTTTCTGTGCTGTTTGGTGTCAATCGTTATAATGGACAAACAAAAAAAAGCGTTATCACCTTTTGAGACAGGTTCATATATATATATATATATATATATATATATATATATATATATATATATATATATATATATATATATATATATATAGCAGACATTTATGTGATTAATATACTCTGCGGGTATCATTTCTCCTCTCCATCGCTGTTATTATTTCTACTGTATCTTCTTCCTCGGGTCAGCTATCCATCTAGCACATTGCAGATTAGTGTTGATCCCCTCTGATTCACACCAAGTGTCACCATTATTTGCAATAATATCTATCTGGCAGATGGCCCATCAGTGCTGAGCCCCTCTGATTCATACTTCCATTCACCATTCTCTGTTTGACTATCCGTCCATCAGATGGCGCATCAGTTCTGATCCCCTCCAATCCATGCTCAATAACCCCTTTCTTTGTTAAGCTATATGTCTGATAGATGTCGGATCAGTACTCATCCTCTCTCACCATTGTTTGTTCAGCTATCTGTCCAATAGATGCCTTGTCAGTGCTGCTCGTCTCTGATGCTTACCTTCTTTATTCAGCTATTCACGTAGGAGATAACAGATCAGTGTTGACCTTCTTGCTATCCCAATTCTTTGTCATCTATCTCTGGCGCATCAATGCTGACCCCCTCTGATGGCGCTGACTTCCCTCGTATCAGTGATGACCCCCTATGGTACATAACTGCTATCAACCTTCCTTGTTTAGCTATTTGTCTAGCACATGTCATATCAGTGCTGATCCCCTTTGATAAATAACTGCTATCAACATTTATTGTTTAAGGCCCAGTCACACCTTGCCGGACTGGGGAGCCGGATGAGAACCGGACACTGTACGGCGATGTCCAGTACATGTCTGGTACCCATCCGGCGGCGTCCGGTTCTTATTCGACCGGTACATGTATGGTACTTGTCAGGTCGCCCTGCCCCAATTGACCCAATTCTGCTCCATTTTGATACATTTTGATACATTTTGTATACCGGAGAGCACCGGACTACACAATTCTTTGTGCGGTGGTCTCTGGTACTCAGTCCGGCAAGGTGTGACAGGCGCATTAGCTATCCGTCTGCCACATGTCAGAGCTGGCCCGTCTGGTTCATACTGGGATCCATCATCGCTGTGCCTCCCACGCATTTATCATCAATTACTGAATAAACATGATTTGTCGCCATGCATGGAATTACTCTGCCGCCCCCTGGCGGCCATGTCTGCAATAGGGTGAGCGTGTAGTGGGCCTGACCAATAGAGCCCGCGAAAGCCTGCTGGTGGCGATTTAGTGAATTAAGTAGGTGGCGCCATCTGTATGCGGCCAGAGGTGTCGTTTGTGATTCCATTTACAAAGCGGTGATGAGGATTGCTTACACACTACATAAATACATATCTAGATTGTTATATGGATTGTGAAAAGACCCTTATTATTGGAATGATAGTAGCTTTTCTTTATCACTTACCCTGCCAAGACCGGTGTGTAAACCAATTGGACCAATTTCTCCCAATTGGGCTTCGTGCTCAAGGGGGCCTGCCTGCCTTGCACTAGGGTAATATTTCAATAACTTTATATATATATATATAAACAGTAGTCCCCTGGAAACAGAATAACAAAAGGCAGGAGTGGTTGAGAAAGAGTATATATTCTCTGGCGGGAATATATTATTGCCCACCTAAAAATTTTAAATCCGTCCTGCTGAGAGGGAGCGGTAGTGGTAGTGACCAGGCGCAGCTGGTATCATGCGGTCATGAGCTGCTCACAGGTGGCAGTGCAGTGGAGAATGAAGGAACTAACCTAGTCCTATGGTAGTAATAGATCAGTGACATTAGGGTATAGAGTAAGTAAGGGAGAGAACTGCTAGGGGGTAGTGTCCTTGTTTATATTCCCATAATAGATTATAGAGCACATATATATATAAACCGTTAGCCCCAAGAAAACAGATAACAATAAGACTAGAGCGTATATAATAATAGAACAAGCTGATGAGAGTTTGTGCCCTTGTATATATTCCCATAATAGATTATAGCACACATATACAGGAAAACCTCTCTAAATCGACCAACCATGGGACCGACTTTAAGTGGCCCATTTAGGGAGGTGGTCGGGTTACGGAGTTAGAATATCCTTACAAAGGTGTTGTTGGGACCCAAATAAAGCGATCGATATAGGGGAGTGGTCGATCTGTGGAGCTGGTCGGTTAGAGAGGTTTTATTTTATATATAATAAAAGTCTTTTTTTATTTCTTAGAAGTCCCCAAGCGATTGTTTGTTTCAACATTGCTTGTCACATACATTTGGAATGTTTTTTGTGGGATTTTTTTAAAGAAAGATTTAATAAATCATTTCACTAAAACATACCTTTGGTGTGAACATGGCGGCCCCGACAAAATATTCGCAATTGGCCCCAATAGTTCCTAAGACCGGCCCTGCACCCCCTGATTCCTTCACCAGACGGGATAGTTGAATCGGTAAGAATGCTGATACGTTTCCTGTCAAAATTGCACGACATTGCGGCCATGGCACACAGGACAAGGAGGCACGGATGGGATAACATGTCTTTATTCTGGGCAGCCTCCAGGGGAATTACATGAATGGCTTTCTGGTTTGTGGGCGTCCACGAGCTGCAAAGAATCAGTGTCATGTGGTGATCAGAGTGGGGGATGAGAATGGCATGAATGAGGTGCGACAGGTGAGCAAAGCGAGGTGAGGAGATGTCAACCAGTGGGTAGCAGTGGTTGAGTAATGTAGAATATTATATAATAATGATTAATGGTTAATTAATTAATAAGTGTCAATTAGAGAAATGGTCATGACCATTGTTTAATTACGAGCCCCCGCAATATAATTACTTGATGATTTATTGGTATTGTTTATATTTTTCCGCGGTGCGGGTGGGTGGGTAAAATTGTGTAGTGGTCAGTCCGGATGTGTGAGGCGGAGTGACCAGCTGAGGGCGTGAGCATCGGTGTGCATGCTCTGTGGGCCCCCCCCCCCCACCTGGCAGTGGGGGGCCAGGGGTGGGCACCGTGCCTCGCCGCCCCGCGTGCCCCGCAATGACCCCGAATGAGCACATGCTCATTCCCCACAATTAAAATCAAATAGATTTGTCCGGTCAACCGAATAAATTTATTAAAAGATCTGGCAGAAACCATTGGATCATGCAACGTTAAAGTTCTAGTCACCTGATTTGATCAGATATTCTTCACGTGAATATTCAACCTCTATACATAGATTTCCGCTTTCTGCTAATGGGTAGATCATGAAGTCTTTATTGTATACTTCCTTGCTTAATTACTCAAAGTAGGTCTAAGGACTTGCTTCGTGGAAGCCTGCTCCCCAAATACCCTCACTCTGCTTCCATCTGACAATTGTTTTTTTAATTTTTAATTTTTTTATTGAGGCTGTATTTATACGCTCCATAGCATATAAGCCCGGGTATTCACATTTGTTTTCAATGCTGGCCAGCTGTAGTGTTGTTATTATATTATCACACAGGAGCTGCTGATAAGGTATTTGATTGCCTGCATTTCAGTAGCAGATTGGTATGGTTAGTAGCCTATGTTAGTTTTATTTTATTTTATTGGCATATATGTATTTTATTTTTGCCTACTCTTACTACTAGACTAGCCTACTCCTATTTTCCTATTTACATATCATAGGCTTGTATCTAGCTGTGTGGTGTGCTATATGGCTACTTTTGGAATGGTTACCTTCCATTGGGCGTCCCGCTGGTGGGCCATGACATATCACATTGTTATGTTGACATACGTGGAACAATGTGACATTGCTCGATACAGTGTGTGGTGTTCTCGGACTCCTAATCTGAAGGTTGGTGGTTCTATACCCCATGCCCCCCACCTCTGTCGATTTGGATTTCCCACCACTGTGTTTAACTTACAGCATCATCAAAGGCTGGTTACTCTCATACCATGTCTATGTGGTGTGGGAGGTTAACAATCCCTTGGGTCGGTAAAAGTGTAGGCTCGGGTTTTCTATCAACAAAGTGTCTAATGGTGAAAACAAGTCTATTCAGACTTATCCATGATAGGCAGTATAAATCTCCAAGTGCTTATGGGCTGCATTGCTAGCACCCCCATTAAAGGCACGTCGCAGCAGTCCGGGGGAAATTGGTGCGGACAAAACCCTAAATATATAATGCTAACTTATCTATAATCAGGTGGAAACAAACCCACTAGATGCTACTCCAATTTGAGGGAGCTTCCGATTTTCGGCGGATTTCAGATTTGTTCTTGGTTATATGGATCGATAATTTCCAACCATATGCTTGTCTTTGTCAAATTTTGCGGGAGTCAGATTTCAACTAGTTTCCTTAGTTTGAATTCAACTCTGCAACCTTTCATTTTATACACTTCTTCCGTGTTCGCTTGTGACCTTGTGATGCACCACTCAGGCAATTAACCTGTGTTTTGCTAATGGTGCTGTCACATTATGATGTTTCTCACCAATGCGCGTCGACGCATGCCGACGTGTTGCCTTTTTTGGCGAAACGTCGGCACGTGTCAGCACGCTTTACCGGCGCGTTATGAACGCATTACTGGCATGTCGGTACACGTCGGTACACATTGAGTGACAGCAATGTGTGCACCCACATGTTGCCGTGCATCGGGCCGCATCGAACGTTTTGTGCATGCACAAAACGTTCGACGAGCGACAACACGCATCAACGTGTTGGGTTGCGCGTTACAGGCGCGTTTGCAGCATGTCGACACACGTTATGAGCACGTTGCCAGACCGTTTGTGGCACATTGATCAACATCGACAAAGGTTGGCCATTTTTTTCCAAACTGTGAGCGGTCTGTCATGGCGTTGGTAACGTTCCATCGATGTGTAGTGTCGACACGCTGATAACACGCTGCTAACACGCTGCGCCCCGTCAAACTTTCTCCCAAAACGCCAAAAAGTTGGACGTGTCTCGACGAGTTGAAAATATTTTGCGCATTGGCGGCATGCCGGTAAGAAACATTGTAATGTGACAGCACCATGTGATGTACTGACCGGGAACATAGAGAATAAACATGTTCATTGTATGCATAGCATGTCACAAGGTCACAAAGTCACAAGGGAGCACGGAACAAGGTAACACACCACCAGAGAACAGTCTATGGATACACAACCTTACATATGCTTCTATTTCACAGACTAAGCCTGTCCGACTGATTAAGCCTTTTTTTTTTGGTACATAAGTGGTTTAAGCAGCGGAAATTTCAGTCACGGATCATTGGTCTTCCTCATTCCACTCCTCCTTGCCCTATCCTATTAATGCCGAGTGCCTGGCTAGGAAGCGACAATTAAGTATCAATTTTTAAGTCATTGGTTTGACTCGACCAGGATTCGAACGCACGATCCCATGGTCTACCAACACTGGAGACGGACGCTTTAACTCATTCGGCCATCGCGTCAGTATGCATTGCTAGTATGCTATTCTAACCTATTACTCTAATAGTCTGAACTTTACCACAGATACCCTCAGCCTTGATTGGGCCTTAATTAACTCCTAAAATAGCTAGTTTCAACATATAATATTAATCGTCATATTCAATCATGATGATTGTAATTAAGTGTGGTGGTGTTGGTCACGTGTCTACCCTATAAAATCCAAATCTTGAACTTTGATCTCATTTTAGTCCTGAATTGTTCTCAACAACTGCTCAATTACTGATCACATGACCCAGCTAACAAAAAAGCGTGTTTCTGGTCAAAAGAACGCAGTTTTTGATGACCGTTGAACTGTTTTCCCCTAATATGCATTCAAATGGCGTGTGTTGCTTTTGTCCAAAGTCCAAATAAGCGTAAATTAAGATTTTCCCAAGCCTTTTATCATGTCGCTCTTTAACGATTTCATTAATCTGCACTAATGGCAGTCATGCCCCCTGGTGATGACAGCTTATGTAGAAAGTTGTTGAACATTTATACTGCCTATCATGGATAAGCCTGAATAGGCTTGTTTTCACCATTAGACAGTTTGTCGATAGAAAGCCCGAGCCTACACTTTTACCGACCCAAGGAATTTTTAACCTCCCACACCACATAGATATGGTATGAGAGCAACTGGCCTTTGATGTTGCTGTAAGTTATACACAGCGGTGGAAATCCAAATTGGCAGAGATGGGGGCATGGGGAAGCGAACCACCAACCTCCAGATTAGGAGTCCGACCTAGAAAAAAGGCAGACACTCTAACCACTCCGCCACAGAGAACACCACATCGGGGCCTTTTCAAAATTATTTATTCCATGTTCATTAAAATTACCCAATCCAATGAATTTGTGTTTCCTCCATATGTTCTTAGGTACATATATTAGGTGTATCATTATAATCTACTTTATTTTAGTTTGAACTAACTTTCATTCTAAAGGTTTACCTTTGGACCACAAATATGCCAAATTAAAATTGGTGCGCACACCGGAATGATGGAAGCAGGCTTTGTTTACCAATTTTGAAGTATCAAAGTGGACCATCAAAGTACAATAAATGTTTCATGTGTGTAATAGTACCTAAGCTGGACATGTCGAATCAAACCTACATACATTTTTTGTTTTTTTTTACAAATTTGATGCCTTCATTAGACTATGCCGCTTTACATAGGCTATAACATGTGGTGTTCTCTGTGGCGGACTGGTTAGAGTGTCTGACTTTTGTCTAGGTCGGACTCCTAATCTGAAGGTCAGTGGTTCGATTCCCTGTGCCCCCACCTCTGCCAATTTGGATTTCCACCGCTGTGTATAAGTTACATCGTCACAAAAGCCAGTTGCTCTCATACCATGTCTATGTGGTGTGGGAGGTTAAAAATCCCTTGGGTCGGTAAAAGTGTAGGCTTGGGCTTTCTATCGACAAACTGTCTAATGGTGAAAACAAGTCTATTCAGACTAATCCATGATAGGCAGTATAAATCTTCAAATCTTCAAGAAAAAAAGAAAATGACCAAAACAATTGTAGTTATCCACAATAATTGGGTTTCAATGAGCGGGTGGGGCTCATTTGCTGTCATTGCTGGGGGTGCAGAGAACAGGTAAGCATCCCCTCCCACCTGTCACTCACACCAACAAGCCACCCCACTGGACATCTCCACAAACCCGCTCAACCAATCAACTTCAACCTCAAAACCCCAACCCCAGACTCTCCCCTGTGAGCCTCGGAATAGCCACTCGCCCACGGCCCACCATAGCAGCAACACGTATTCTTAACCCACCCACCCACAACCAATGCATTTAACTCGATCTTTAAACATAAACCCGAGCAAAAAACAAAATGAAGTATCTGGGCCGAGATGATGTCTGGTGCCACGGGTGGTGTTGCGTCTTACCAAGTATGACTATAATAATAAGTAATACTCCCTTCCATATCTTTATACTTGCATAACACGTTATACTTCACATATAGTATATGTGTATATATATATGGATTATTCCCATCAGCGGATAATGCAAATAACATTTATATAGAACCCAGATAGAGTTATGTTTGCTGACACAAATATACAGGCAATATACTTAAATTGCAAAGACATTAATGTCAAGTTAAGCGGTAATAACCGTGTCCCAATCATATCAAAGTTGTGTCTGGGTTGCGGTAGGTTTGCTGTTGGAGTTTTACATCCTGGCAACATCTAAGGTCATAACAGGATGGGTACCGACTGGTGACAGTGCGCACTCATGGCGACTTTATAGTGCTTCCCCACTGGGAGACCAGACCACCAGCACCAAGACCTGATATTCCACTCAGTCACATTGTCGATGTTGATCTCAACATGGGTAATTGAACCCGCGAAAAAGTACACAGCATAACTATGGACGTGATGTCTGGTGCCATCTATATTGTCCTTTTGAACTAATAATGTTTTTCCAACTTAGGCGCCACCTGCTGTAATTCTCCGTAACGAGCTATGATGCAGTTCCATTTCTAGACACTTCGACCAGAGCATTTCGATCGGAAGGATGTGTTTCTCTAGTTCAGATTTAACCGTCCCACCCACCCAACTAAATGTCATATTGATGGGGTTAGTGCCTGGGATCCTCAAACTTTACTATCAAAAAGACTTCATGACTTAACTGTGACAAGAAAATTAGTAAGAATAAATGCCACTTATATACTACTGTATTTGTTTTGCGTTGGTTCAATTATCCCTACACTGAGCCAACCAGTCGTTGTATGAAATCCCATCAGTGGGTCCCCACATATCATATATGTGGGCGTATAAATGATATTTATGGCCGATCCCGTTAGCCGGTACACATAGGTTATGGTTATTTCATTATGTTAACTATTGTTATTAGCTGTACTGCTCAACAAGGCTAGACTGCTCTAATATCCTGCACAAGGCATAATATTCTGCATAAGGCATAATATCCTGCATAAGGTGTAATATCCTGCATAACGCATATGATTCAAAGCTCCCCCTTTTTATATCTGAATTAGATAAATTACATACTAGAGCTTACCCCATAGTAGATATGACCCACGACACAACACACGATCCGAGTTCAGCACCAGCAGAAATGTAGATAGATAAGACACTGATTGCTTAGTTTTATTCACTTATATATTGTTTTCAGATACATACAACAGTGGATGTAAGAGACCTTCTCATCGGCTATTACCAGGTTGGAGAGCTTACCTCGTTTGAGCTACGGTGGTTAAAGTACCTAATTTGAGCCCCGGTTCAATTTCAAAGGTCAAATTGCATATAGGATTAATGTGCAGGTTCACAAATATGGTTGTGGAACACTGAGTTTTGGGTTGTTTTCATACTGGAAGACATCACTAGAACGCAAAAAATGATATCTAATTTCCTGAATATTCCTAGGACATTTAGTTGGGACCGGATTGAGTAAATTAACAGTGAATATTAGGAAATAATTCAGTAGTTACAACACATGTCTACAGGACAGAACTGCCCATGATAGTGCTGTGTTGGTATAGCCATCAATCCAAAACAATAGAGGAACCTGCAGTCAACCATGGGGGTATATGCTGGTCTGTGGCCCACTCATATACTTCCACTTGCCACTGGGGGAGGTCCTGTGGGGACAGTTGTACATCATTTAGATATATTTTTTGCATACCAATATATATATATGTATAATAAATAATTAACTGTGATTATGCATCTGATGCATTACCCCCACAAATATGGCTTGTCTTGCTGGTACAACATTAAGAAAAGCTTTATTTTATTTTATTTATTTTAGTGTTGGTTATCACTTTTTATTTCTATTCATATTATTTAAGGGAAGACGGTGCCGGGAGGCCTGGTGCCGGCAGGCCGAGAGTCCCGGCGCCGGCAGGCCGAGAGTCCCGGCGCCGGCAGGCCGAGAGTCCCGGCGCCGGCAGGCCGAGAGTCCCGGCGCCGGCAGGCCGAGAGTCCCGGCGCCGGCAGGCCGAGAGTCCCGGCGCCGGCAGGCCGAGAGTCCCGGCGCCGGCAGGCCGAGAGTCCCGGCGCCGGCAGGCCGAGAGTCCCGGCGCCGGCAGGCCGAGAGTCGGCCGGCAGCCGAGAGTCCCGGCGCCGGCAGGCCGAGAGTCCCGGCGCCGGCAGGCCGAGAGTCCCGGCGCCGGTAGGCCGAGAGTCCCGGCGCCGGCTGGCCAAGAGTCCCGGCGCCGGCAGGCCCAGAGTCCCGGCACCGTCAGGCCCAGAGTCCCGGCGCCGGCAGGCCCAGAGTCCCGGCGCCGGCAGGCCCAGAGTCCCAGCGCCGGCAGGCCCAGAGTACTGGCGCCGGCAGGCCGAGAGTCCCGACTTTAGCCGACTCAACTTTACCCGACCTGGCTTTACCCGACCTGGCACAGGAGAGTCGGCCAAAGGAGAGGCGGGTAAAGTAGAGTCGGGTAAACTCAGGTCGGGTAAAGTCAGGTCGGGTAAAGTCAGGTTGGGTAACGTCAAGTATTATTGCCATTGTTATCATTATATTGGTGTTATTACTATCATCGTTATTATCATTATTTGTATCATTGTTGTTATCATTATTATTGTCATTATTATTACTGTATTATTTTAATTATTATTGGCATTATTTTTAGATTTACATATACATGTATATACATATATAATATATATATATAGATATAAATATACATATGCACATACATATATGTATACATATAAATATACATATACCTATGTGTATATAAACATACAAATATTACATATGCACCTATGTATATATATGTCTATATATACATCCATTCACATATACATATATGTATACATATATACATATGGAGACCTATATATGTGACTACATAATTATATATATATATATATATATATATATATCTGAATACATACTGTATTTAAAGATGACTGCAGCATATATTGTAGAGTGGTCCTCCATTTGTCACTGGTAAGTTAACCCATGTGTAGTCTGTTTCACTCTCAGACTTATTGCAAGGGGGCTAAGCTCTGACACTTTAACACTCAGATGTTAACCAAAAACTGCCAAGGAAAGCTTTCATACCTCAGGTTGGCAATGGTTCTCTGGGCTGCACCTCTACTGACAGCTGAGCTCACTGAGTGTGAATGTGTCAGAGCTTATGCCCTTTGAATAGGTGTGAGAGTGGATTGGATTTGGTTTATAAGGGTCTGTGCCACAGTGCACTGCACACACATATCTCTGAAGGCACATACTACACAACAGTCAACTTGCTACTTGCAAATGGATTACCATTGTGAAGGATCTGGCACAGTCATCCTTATTGCAATATTATTTATATATTATATATAATACATACATATGTATGTGCATATGTGCATATATACATATATTTTTAAAAGTATGTGTATGTGTACATGTACATGCACAATCAAAAATAAAATAAATAAAATATAAATGGAATAGTATTTAGGGTAATGGCAGTGTTTGGTTAAAATCTGAGTGTGAAAGTGTCAGAGCTTAGGCCCCTTGCATTGTTGCAATAAGTCTGATAGTGACAATGACTACATATGGATTAACTTAGCAGTGACGAATGGAGGACCACTCTAAGATATGTGATGCAGTCATCTCTAAATACAATATGTATTTATATGCATATATATAGAGTCATGTATATATGTCTGCATATGTATATATAGATGTATATGTATATGTATGTATATGTATGTATATGTATGTATATGTATGTATATATATATATGTATGTATATATGTATGTGTACATATATGTATATGCATGATTGTGTATATGTATGTATATATATGTATATGTATAACATTTATAATAGGCACAGGGGGTTTGGGTTTTGGGGGTGGGAGAGAAGACGGCAGCCTATCGGCACAAGGAATCCCGGCGCTAGGGTTCCCGGCCTCCCAGTGCCAAGACTCACGACACCAGGCCTCAATTCAAATAATATAAATATAAATAAAATGTGATAACCAATAATAAAATAAATGAAATATAAATGCAATAATATACAAGGTAAGTTTAATGTTAATGTTGCTGTACCAGCAAGAAATGCCATATTTGTAGGGATTATGCATCAGATGCATAATTACAGTGTTATTTATGAGCATTGCTTACTGGCCTCCCGTCCACAGGCCTTCCGGCACCGGCCTTCCCATAAATAATATGAATAGAAATAAAAAGTGATAACCAACAATAAAATAAATCAAATACAATAATATTTAAGGTAGGTTTTTCTTGATGGGCGAAAAGGAAGAAAGCAAGGCGGGGGTGGGGAAAAAAAGGCGCTTTATTTAACGCCTCAGAACAACAAGGAAAATAAGCAGCTATACAGAAAACAAGGAAAATAAGCAGCTAAATACAAAAGTCAAATGCGGTGGAAGCAAGGCAGTAAGAAAGCTCATAAGGAGCGGTCAAGGTATCTTATAGTAATGAGCTCGGGGGAGCTTGAAATGTTCGGGTGAGGGGCGCCGAAGAGCCCTCCACTAGCATGTGAGCAGAGTTGGGTGGGTGGGTGGAGAAAAGAGAGGGCTTGTGCAGGGAGGACGGCGGGAAAGCGAATGGCTGAGGGAGGCCGGCGGGCAGCCTTATAAGGGAAGGAGCGGGGAGGCGAGAGTGCGGGGGAGGTGAGAAAGCCGGCGGGCAGGGAGAAAGGGCGAGGCGGGAGAAAGCTGAGGGAGGGATGAAAGGGAAGGTGAGAAAGCCGGGCGGCGGCAGGAGAGAGGTGGGGGGAGGGTCTCTTCCTTTCCTTGCATCAAACGCAATGCGAGCATTACGACCGATGCGTGAAAAGGAAGAAAGCAAGGCGGGGGTGGGGAAAAAAAGGCGCTTTATTTAACGGCTCAGAACAACAAGGAAAATAAGCAGCTATACAGAAAACAAGGAAAATAAGCAACTAAATACAAAAGTCAAATGCGGTGGAAGCAAGGCAGTAAGAAAGCTGATAAGGAGCGGTCAAGGTATCTTATAGTAATGAGCTCGGGGGAGCTTGAAATGTTCGGGTGAGGGGCGCCGAAGAGCCCTCCACCAAAAAAAGGAGGAGAGGGCTCGAGGCGCACCCGAGGGGGCGGGGCGGGGCACGCAGGCGTGCGTCGCCTCTGAGGTCCAGGCGAAGGAGGGGAGGGGCACCCGCTAGCGGTGGCTTGGGTGTCGGAGGAGGTCTTGGGTGTCGTGATGAGTCGGGGGCCTACGGCGACAGGGAGGCGGGCAGCCAAAAAGTTGGGGAGGCCCGCTCCCTGGAGAGCCGTCGAGGAAGGGGGTGTCGCCGGGGGAGATGTGGAGGTCGTGACGGTCAGCGGCTGTGATGTCTAGGGAGGGTTTGTGGTCAGTGTGGGCGGCGTCTGGGGCCTGCGGTGTGGGGTGTTGGTCCCCGGCTGTGTCGTGGGTGCTGTGGGCGGGGCGGCTCGGGCTGTGGTGCTCGGTGCCTCGGGCCCCGTGCTCGGGCCGTGTGCGTGGGGAGCCGTTGGTGCTCCCTGCGGTCCGGGTTTGGTAGCCTTCCGGCTGCGGGCCGGTGGCTTTTGCTGGGCATGCGGCGTTGCGGTCGGTGGTCGCTACGAGGTGATCCGTGGTGGTCAAGGGGGTTGTCGGCAGAGGTGTAGGTGAGGTGCCGATCAAGAATCCGCCGAGGGGGCCGGGGTCTGGCGCTTACTGGCTTGTTTGGAGAGGCACAGGGCCTCGCTGTGCATGGTGAGTATCCTCCTAACGTTAGCACAGTAGGCGCATATGTGCCGCTGTCTGGCCCCCGCCTCGCCATGGCCTCCCCGACGGCGGCCCGGTCCCATGAGGTGGGCTCGCGGTTCCAGGCGGCGCAGGGGGCCCCGTGAGCTTCCCGGCTGTAGGTGGAGCGGCTGTCGGCTTGGGTCCGTGGCTGGTGTGCACCTCGGGGGAGGTCTGCGTCTCGGGAGGCTGGTGCTGTCGGGGCGGATTGGGGGGCATGCATGGTGAGAATCTCCATTCTCACCATGTTCAGGGCCACAGGGTCGTGCCACCCCTGGGGGAGCCTACCGTCCGCTATCCAGGTGAACACGGTCTCCGAGTAGGGGCAGACGGTAGGCCAGGGGTAGAGGAGGTTGTCGCGCAGCACTGTGAGGGCGTGGTGGTTCAGGCCCGGGAGGGAGTGCGCTGGGAAGGCAGGGTGGCTAAGGAGGGTGAGGAGGGCGAGGCTGAACTCGTCCTTGGTCGCCTCCCCCGCTTGGCCGGTTTCCGCTCGGGGCCCCTCTCGACGAGGCCGGAGGGGAAGAGGTAGTCGGGGGAGATGCCTTTTCTCCTCCCGGCCTGCTGCACCTCGGCCGACGCGAGGATCTGCCTCACGGCGTCGGCCGCGGATGCCGGGGTGTGGTCGACCGCATCCTGGTCGTAGGGAGGTGCGGGAGCCGGCGGCTGGACGGTGCGGTGGGTGTACCGCTCGTACTGCGGATGCACCGCCCCCGGGAGCGGTGCCTGAGGCGGGGGCGGTGGGAGTGCTCCCCCGACTACGTGCGCCCGAGGCGCCAGGGTGGGCAGTGCGGTGTAGACCGGGAACCGGGGCGCGGCGGTCGGAGTCATCTCCTCGGCGCGATGGGAGCTGCCGCAGTCGAGGGCGTCGAGGCATGTGGTGATGCGCTCCAGCGCTTGAAGGATGGTGGCCGTGTCGGCATCGACGCCCGCAGCCCAGTCGCCCGAGGGGCGGTTGCGAGGCGCCGGGGGGGAGCCCGGGGCGGAGGGGGCTGGTGAGGCGGCCGGTGGTCCTCCGGTGGTCCTCCGGGCTCCCCGGCGTCCCTTCCCTCTGCCGCTGCTAGGCATGATATGTGCGTCTGCGTCAGTAGAGGTGCGTCGGCCGTGGATGCATCCGTCAGCCGTGGAGAAGTCCAAGAGAAAAGAGAGGGCTTGTGCAGGGAGGACGCCGGGAAGGCGAATGGCTGAGGGAGGCCGACGGGCGGCCTTATAAGGGAAGGAGCGGGGAGGCGAGAGTGCGGGGGAGGTGAGAAAGCCGGCGGGCAGGGAGAAAGGGCGAGGCGGGAGAAAGCTGAGGGAGGGATGACAGGGAAGGTGAGAAAGCCGGGCGGCGGCGGGAGAGAGGTGGGGGGAGGGTCTCTTCCTTTCCTCGCATCAAACGCAATGCGAGCATTACGACCAATGTTGTACCAGCAAGACAAGCCATATTTGTGGTGATTATGCCTCAGATGCATAATCACAGTGAATTATTTGTTATGCATATATATATATATATATATATATATATTGGTATGCACAAAATATATCTAAATGATGTACAACAGTTCCCACAGGACCTCCGCCAGTGGCAAGTGGAAGTATATGAGTGGGCCACAGACCAGCATATACCCCCATGGTTGACTGCAGGTTCCCCTATTGTTTGGTGTTAATGGCTATACCAACACAGTACTATCATGGACTGTTCTGTCCTGTAGCCATGTGTTGTAACTACTGAATTATTTCCTAATATTCACTGTTAATTTACTCAATCCGGTCCCAACTAAATGTCCTATGGATATCCGAGAAATTAGATATAATTTTTGGCTTTCTAGAGATGTATTCCAATATGAAAACTTCCCAAAACTCAGTGTTCCACAACCATATTTGTGAACCTGCACCTTAATGCTATATGAAAATCGACCTTAGAAATAGCACCGGGGCTCGAATGAGGTATTTAATCACCATAGCCCGATCGAGGTAAGCTCTCCAACCTGATTACACTCATGTACACCAATCACTCCTCTCCCGCATGATCTCTCCCTAACATAGTTCACCATTGGCTGCTTTAAGGACTCACCCCCTGCCACCCAGCTCTGGCCACCACCTGGCCATCGTGGGATTACCTAACATGACAGACACAGTGTGGCTGGGCGAGATAAGGGGGAGGGATTCTGCTTAAAGGGGCACTGCTTCCCTCCCCTGGAGTGAGCATTATAAAGGGAGTACTGTTTCCTATTTAGCCATCTCGATACTCAATATATACTTAATCGGTGAATTTTACACTTGCCCTATCCTAATAATACGAAGCGACTGGCAAGGAAGTGACAAGTATCAATGTTTAAGTCATTGGTTTGACTCGTCGATCTACCAAAACGGGATATGGATGCTGAACTCAACTCTGGTTAGGCGGGCGAAGCAGACCTCACTCATTATTAACACATGGTGAGAGTATTAATGTAAGAATGTGAAATGATCAGTGATGATTACAAAGCAAATTTTATCCCGCAATCTCTTTTATGCGAAAGTGCCCATAATTCACTGGGAACCAGCCGAAAGGTTAGCGGCCGAGACTTTCGACATGAATCGCGAATGGGATTTTGTTGGTGTGGATTATCATGTTGATCTAGGAGGGGATTGTCTTCCACTGCAGAATCAATATCCTGACTGATTGCTGTTTTAAGAGAATAAAACCAAGGAATCACATTTCTAAAAGGGACAAAATAACTTCCATAAGTGATGCATCAGTTCAGAGTGGCAAATTCCCATTGGTGAATATTAACCCTAAACGAGGATTGATAGCAAGTGGCTGTTGGTGATTTTAAGACCCAGTATTAAGCGAAGAGGGTGACATTTGCATTTTTAAATGATGTTTGGATGTTAATTAAATGCAGATAATTGAATGATACTTAATAAAATGTAGATCTTTGTTCTAGAAACATACCCACATGTGAAAGGGACCTTCATACAGCGATCCTGCAATTGAAAATAGTGGGCTTGAAGCTTGCCCGAACCACTATTTTATGACGTCACAACATGGAAACCAATGAAGATATTTTTATTCTTTTTTTCTTGAAGATTTATATTGCCTGTCATGGATAAGTCTGAATAGACTTGTTTTCACCATTACACAGGTTTGTTGACAGAAAGCCCGAGCCTACACTTTTACCGACCCAAGGGATTTTTAACCTCCCACACCACATAGACATGGTATGAGAGCAACTGGCCTTTGATGACGCTGTAAGTTATACACAGCAGTGGAAATCAAAATTGGCAGAGGTGGGTAGGGCACCAGGAATCTAACCCCTGACCTTCAGATCAGGAGTCTGACCTAGAAAAAACTCAGACACTCTAACCACTCCGCCACAGAGAACACAGAGTCATTAAATGCCTTATTTCGTTCAATATGACAATTTCCTATGTGATGTCCATTGGAAATGAACGAATGGTGTAACAATGCGAATAAAGGATTATATTAAACGCCTGGGCAATGTGTCATTGGCAGAGCATGAGCACATTTAAGATGTGCAACTTGTCTGTGTATTATTAAAGCCTAGGTCACAGCTACCCAGATCAGGGTCCAGACTAGGTACAAGATTCACCCCGTACTGCTGCAGTAGGGGTGCAAACCAGCCTTATGTAAAAGCTGGCGAAAAAACGGGTCAAAGAAATCAGAGCCTAATTTTACAATCTAAGAAGCAAAAATTATTCTTTACATATGTTTTATTATTTACCCGCTACTTTTGAGTTGAAAAATATAATATAATATCTAGTTTAATGAGATTTAAAAGTGACATCGACGGCGTTCTGCGGCCGCCATCTTGTCTTTTTTGCATTCTCTCCCATTTCACCAACTCTGTGCCTATAGAAGTATCCATTTGATACTGGAGCCACATACTGGAGCCTCACTTCCATACTGGAGCCTCACTTTCATACTAACGCTATTTTCGCCCGTATTTATATAAGGCTGGTCTTCACCCGTGTACTACAACGGGTGAATCTTGTATCTAGGTCCGGACGAGCCCCAACCCTTGGTGGTGGTCCTTAGTGATCCTTGGTGATCCTTGGCTGGTCCGGGCTCATCCGGGGCCGGCCCGGGATGTTTTAAAATGTTTAAAACATCTTGGGCGATCCAGGGAATATTGCTATTCGGGCTCGATCCGGCATCATCCGGGCATAATCCGTGTGTGGTCCGGGTAGTCCGCGGGTGGTCCGGGGATAGTCCGTCTCCCGTCCGGGGCAATCTGGGTCATTTTTAAACCAGAAGAAACACGTTTTAGCCACGGTTTAGCCTGGACTAGCCCCGGTTTAGCCCGGGCTAGCGCCGACAGAGCCACGGACCACTCCCGGACTGCCCGGATAAGACCCGGACAGGGCGGATGACCACGGATTAACCACGGATCGCCATTGATAGCCATGGATGACCACATATTACTCACGGACTACCCCAGGATGAGTCACACATTTCAGGCTATCATCCGTGGGTTGTCCGGGGCTCGTCCTGGGCTCGTCCTGGGGTTGTCCGGGGCTCATCCGGGTTGTCCGGGGATTTCTGGGGCTCATCCGGGGTTATCTGGGCTTGTAGTCCGTGGGTGGTCTCGGTAGGTGTGAGAGTGAGGCAAAAATAGTAATTTTATCCAGGGCTGTCCGGGGAGTGGTCTGGGGGTGGTCCGGCTAAAAATCCAGGGCTCGTCCGAGTAGGTGTGACTTGGGCCTTAGGGTACAGTATAGAGGTTGTCTCTAGGTTGGGAACGGATCGTACGGGGTGCCCGAATCGATAAAGCATATGCTTCCCGAGTTCAAATCCCAGCTGAGTCAAGCGAATGACTTATGAAATTGATAGGCCTACTTGTCGCTACCCAGCCCAGCGTTTGGCATTAATAGGTTCCGGCAAGGACTGGTTAGCACAGCATAATGCCTGGTACACACCTAGCGTATAGGATTCGCGCACTAAAACTCGTGACTCGACCCGACCCGCTTAAAACTGAAAATGGGCCGATTCATTTTTCGAATCGCGAATCGCAATCGTAATCGGCCGGTTTTAGCCCTAAAACTGAGGTTTTATGCGCGAATCGCAATCGCTAGGTGTGCGCAGGGAGCGCACACCTTGCAATTTTTGTGTGCGAAACGGGCAGTTTTAGATCGTATACGGTAGGTAGGTGCGCACAAACGGTAGGTGTGTACCAGGCATAAGGATAATGAGTCTGTGTAGCATATCGGGTCATGGTGTCCAGTGGACTGGTCTCCCAGTGGGACAGCACTATTAAGTTTGCATGAGTGCGCACAGTCACAAGTCGGCACCGATCATGATATGACCTTAGACGTTGCTAGGATGTAAAACAAAACTAACTAAAACCTTGTGAACCTGTGTGCATTATGTATTTGTTTGCTTTCTCACCATGAAAATGTCCTATGCTGCCAACACAGCGTTAAGCAATCACGAATCAATCAATCAAATTGTTCGCCTTACCACACATTATATACTAAGCTACTCCTGAGCCCCCTGGAGACCAGCATGCATGCTTTCATGCACTGGAAACACTCTTGTGGGTGTCCACATGCTCCCACACGCTGCCTAATCTGTCTCCATTTGGCCGACAATCTTCTTTTACTTAATAAATGGAGTAGAGGAGGCCTTTCGGGGTCCGGCTAGAGAATCTCTCATCCAGGTATGCGCTTGTCGTGTTGTATATGTGTAAGCTCTACATTGATCTACATTTGTAAATAAGTAATAAACAAGTACAGTAAAACCTCTCTAAATCGACCAACGTTGGGGCTGACTTTATGTGGTCTATTTAGGGAGGTGGGAGGTTTAGGGAGTTAGAATATGGTTCCAATGGTATTGTTGGGACCCAAATATAGCGATCGATATAGGGGAGTGGTCGATCTGTGGAGGTGGTCGGTTAGAGAGGCTTTACTGTATTTGGTACAGATATTCAGTCAGTTCGAATACCTGCACTTACTTGTTAAATCACTGTTACCAACATTTACCTAACAACTTAAAAAAATAGGTAAATATGTAAGTGGTAAGAAGTTGGCAACAAAAGGACCAATGACTTCGCATTAAATGCAGATGGTAGCTTATCATAAAATAGGGTGAGTGCCGGTGTTGCAGTTTCCACGGTATTCCAGTTTGCGAGGTACACATACATTCAAATGCATTGTCAATGGCCGTGAGCAAATCTTCATACAGAAAAAGTCAAATATCTCTCAAATTACACCACCCAGAAACAAACCGCTTGGCACACATACAGAAAACATATTCAACAAACAGGTTATATTAAATTTATACGGTTAGGGTTCTTGATTTCTATTAATTTTGAATAAAACTAATGCTTTGCACTGCGCGTGCCATCAAACTAAAGGCATTGTCAATGGCCGTGAGCAATCTTCATACAGAAAATACAGAAAAAGTGAAATATCTCTAAAACCACACCACCTAGAAACAAATCGCTTGGTACACATATAGAAAACATCTTTACCAAAAATATTATATTAATTTTTTAAGGTTACTGACAATGCTGTTCGATTTTGATGCATGTGCAGAAGAAATGTGTACCTCGCAAACTGCTGTACCGCAGAAAGTGGAACACCGGCTTACCGTGTAGCTTGTTAAATGGACCGGGTTTACCTCAACAAATACTCTCCAAGCATACCTTTGCAGGTTTTCAGTTTATGCAACTGAATATGTGGGGGTAGAATCCTTAGGTTGGTACTGTTATGTTGTAATTAGTTCCGGCAGCACTGATACGGCTTTTAGACAACCATATAGAGAAAAACAAGAAACAAAATTAAAAACAACATTCAAATGGATATGAACATGTTAAAAGATGCAAAATACAGAACTAAGTATAATGTCTCTGTTCATAACAAATTCAGTGTACTGATGAATGAAGAAACTCCTCAGAGAGAGTATAACAACATTGAAATGGAATGGGAAGCTCTCAGAGAAAGCATGGTCAAGTCAGCAGAGGAGGTGTTACCAAATAAAAAACGAGAGACAAAGCAATCATGGATGACGCAAACCATACTAGAAAAGATGGCAGAAAGGAAGAAAGTGAAAACCACTGATCCACCTAAATACAAACACCTGAAGATTGAAATAGAAGATGAATGCAAAAAAGCTAAAGATGAATGGTGGAATAAGAAGTGTGAAGTAGTGGAACAACTTGAGTCTCAACATCGTTCAAGAGAGATGCACAAGAAAGTGAAAGAGATAACAGGTCAAGGATACAGACAGAGAAGCAGTAAATGTATCAAGAACAAAGACGGCAAAATGCTCTTTGAAGAAGATGAAATAAAGTCCAGATGGGAAGAATATGTAAACGAACTATACAATGATGACAGAGGGAACCCACCCACAATTGAGAAAGAAGATGGGGATATTATATTAGTATCAGAGGTTGAGAAGGCTATCAATGATCTAAAGGCAGGTAAGGCTCCTGGAAGTGACCAGATAACATCAGAAATGATATATAAAGGACTAGATGAAGTGGGGATTCAAATCATTCATAAGCTAGTAACTGACATCTATGAGACTGGATTTATACCATTGAATATGAATGAATCCATATTTGTACGACTCCCAAAGAAGGTAAAACCAACATTGTGTACTGAGTACAGAACACTAAGCCTGATGAGTCATATGTTGAAGATGATCCTGAAAATAATTTTACTGAGAAACAGACAGAAAATTGAAGAACAAATCAGTAACGTACAAAGTGGGTTTATATCTGGAAGAGGTACACGTGAAGGGATTTTCAATATGAGAATGATTTGTGAACGTTATTGTGAAGTGAACCAGGATGTTTATGCCTGCTTTATTGACTATGAGAAGGCCTTCGACCGAGTCAATCATGAACTGTTAATCAAATGTTTACAAGATATTGGTGTCAATGGCAAAGACATTAAACTAATTGTGAACTTATACTGGACACAACGTGCATTTATAAAAATGGAGCAGGGCCTATCGGATGAAGTTATGATTAAACGAGGAGTTCAACAGGGGTGTGTATTGTCACCATGTCTATTTAACCTGTACACAGAGATGATTTTCAGACACATTGAAGATTGCAAGGGAGTGACAATAGGTGGCATGAACGTCAACAATCTTAGATATGCCGATGACAGTGTAATACTAGCAGACAGTGAGAAAAACCTACAAGATATAGTGAATAGAATCAATAAAGCTGGAATACTATTCAACATGAAGATGAATGCCAGGAAGACCAAAACAATGGTTATAAGTAAAAAGACAGATAAACCAAATGTCAATATAACCATAGATGGCACAAACATAGAACAAGTATCCGAATTCATATATCTCGGACAAAAGATTACAAATGATGGGAGATGTGAGGAAGAAATTAAAAGAAGGATAACAATAGCCCGAACAACATTCTCCAAAATGTGTACAGTGTTAAACATCAAGTAAGATATTAATACAAACAAGGAAGCGTATTCTTCAGTGTTATGTGTGGTCTACTCTAATGTATGGGGCAGAGACATGGACAATCTCTAAGAAAATGTACAAATGTTTAGCAGCATTTGAGATGTGGACTTATCAAAGGATGATGAAAATATCATGGACAAAGAAGATCACCAACAAAGAAGTTCTCAGAAAAATTAAAAATAAGAAAAGCTTGTTTGCCACTATACAGACAAAGAAACTTATTTATTTTGGCCACATCATTCGTCAGAGTTCAATATACCGTACATTGTTGGAAGGGAAGGTGAATGGCAGCAGAGGGAGAGGGAGACCAAGAACATCATGGTTTACAAATATTTCACAGTGGACAGGCTTGAATTATTCACAGTCTATCAGAACAGCACAACATCGGGACAAGTGGAGAACCATTGCATCCAACCCTCGACTAGAGGATGGAACTATTGATTGATTGATAGAGAAAGATGTCAGAATTTGCAATCTAAAATGCAAAATATTAAGTTCAAATGTTTATTTATTATAACCAGCTACTTTATGTGTGAATGATTGATTAAATTATGTAGATTAATCAACTTTAATAGTTGAATTGAGAGCTTTCTGCGGTGGCCACATTGGTGGTATCTGTGGATTCCCCTGTGTGGGGAACCCCTGTAGGTCTTGTAATAAGTGAATCCCACTCATGAGGTCATTCATACATCACAGACCACAGCACTCTCCCCAACATGTTCAGTTGCATGAACTGAAAACACTAAGCTAGGGTGTGTTTGGAGAGCTTTGATTCCAGATTCGTTTTGTTGTTTCTGGGTGAGGTATACCGGCTGACTTTAATAGAACTGGATTGACCTTAACATATGTATCTAAATTATGCGGTAAGAAACTCAAAACCATTAGGCTATAAAACTCTAACGATTAAACTGCACCTTGATTTGTTAAACTGTACAAACATTCAGGAAAGAAGGTTCCACCCACGAAGCCCAGCGTTCATGGCAATGGGCGACAAGGCATTAAGCAGAGGGGGAGGATCACGTGACTGGTGGGGGTGAGTTTGCTGCGAGCACCCTGAGCCTCGTTCTGCTTCTGATCCTCTCCACGAAGCCTCTTCTGGTGCAGGCGTGTGGGTGCGTCTCTCGTCTCCGGGCCCCCCAAGGCCTACTTGCAACTATACAAACACGTGGAGAGACTTTAGGAAATTGTGACTGGATGGCATGGTTACTTCGGGACCTAGATAAAGGATTATTTGTTTGTTTGTTGTTGTTTTACGTCCTAGCAATATCTAAGGTCATATCAGGACGGGTACCGACTTGTGACAGTGCACATAAAGGATTTCACCCCGTACTTGCACACATGTGTGAATACCAACCCTATATAAAAGCTGGCGAAAACTGCTTTGGTATAGAACAGGAAGTAGAAACTCTGGTTCCAATATCAATTGGCTACTTATATAGACACAGAGTGGGTGAAATGGGAGAGAATGCAAAAAGACAAGATGGCGGCGATAGAAAAAATCAATTTCACTTTTAAAGTCTGTTAAACTGCATGTTATATTACATATTTCAACTCAAAAGTAGTGGGGAAATATGAAGACATCTATAAAGAATAAATGTTGCATCTTAGATTGTTAAATTTAGGCTCTCATCTCATTTCATTGCTCGACTTTTCCGATAGCTTTTATATAGGGTTGGTATTCACTCCTGCAATGCAAGTGTGGGGTGAATCTTTTATCTACCCTGGACCGAGTAAAACCAATGACTCACAAAATTGATACATGTCGCCTCACCCACGGAATTACTAGGATAAGGCAAGGAATGATTTGTCGGATCAGTATCAGGATCATATGACTGGGTGGGATATCAGGCCATGGTGCTGGTGGCCCAGTCTTTCAGCGGGGCAGCACTTTATATACACTGATATTGTTGTCATGAGTGCACACTGTCACAAGTCGGTACCCGTCATTATATGACCTTAGATGTTGCGAGGACGTTATGTATAACTACTTCAGTCTAATGTGTGAGTAATTCATTATATTGCTGTACTTTACTGTCCAACACCCCCCTCCTCTGACCTTAGATGTTGTTATGACGTTATGTATAAGTAGGTCAGTCTAACGTGTGAGTAATTCATTCTATTGCTGTACTTCTCTGTCCAACAGCCCCCCTCCTCTGACCTTAGATGTTGCTAGGACGTTATATATAAGTAGGTCAGTCTAACGTGTAAGTAATTCATTCTATCGCTGTACTTCTCTGTCCAACACCCCCCCCCCTCCTCTGACCTTAGATGTTGCTAGGATGTTATGTATAAGTAGGTGAGTCTAACGTGTAAGTAATTCATTCTATCGCTGTACTTCTGTCCAACACCCCCCCTCCTCTGACCTTAGATGTTGCTAGGACGTTATGTATAAGTAGGTAAGTCTAATGTGTAAGTAATTCATTCTATCGCTGTACTTCTCTGTCCAACACCCCGCTCCTCTGACCTTAGATGTGGTTTGGACGGAATGTGTAAGTAAAGCGGTAAGATCATGTGGTACCATATCGTTACAATTGAAATAAGGGGTCTATGATGACGGATAGGGCTGGTAGAGAACTCAACCCACTTCTGGCTGTGTAAGCACACCAGGTCGCAGCTTCAGTTCCTCAGGAACCATCGGAGACTCCGCAGTGGTCAATTACTGTCACATCGGTTTCAACAGAAATTAGGTCAAGTAGCTTAAGTGATGGTACTTGGATTTAATGGTGGAACTCGCCCCTGATAATTGCACGATCTGATTGGTCATTTATTTGGAGGAATAATGCTTTGAGAACAGATTCAACATTCTCTCTTATCAAATTTACACAGAGTGGGGTATGATTGAGAATCAAATCACTCCGCCGCATCAGAATTGCCAGGCCGCGTTCTCAGATAGGGATCTAAGGCTGCTCGACTTGCTGGTCAGAGTCTTCGGACATGGCTAGGGGACAGTGTAGGGATGCATGATTTGATTGGTTTACATTGATATATATCACATACAGAGGGACTTGGCATATTTCTGAATGAAGAGACCACACCCTCCACCTACCACCTCCTAACACCAATCCATCTACCAATGATACAATAATGCACGTAGGTACGTGTTCACGTTGTAATGCGCCAGGACGGGATGTACGAGTGGTTAAAGCGTCCACTTCCAACATGGCAGGTCGGGGGTTCGAATTCCCGCCGATTCAAAACAAGATCTGAAAAGAATTAGTAATTGTTTCCATCTTTTCAGGCAATGGGCATTACTGGGACACGACAAGGACTGGATGGATCATGGTCAGGATAATGTGACTGAGTGGGGATAGTATTATATCATGGACCTGGCACTGTTGTATCCCAGAACTTTGTTTTATTTAACTAGAACACATTGATTTTTATCATCGGCTATTGGATGTCAAACTGTTGGTAATTCTGAGACATTTCTTTAGAAGAAGTCTGCTGCCGCCACATAGGCTACTCTTTCCAATAAGCATTAAGGGATCTTTTATATGAAGTTTCCCACAGACAGGACAGCATAAATCACAGCCTTAGATGACCCACTTGTGGACCACTGGTTGCTGTTGTATCCCGATGCGGTCACACTTCAGTATAGGAAACAAACAAGCACATTCATCTCTTCATAAGGCGAGATGTTGTCTCAGCTGATTCAAACCACATCCACACGTGTGTTAATAACACCGCCAACTTTGACAAGCGCTTTACCATTACTGAAAGCTGCTTAGTTCGATGAGAACATCACTTTTTCAAAACCAAAACAATTAGCATTTATCTAGATTTGATTCTACATATTCTACTAGTGCATTTCTTAATCATTTGTCGTCATATAGAAGGAAATAGTGAGGTAATTTAGTGGAACCTGTTTCTGTTAAAGCCTATGGCGTACTTGCCTACAGATAATTGACATAATAATATTTACACTTCAACTATCTCAAAAGTTAGCCATTTAAAATAAAGGTTAAAGTTGCATAGTCCGATGAAATATAATGCTGTCAAAATTAAAACAGCTACCTACATTTGATTCTATATCTCCAACTTAGATACTGGTGTATTAGCTAATGATTTGGGACAGCATATACAGAATAACCTGTGAATTTATAACATCACCCCTTTGGACACTCACTTTGAAACACTCATTATGCAGGGAGGCCATTAATCAATTAGGCCAATCTCATGACCTCATTAGAGCCAAGTAAGCCTACTATGCAGGGCCATACCTAGGATTAGTAGGACATTTCACATCACGTGGTCATCGCGAGATGGCCATCTGGGTCATAGCCACAGGATTGTGGCAAGCTTGTCAAAATTATTTTGGGTTCTTTCAGCTCAAATTGCTCCAAAACTAGCCATTTTTCATCAAATTTACTCGGAACTAATGCATATTAGGATATAATGGTCAACCTGAGCTATTTATCTCAAATATGACTAACAAATTTAAACACCATCGGACCATGCAACTTTAATTCAAACTAAAGTAAGTTAGATCATAACAACTAATTCAATATAGTTGTCTCAGAAAAATGACAGAAACACAAAACCCATCGGGCTTTGCAACTTTAAAGATGCCCCATGCTTGTACACACATACACAAAAAAACCCACAAATAACTCCCCACACTCACTGGTATACCGCAATGCCCGTCCTGATATAATCTCACGTGTCGCCATGCACTCTCACAGCTCCATACTCATCATGTCAAGTCATCATATGTTCCTAGGCCGTGAAACCCCATTCAGTTGCGGGGTAATAAGGCCCCTGATGTTGGTGCGGCGCCGGCCGGCACTGTGGCTAATCAGCAATATCATATATGGAGCCTCCCACGTACTTCCTGTCCAAAAGATGCTCGATCACGTGGGCTGCTGCGCTGAATGCCCCCCCCTCCCCCACACCCAACACACACCACACACACACTCACACCAGGTACACACACGGGAACTCTCCCCATACTCAGACCCAACACACACCACACACACACCTCATGCCATGTACACACATGGGAACTCTGGCCATACTCAGACCCAACACACACCACACACACTCACACCACATACACACACGGGAACCCTGCCCTTACTAGGGCCCAACACACACCACACACACAGTCACACCATGTACTCACACAGGAACTCTGCCCTTACTAGGACCCAACACACACCACACACACACTCACGCCATGTACACACAGGGGAACTCTGGCCATACTCAGACCCAACACACACCACACACATACTCACAACATGTACACACAGAGGAACTCTGGCCATACTCAGACCCAACACACACCACACACATACTCACACCACGTATACACACAGTAACTCTGCCTATACTCGGGCCCAACACACACCACACACACACTCACACCATGTACACACACAGGAACTCTGCCCATACTCAGACCCAACACAGACCACATACACACTCACGCCCTGTACACATACAGGAACTCTGCCCATACTCAGACCCAACACACACCACACACACACTCACACCACGTACACACATGGGAACTCTGCCCATACTCAGACCCAACACACATCACACACACACACTCACACCACGTACACACACGGGAACTCTGCCCATACTCAGACCCAACGCACATCACACACACACTCACACCACGTACACACACGGGAACTCTGCCCATACTCAGACCCAACACACACCACACACACACTCACACCACGTACACACATGGGAACTCTGCCCATACTCAGACCCAACACACATCAAACACACACTCACACCACGTACACACACAGGAACTCTGCCCATACTCAGACCCAACACACACCACACACACACTCACACCACGTACACACATGGGAACTCTGCCCATACTCAGACCCAACACACATCAAACACACACTCACACCACGTACACACACGGGAACTCTGCCCATACTCAGACCCATAGTGTATTCATATAAACCCACAATTCTGCTACTTTTTCGTTCTTCTTTCTTGGACTCCTGAGGTCCGGGTTTCTTTCAATTGTTCCTTCACTCTACTGTCTCTCTGTCCGTCTCTATGTATACCTCGGTAACTCCCACCAAGAGTCAAAGAAACGCAGACAATCCTCTCCTTTAAAAATGCATATAGAGTTAAGCTGGTCATTCAGTCCCAAACCTAGCTCTGTGAAGCGTTCTACACGGCACATGTAGCTCACTCCCCCTTCCGCTCTGGGCCCCCGCGGCTCCCCCAGCCACCACCAGGGACCTCACCACGCCCCCCCATAATGAAACAAAGCAAAACAAAATGAAGGCAGACACCTGCCAATACAAACCAATACAAACGAAATACAGAACCTTATTAACCATCCGCATATACAGAAACAGAACACACTCACTACCAACACAAATCTAACCAAAAACAAAACAAGAAACCAAACAACTGCAAACTACAAACCCAACACACAGACATAATAAACCAAAAAAGCACATTACCAATGAGAAATGATTATAAAAAGTAATACAATATCAAGTAGATAGTCAAGTAGTCATCTGAGACTGACAAGAATATTGACTGATGCTGTACATAATGCAGCACAAGTCATGCACACCCATTGTACAGAGTGTCATGTGCTGCACAAAAACAGCATAGGATACTCTCCCAAGCCATGTGTAAAATTCCAGAGCGCATGTAAAACGGATGGACGACCAGTGCTCAGATGAATAAACACTTGTGAACAAAAAAGGGAAAAAAGGAAAGAAAAAGCCTCTTTGTGCATCTCTCTGGCTCTCTCTGCCTTCTCTCTGTTTTTTCGTTGGACCTGTTCGTCTCCCCCAATAGCCAATATTTATTGTTGTGCAGGGTCGTTCAACAAACAAACAAACTGGTTGTCTCTGCCCTTTCTCTATCCACTGTATCTCTGTACATCACTGCCTCATTGTCATTTCTCTGTCCTTTCTCTATCCACTGTATCTCTGTACATCACTGCCTCACTGTCATTTCTCTGTCCTTTCTCTATCCACTGCATCTCTCTCTATACATCACTGCCTCACTGTCATTTCCCTGTCCTTTCTATATCCACTGTATCTCTATACATCACTGCCCCTCTGTCATTTCTCTGTCCTTTCTCTATCCACTGCATCTCTATACATCACTGCCTTACTGTCATTTCTCTGTCCTTTCTCGACCCACTGTATCTCTATACATCACTGCCTCACTGTCATTTCCCTGTCATGTATCTATCCACTTTATCTCTCTCTATACATCACTGCCTCACTGTCATTTCCCTCTCCTTTCTCTATCCACTGCATCTCTATACATCACTGCCTTACTGTCATGTCCCTGTCCTTTCTATATCCACTGTATCTCTATACATCACTGCCCCACTGTCATGTCCCTGTCCTTTCTCTATCCACTGTATCTCTATACATCACTCCCTCACTGTCATTTCCCTGAGCTTTCTCTATCCACTGTATCTCTATACATCACTGCCTCACTGTCATTTCTCTGTCCTTTCTCTATCCAGTGTATCTCTATACTTCACTGCCTGACTGTCATTTCCCTGTCCTTTCTATATCCACTGTATCTCTATACATCACTGCCTCACTGTCATTTCCCTGTCCTTTCTCTATCCACTGTATCTCTATACATCACTGCATCAATGTCATTTATCTGTCCTTTCTTTATCCACTGTATCTCTATACATCACTGCCTCACTGTCATTTCCCTGTCCTTTCTCTATCCACTGTATCTCTATACATCACTGCCTTACTGTGATTTCACTGTCCTTTCTATATCCACTGCATCTCTATAGATCACTCCCTCACTCTCATTTCCATGTCCCTCTCTGCCCCCCTCTCTCCATATATATGTCACTCTGCCTGTCTCCATGTAGCTATCCTCCGTTTCTTTGTCCCTCTATGTCCCCTTCTGAACCCCTGTCTCTCTCCGTCCCCCTCTGTCTATCTCTCTGTATCCATGTCTCTCTCTCTAGATGTGTCTCTGCCCCTCTCTGTAACCCTATCTTTCCCTGCATCTGTATCTTTCTGCATCCCTGTCTCCCTGTCTTTCTGTGTCTATGTGCATCTGTATGAATCTCTCTTTGTCTGCCTCTCTCTGCATCTGCCTCTTTCTGTGTGTATCTCACATCCAGTACTTACTGTGATATATGCGTAATAGATGTCTAGACGTCTAGACATCTAGACACGTCTGTAACATATGCAAATGAGGTGACGTCATGGAAAAGTTTGGCCGGCTATGGTTTGAGCCCTGGAGGGGAATAAAGTGATTCAGTATCCAGAAGTCAAAGTGTTCAGACATTGTACGTTCACATGGTGTTAGATGAGGAAGAATGCCGTCCGCTAATACACTGCCAGGCTTAGGCCGCCTGGTCAGCTTGTCCTCAGCAACAACGCAAGATCGAACTGGAAAATGTGGATTAGAGCATATGACATATACGCCACTGCTGCAAGTGTCATATTGAAGACAGAACCAGTGCAATGCTGCATCTTTCTTCACGTCGCTGGCAAAGAAGCGCAAATGTTTTCATTGTCCATCGCGCTTGCTGACCGAGACAGGATCGGACCACTCACAGACAAGCAAGCAGAATGCCATATCTGAATAGACAGATTAGAGGCACAGACACGACTGCACGGATGCCAAGAAGCACAGATGCACAGATCGTCGACAGAGACGAATGGCTGTAATGAAAACAGCCAGGATGAAGACACGCAGAACGTCAGGCCAGCTAAGCAACAGGTGAGGCAGCGAGCAGTGAACACGGAGCACTGAGATGCAAGCATCGGATGCCAGGCCACTGATATTGATATAATTCCATCATAATATTGCTATGGACTAGTTATTAGTGATGGTAATTGTTTTGGGGAGGCTAAGCAGCTGGACAGTTCAAAGGACTTCAGTGCCATAGTGCGCTCGGACACTCGCTAAACCTGTGGGTTAAGTTAATTACTTAACTTACTTACACCTACTCGCTTAAGTTAAGTGTGTGTATATTTTATTGTATTACTGTATGATGAATGAGTAAACCTGGTATGTTTTATGGGGATTTTGAAACATTTCATGTCTCAGAAATACTTTGAGGGGGGATGTGATATATGCGTAATAGACGTCTAGACGTCTAGACGTCTAGATGTCTAGTCACGTCTGTAATATATGCAGATGAGATGACATCATGGAAAAGTTTGGCTGGCTATGGTTTGAGCCCTGGAGGGGAATAAAGTGATCAGTATCCAGAAGTTAAAGTGTTCAGACGTTGTACTTTCACACTTACGACATGCCCTCCCGACCTGTTTCATACATTCCTTCCTATCTATCCTACGCCCACCTCATCCATTATGATCGTCCTTACCCATTCCTACCTTCCCCCCGCCCCCTCCACACCTTACATGTCTCACGGCTGTAACAGCACTACTCACCCCCAGTTCACCACCAGTAGTCCACCCCAACCAGCTACACCCTATTAACCACATTCTGTTATGGCCCAGTCAGACCTTACCGGACTGAGTACCGGACACCACTGGACAAAGAATTGTTTAGTACAGTGGTGTTCAGTGTCAAACTGTTGCAACGGCCGCCAGACAAAACAGACGCTAAATGGACAAGAAACATACATTAACGAATAGCCAATGGACGAGAACCAGACGAGAACCGGACGGCAACCAAATGTCGAACGGACGGACCGGACACCAAACGGACACCAACCGGACACCAACCAGACACCCACCGGACACAACCCGGACTGTTCATGGACGCGTCAAAAACCAATGGAACGAATTCCCGCAGCACCATCAACGGACTCTTCAGGATACAAACCGGACAACTAACGGATGGGTAATGGACATGAAACGGACACAACGGACTAAACGGACTTAAAACGGACACCAACCGTACACTTCCATCCAGTGGTGTCCGGTACAAGTTTTGTGCATGTTCCAAACTTGTACCAGACACCGCCGGACACCACCGGACAGATAACGGACATGCCCGATGCCAATCATATAAAAACCTACATTGTCATATTTCTATCCGGTTCCTCAATCCGATGAGGTCTGACTGGGGCTTAACGGTTGGGTGGTTTTGCCTTCAGCCTTTCCATCCCTACCCAGCACGGATTTCACGGTTGGCTGGTTTCCCTTCCTAGTCTCTTCTCCATCTGTCCATCCCTACGCACCACCTGTTTCACGGTTGCCTAGTTTCGCTCTACTCTCTTCTCCACCTTTTCATCCCTAGCCACTATATGTTTCACGGTTGGTTGGTTTTGCACTACCCCTCGTCCCATCTCCATCTTTCCCGTCCTGACTCACCACTTTTTTCATGGTTGGCTGTTTGTTTCCCCTGATTCTATCCCTGCTTCCACCCTGCCTACTCGGTTGTCACCTGTCCTCGACTGAAACTTACCGTGTTCCAGACTGGCGCCCTTCTTTCCCCACACCACGTGACCTCTTCGCGCTGCCCGGCTTGATGACGTCACCCAGGCTGCCTTTCAGCCTGATGGCAATGTCCGTGTTGTAGAGAGGTGGCCAGGACAAACAATGCCCCACCAGGGTTTGGCAGCAACACATACAGCCATACGTATACTATCACTTGGACCGTAGCGGATTAAGCAACTCGGGTTACCCGAGCCGCCTTTTGGCGCATGCGCTGGCCATACAACCTCGGGTTGCATAAACAAACACGCCCGGGTGGACAAAATGGTGGATTAATCCAAAACCTGTTTTTTTTAAATCACCAATCTACCTACAGTCAAATAGGATTTAAAGTATTTGATGATTGCATAGTTTAGTTATATTTCCATTTCATTAATCTGGGTTATTACAATAAAAAAAAACACCATGTACAGCTGATGTAGGAATGGTACTGTTAGCTGTTATTCTACAGGACGATACCAGCGCAAATGTGAGGTCAGCGCTCCTAGCACCCCCCAGCCAAGACGTGGGTTACTAGGGTCAGGTTGTTTTGCACAGGCACATGTATTTTTAGACTCCAGTCGCGGTGTTCTATTTGAAATCCTAGCAACTCGGGTGCCTGAGTCACCCGACTTTGTCATAATCGAAGACGGCCTTGGTTGAGAGACCAGACGGGATGGCCGAATCAATTGAGCGTCCGTCTCCTGTTTTCGGAGATTGGGGGATTCGAACCCAACCCTGGTCGAGTCAAAACAATGACTTAAAAAGTGATACTTGTCGCTTCCTTGCCAGACACTCGGCATTATTCGGATAGGGCAAGGCCTGGTTGGATCAGGATGATGTGGCTGAATGGGATATCAGGCCATGGTGCTGGCGAATTGGTCTCCCAGTGGGACAGCACTATACATTCGCCATGAGTGTGCACCGTCACAAGTCGGTACCTGGCCTGATATGACCTTAGATGTTGCCAGGACGTAAAACTCCAACAACAAAACCAACCATACTATCCCACACACAGCTACACATGACACACACCATAACGGTCACACACGCAGACACACATCAGCATGGCCACAAACAGCCATGCCCATAGCAGCACGGCCACACACACAGCCATACACACACTCACCCAAAGAGACACTCAAACACATACTCACGGCAATGCACACACCTTCCGAATGTCAGTGCAAACAGAAGGGGTGGCTCCACTAACCATACTTCTACATATATCTTCACCACTATTGCAGACATCAATCAGTCCATATCACCCCAGCGCAGTCAGACGTCAAGCATGAAACACATTGTAAAATATTCTGATTTACGGCATCAGGGGGAATGCAAATGTTCTATTACTAAACAGGTGTACGTGACAAAGGGCATGTATGTATATATATATGTAAGTGCTGATGGTGCCTGAGTGGGATGTAAATAGACATAGTGGTGCTGGCAGGACTGGGTGTAACTGCACTCAGGGCCTACCCCCTCCCCCTCAGGGGCCATATGCAGGAGTCGGTGGTATTCGGTGTTAGCAAGCCAAAACGGTGGTAGGTGGGAATTTCCCGGTTAGCGGTGAAAAACGGTATGCACGAGGCGGTGATAGGCCTAACACCAAAACCTTAACCGGTGTTACCTTACCCCTGATAGATAGGAGGTATAGCGAGTTCATTAGGCCCAAATCTATTCAATGCGATCATATTTAACAGAATTAGCTACCCAATAAGTGAAATGTTATCAATTTAACCCTAAATTCGAAGCGTTATTAAGGCTACCGCCGCATTGGCGGCGATATTAATAGTTATATTTTCGAATCGACGAACGTAAAGTAAACAAATCGCCGCCGCCGCATCGACGTCACTTTCCATACTGGCGGCAGCGGCGGTTTGTTTACTGTATGTTCGTTGATTCGAAAATATATATATTAATATCGCCGCCGTTACAGCGACAGCATTAATATTGCTTCGAATTTAGGGTTAATTTCATCAAATTTCACTCATTGCGTATCTAATTCTGTTAAATATGATATAGCATTTAATATATTTAAGCCTAATATATGGGTACAGACGCAGAGGGATTTCCCATATTTATAAATAAATTCATGTTTAGCTATAATGAAAGTGTTACGCGCTCCTGCATACGGCTTGACCGCATTCCCCGCCTCAGAGATAGCTAAATGGTAACAGGCTGTAACACCAAACCCCGCTAACACTGACTACTGCATACGGCCCCTGCTGGGTAGGATCACCGCACTCAGGGTCAAGGTTAGTGGTGGCCAGGGGCGCAACATGGCTTGGTGGTGGTGGGCAGACCACTGGTAGCCATGTGGACCAGGAATACTGGATCCCTATTGGTAGGATCAAGAATGCTTGTTTCCCAATGAACCCATGTAACCATATAAATAATAACCCAGAGGGCTTGACTCTCTCTCTCTCTTCTTTCACACTTTATACTCTTCCTTTCTCTTCGTCTGTATTGATTTCACTATAGCCTGCATACAAAACCACAGAATCGAGTCCTAGTCGTTACAACATGACACAGATTCCTCAGCCTCAGGTCACATTGGCACAGGCCATATTGAACGGACGCAAACACTAAGCAAAAGTAAATAAATAAAAATATAAAATAAATATTTAAGAAAAATAATAACAAATAAAACTAGGTGCAAACAATATTGTGGAATTTGCTTAAGCACCACAGTGGCGTGTTGGATCAAAACTTGGGTTGGGTGTTAGTGGTGCACATGCACTAATTATTAGGCACTTCTCCCTCCAGCCTCAGGGCTGTTGTCTGAAGGGTGGGCGGGTGTGGACTGAGGGGGCGGGTGTGTTTGTCCAGGTGTGAATTCCACCGGCAGCCCCAGGTGTGAACGTCCCCTGGCTATTTGCCAAACACGCGCTTCCCCCCAAATGGGTGTGGGCTTCCAATTCCATTTAATTGCATTTTAATTGTGCACTCTGATAATGCTATTTTCATTTTGTTTAATAAAGGATGTGCATTTTGAATGCCTGTGCGTGGATTAAAATAGATAGGCATTTACAAAGAAATGTGGATTTGGGTTTCATTGAATAAGTGGGGACATTTCAATGGCAGACACTCGGTCTTCCGCATTCCACTACCCGTATGCCCTACCCTAGTAATTCCGAGCGCCAGGCTAGGTAGTGACAAGTATAACCTTGTCAATCATTCATATAATTGATGTTCTTTGATGATTTCTCTTAGCATGTCTTTACATAGATGAGAAACTTCCGGAATTATCTGGAATTCCGGATTTTTAATCTGCCCGATTCTTTTCCAGATATGATAACAATGTGCGACCATTCCGGGTTTTGCACATCCGTCAATAGTTTTTCCGTCACGTTAGAAGTCCCAAAAATTCATAAAATATTGTCCTGATTTTTGTTTTGTCAGGCCATTCTCATCTACACAGGTTGTCGCGTGGGCTTTCTTAATTACGAAAAAGGCGGAAGCAATTACCTCAGGTAACTGCAAAGGGGGGGGGGGGGCCCGAAACTGTTGGGGCAGCCAATCAGCTGATCTGTCAGAAATAACCGGATGTATTACCTGGTTTATTTTCTGATCTTGAAGCTGCATAATCCTATTAAATAAAGCTAATTTTAGGAACCGAAGCATTTACCTCGATTTACTCTTACATAGATAACTTATATGTGGGTTACTAAGGTTAACAATCAGTACTAAGTGACCAGAGTCAGCACTCTGCAGTTGGGTGGTTGGGTGTGGGGTGTGGGGTCAGATGGTTGTGATGAACAGTAAGAGATTGTTTATATTATGTAAGATATTTGCAGGGACTCATTAGACACAATCAATCATTAGACACAAATACATATATATATATATATACATATGTGCTCAATAATCTATTATAGGAATATAAACAAGAACTGTGTCATCTTCAGTTATGTGTGATATAATCTATTATATGAATATAAATTGGCGGAGGCATATATCTTATAATTATTATTATTTATTATTTGTATGACTGAATAATTATCTTCCTCTCTGCTTGTTATGTTTATTTGCTGTGGGCCAGCACCCTTCCATTGCTGCTGCAGCCCTCACCGTCTAGTCCGCGCACTACAGCTGATCATCTGTGCCAGTACACATCCAATTTTTACTTTTAGTTTTGTATAGATATGGCTTTTATTGCTCGGCCAGGAGCCTCATCAATAAATTAGGCTGTTCACCAACTTCTGTCTCGGATTCCTCTTTCGCTACATAGCCTGACTTTATATCTAGATTGTTATCCTGGTCACATCACCAGTTTAACCATCGGGCTATTCCACCCCCGCTTAATGCAAGCCTATGTGTTAATATAAATAATTGTTTCCATGTGAATGTCTTGTGCCTCCTGCCGCCGGTTGTCCGCCTCCCTGCCAGCTTTGCCCTTGGCTAGCAACGTTCTAGGTGGAGAGTTTGACTCCTTGCAGACCGTGGGGCGGAAGGCCCTTAATTAAATATGATTATAGAGCAATCAAAATAGCAATATGAAGTTGACCATAGTGGTTAATAATATAAGTCTGGAGAATAGTAAAGAATGCAAGGAACGTTCCTGTCACTTCTTAGGAGCTCACCATTTTATTCTTACCTCTTACTAACAGGATGAATTTAGCAATATAACGTATGTTATTAGGTAAATATGGTTCAACAATATAATGTATGTTACTAGTCAAATCCCCTCCCATATAATTAAGTTAAATAGGTTTGGAATTTCCATAATAAAATCCTAAATATTCGGCTGAAACATTGGAGCGTGCAAAAACAGGTCCGATGGGTCTGGGTCCGAACACCCGACCTCCTATCGTTGCTAGGATAGTCACAATCGATGTATCCAAGCAACGCTTTACAGCAGGGAACCCGGCCTCGCAAATGTGGCAGTTGCGAGCCCGCGCATAATGGCAAAATGCGAGCCCGCAAATTATCAGTCGAGTAGTCTCGCCCACTTCATATGCAAACCACGGCTAATGTATGCCAGCGCGTTAGTTCCAGGTTTGGCCACATATTTGCAGGGACATTTGAATTGCAATCAAGCATTAGTCACAAATGCATTGCAAAATCCCGATCAAGTTTAGACTGCAGAAACCGTGTGGTTAGAGGCTGAACAAGAATTTGAAGTATAGGACCTATATTGAAGGACAGGGCTGGAAGGGGCACCAACCCCAACTTCCGGTGTGTAATCATGCTGGGTCGCATCTACCAGTATCAGTTTTAACATTTAGCAACACCTGCGTCAAGCGGATTTATATATATATATATTTATATGTATATATATTTATATATATATATATATACAGTTTGAGTGTTTCATTGTATGTATGTATATATATATATTTATATATATATATATGAGAATTCAGGCACAAAAACCCTGTAAACGCCAAACCAAAATTTGGCTTTAAATCTTTTAAATGTACCTGAAGGTAATTTTATTTCCCTCTAATTCCACATTGGTTGTGAAGCACTGGTTATGGAGTAATGAACAAAAAAATAGGAATATACAAAAATGACTTCTTTGAAGGTGTGATTCCAATGTTTATCACCATTTTTGGAATTGGGTTTACAGGGTTTTGCGCCTGAACTCTTCATATACAGTTAGAGCGTTTCATTGTGTGTGTATGTATGTATATATATATATATAATAAGGACACATTCAAACTCTCTAAATCGACTGACCCTGGGACCGACTTTAAGTGGTCCATTTAGGGAGGTGGGAGGTTTAGGGAGTTAGAATATCACTACCATGGTATTGTTGGAACCGAAATAAAGCAATCGATATAGGGCAGTGGTCGATCTGTGGAGGTGGTCGGTTAGAGAGGTTTTACGATATATATATATATATATATATATATGTGCTCTATACTCTATTATAGGAATATAAACACTTTCTAGAATCATGGATTAAGCTGCCCCAGTATCTCTCAAAATACAAATGGATACAGAATCTGAAGTGTCATTATCTAGAGACACATGGCCCTCAAGTATAAATGGTTTGTATTCCTCTCTGACATCAATCACTTTATCAGAAACAGACGGTGCACTGATATGCTCTGACCTTTTGGATGAAACACAGGCATTGGGCTTGGGCTCATATGCTTCTTTTTTTTGTTTGTATCCAACAGTCAGACATAACATGACCCGGTTTATGACAATAATGACATGTGGGACCTGAAATCCTTCCTCACTTTCTGTCTTGGTCACCTGATAGCTTTGCACTAGATTTACAATCTTTGCTAAAACCACCTTTTTCTCCCTGATTTACATCACTAACTTATTTTTGGGGTGCACTATTCTTTTGTTGAAAACTAGTCGTATGGGTTATGGCATAATCATCAGCAAGAGTGGCTATTTCATATAATAACGTGACTTTCTTTTCATGAAGATAAGTTTTTAGATCACTGTATGTGCAATGCTTGAATTCTTCAACAAGACACAGTTGTCTGAGATTATCAAGACTATCTGTAACTTCCATAGACTTACACCACCTATCATAATGCATTTCCTTTTAATGAGCAACCTCTACATAGGTTTGGTTCTCTTGCTTATGGTAACTCCTAAACTTCTGACGATATGCCTCTGAAACCAGTTCATAAGCTTTGAGAATAACAGCTTTGATATTTTCATAATCTAAACTGTCTTGCAAGGTTAGTGCTGAATAAGCTTCCTGAGCCTTACCTCTCAGAACACTTTGTAACATCAGTGCCCACTTATCCTTAGGCCATTTCATATTTAGTGCCACCTTCTCAAATTTTGAAAATACTTATCAATCTCCTTTTCATTGAATGGTGGAACCAATTGCACATCTCTACTAACATTACACATATTTTGCTGTATTGTCCTCTCAGAACCAAGTTGGAGCTCCATTTCTTTGAGCTTGAGTTCTTTTTGAGCCTGAATTCTAGCCTGTTCATTTTCTTTTTGAGATTGAATTAGAGCTAGTTCTCTTTCAGCCTGGATGTTAGCGTGTTCATTTTCTTTTTGAGCCTGAATTAGAGCTAGTTCTCTTTCAGCCTAGATTCTAGCCTGTTCATGTTCTTTTTGAGCCTGAATTTTAGCCTGTTCATGTTCTTTTTTACCCTGAATTTTAGCCTGTTCATTTTCATTTTGAGCCTGAATTTCCATTTATTTGAGTGTGATCTCTCTTTCCAAAATTTCTTTACGGCCCCCCTCCTGAAGGAAAAAGAGGACTCAATTCCTCCAACACATCCTCTGGCAATAACTCATCATCAACCAATATTTCAACAATAGCCCTCTTTAGTTCACCTTCTCACATCTAAGTCTAACTCCCGAGCAATTTCTAACAATTCATCCCTTCTGAACTTTTCTAGTTTCTGTAGAGAGGATGACTCTAGAAAGGCTTTATACGGAAACATTTTGTTAAGATTCTTTGCAAATACCAAGAGAACAACTTTGACAGTTCCCGGACAAGCCTCCAATTTCTCTGTCACGTTTAATAAGTAATGCCTAATCTTATAGACTAGCTAATATAGTGAGGAGAAAAGAGAATTTGGAACGTTTTCCTGGTATTGAGCAATGTTTTATTTGTCATATCCTAGTAAAACCAGTAAAAGATAGGTCATAATTGACTAAGTCTTTGGTTTGATTCGACCGGCGATCGAACTCACGATCTTCCCGACGAAAGGTGGGCACCCTAACCACTCAAACATTCAGTCATGTAAGAATATATGTGAAGCCTATTGCTTATAAATGTATAAGTTATTTACCAGCTGTATAAACTTGCACAGATTATTTCATTGTGTATTCACCATTACCAATTTATTTGAAATAAAAAGAAGTTCACAAAATGGAGATTTCTGAATTAGTGAAGTGTGTCCCTGATACTAGTGATGGCGTCTGGTGCTGACTGGGGCATAACGGGGCGGGTTGGGTGAGATGGAGGAGGGCCTGGTTTGTGAAGGTTGGGGCGGGTTGGGGCAAGCCTGTGAAAGCTGCGGCGGAGTGGTGGCAGGCTGGGGCGGGTTGAGGCGGGTAGGGCCTGCATTGGAAGAGCAGGACTGTGCTGGGGCAGGCTCGGACTAGATCGCGTTGGGGAAAGTGGGGGTGGGGGGGGGGGGGAGGGCGAGCTGGGGAGGGATGGGGCGGGTTGGGGCGAGACAGGCAAACTTGGATGGACTAGGAGAGATGGGGTGGGTTGGTGCTGGTGCTGGTTGGGACACGGTGAGAGTGGGCTACGCATCAGTGGGGGTGTGGGGGCTAGGGTGGGGGAGGTAGGGCTGAGTGGGGGTGAGTGGGGCTGGAGTTGGAGAATGCACTAGCACCATCTCCTGTTTAGCCCCGTCCCCTCTCGCCGCCTCGCCCTGCTTTAGGGGGGGGGGGGGGTGCTGGGGGGCTGGGGGGCCTCTCTGGGCCCTTAATTGGATACTTATGGCGTCCACACCACGTGACTCGCATCCACGCCGAACCCTGGTGACTCCTTTCTTCAGATTCAAATCAGAGGGAGGCTGGCGTCGAGGTGTCTGAACCGCGTCTTGTGTTGGCCTATACTGCACCACAACCACCGGGGGAGGCAGAAGGGGGAGACGGGGGTTCACAGCCACCAGGAGGCAGACGGGTAAGCCGGGGGTTCACAGCCACCGGGAAGCAGCGGGGGGAGACGGGGGTTCACAGCCACCGCGAGGCAGCAGGGCGGTGGGGCGGTGGTTCACAGCCACCTGGAAGCAGTGGGGGGAGACGGGGGTTCACAGCCACCGGGAGGCAGCGGGGGGATACAGGGTTTCACAGCCACCGGGAGGCAGTGGGGGGTGGGGCGGGGGTTCACAGCCACCGGGAGGCAGCGGGGGGAGACGGGGGTTCACAGCCACCGGGAGGCAGCGGGGGGAGGCGGGGGTTCACAGCCACTGGGAAGCAGCGGGGGGAGACGGGGGTTCACAGCCACCGGGAGGCAATGAGGGGTGGGGCGGGGGTTCACAGCCACCAGGAAGCAGCGGGGGAGACGGGGATTCACAGCCACCGGGAGGCAGTGGGGGCTGGGGCGGGGGTTCACAGCCACCGGGAGGCAGCGGGGGGAGTCGGGGGTTCACAGCCACCGGGAGGGAGCGGGGGGAGGCGGGGGTTCACAGCCACCGCGAAGCAGCGGGGGGAGGCGGGGGTTCACAGCCACCGGGAGGCAGCGGGGGGAGGCGGGGGTTCACAGCCACCGGGAAACAGCGGGGGGAGACGGTAGTGGTGAACCTCTGGTTACTGAAGGCTGTTAGAATTAGACCTCCCACCCAGCCATTCCGTTTGTTTGTTGCTTAGCAACTGGTGCCTTAGCACAAGGTACTAGACATCCTCGTTACCCGATACCCACCCTCCTGCACCCTCCCCCATTTCCCATCCCGCTCTCCTCAACCTCCTTCACCTACCTCATCCACCCCCACCGACACCCACCCTCTCCAAACCCACTTTCACCGCCCCATCACTCCTCCACTGCCGTTACATTTAGCCACCCTCCCTACCCTCAACCACACCTTCCACACAACCTCAAACCCCTTCCACACAACCCCACACAACCTTCCCCACCCTCAACCACACCTTCCACACACCCCCACACCACCTTCCCCACCCTCAACCACACCTTCCACACAATCCCACACCACCTTCCACACCCTCAACCACACCTTCCACACAATCCCACACCATCCTCCCCACCCTCAACCACACCTTCCACACAACCCCACACCACCCTCCCTACCCTCAACCACACCTACCACACAACCCCCACACTGCACTCCCCACCCTCAACCACACCTTCCACACGACCCCCACACCACCCTCCCTACCCTCAACCACACCTACCACACAACCCCCACACTACCCTCCCCAACCTCAACCACACCTTCCACACGACCCCCACACCACCTTCCCCATCCTGAAACACACCTTCCACACAACCCCACACCACCCTCCCTACCCTCAACCACACCTACCACACAACCCCCACACTGCACTCCCCACCCCAACCACACCTTCCACACGACCCCCACACCACCTTCCCCATCCTGAAACACACCTTCCACACAACCCCACACCACCCTCCCTACCCTCAACCACACCTTCCACACAACCCCACACCACCCTCCCTACCCTCAACCACACCTACCACACAACCCCACACCAGCCTCCCTACCCTCAACCACACCTACCACACAACCCCCCACACTACCCTCCCCAACCTCAACCACACAACCCCCACACCACCCTCCCCATCCTCAAACACACCTTCCACACAACCCCCACAACATCCTCCTCACCCTCAACCACACCTACGACACAACCCACACCCACACCCCGACCCTCCTCCACCTTCCTGCCTCTGCCCATGTCCACCTGCCCTATCCCCCAACTCGCACATACCCACCCCACACATACCCACCCCACACATACCCACCCCACACATACCCACCCCACACATACCCATCCCACTCATAGCCACCCACACATACCCACCCCACACATACCCACCCCACACATACACATCCCACTCATAGCCACCCCACACATACCCACCCCACACATACCCACCCCACACATACCTATCCCACACATAACCACCCCCCACATACCCATCCCACATAAACCCACCTTACACATACCCACCCAACACATACCCACCCCACACATAGCCACCCCCCACATACCCATCCCACATAAACCCACCCTACACATACCCACCCAACACATACCCACTCCACACATACCCACACTCCCCAACCCTCCCACCTCCCCCTACCCACCCACCCCACCTCCACCCCCACCCCCAACCCCTCTCACCATCCCCACTCTCCGCATCAACCATCCGACACAGACTCACAAATCCACCCACCCTCATCCTCCCGCCTACCCCCACACCCGCTCCCTGACCAGATGCGGTGGCCAAATGAGTTTGAACCCTGGTCGAGTCAAACCAATGACTTAAAAAGTGATACTTGTCGCTTTCCTAGCCAGGCGTCCTGCATTATGAGGATAGGGCAAGGACTGGTTGGCTCAGTGCCAGGATAATGTGACTGAGTGGTCATGGCCTGGTCATGGCCTGGTCTTCCAGTGGGGAAGCACTATAAACTCACCATGAGTGCACACAAGTTGGTACCCGTCCTGATATGATATTAGATGTTGCCAGGACGCAAAACCCCAACAAGCAACAACCAGCCAACACTCCATTTCCCCATCGCCCCCACCCCATACATACACACAATCCGACCCGCCCCCACCCTCTTCACCTCCCCCCACACCCATGCCCACCTCCACCCTCCACCCTCCACCCCCACCCGGCGTGTCGGGCCGCCACACCCGGACCCTGATTGGTGCCAGGCGGCCGGCAGTTGGCTGAGTAGGCAGACCACGTGGTCTCGGAACGCTGATCTGCCGGGAAGGTAGCTGATTGCCATGCGTACTGAGTGTTTCCGGGACCGCAGCGCATGGCGGGTGGGACGCTGCCATGTCGAAGTTGCAGAATCCGATTGCTTTGGATTTCTGCCTTTTTTTTTTTTTCATCGGCTACTTTTCTTTCGTTTTATGTAAGTTTTATTTTATAGGCTGACCTTTTCAGATATGTGGGTACAAATAGGTGAGATTAATGTTAGTATCCGTACTGACATTATGGATATACAGATGAACCTCGATCCAACGGACACCGATGCAACGGATTCCGGATCCAACGGACACAATCCGCTAGAGTGAATATCTGAATTTGTAGGAATTGTTTCTTTGGATGCATACTGGTCAAGCATTGCGTATATCTTGGAGCCAATGACAGTTGCTACAATCCACCACATATGAAGAAGTGTCTTGATTTCTATTAATTAAGAGCATCTAACAGGTCCAAAGCCTATTATTATAGCTGTATCCTATGCAGGTATTGTAGGTATAGCAATACCTCAGGGAGTTTGACGCCAATGCCTTACAGAGTTGTAAACCACTGCCTTGTGGTACAGGTTCTTAAATTTAGTCGCAGCAACGGACAAACGGCTTTAATGGACAACTGCTCCCCCCTATTAGTCCGTTGGATCGAGGTTCATCTGTATAGACTTTGTTTGTCCATTTTGGGGCATAGCACAATAGTACACAAATATGTGTTTAATGTGTGCCCCAGTAACTATGTTTGATATGTAAGAACGAATATAGGTATTTTGTTTTTGAAAATTTGAAAATTTGATGAAATCATCCAGCTTTGATGGTGGCGATTTCCGGTTGGTATACAGCCTAGCTTAGGCATAGCCAATCAAAATATTCAGCACTCCTTCTTCCCCATTCAAGAATGCTTGTCGTGACATGGTCTGCCTGCGTATTCCAAATATAAACCAGGCAGGATGGCCAAATAATGTGCTCGTCTGCTTTCCATGTGACAGGTCATGGCATTCGAACCTGATGGGGTTCAAACCCTGGCTGAGTCAACCCGATGACTAAAAAACTAGTACTTGTCGCTATCAAACCTCTAGCATGGTCCTTGGCATCATTGGGGTATAATGGAATGAAGAAGGCCAATTGTTTGTGATTTAAATTGTACCCGGTTAATCAATGAATGTAGCAAACTAATTCACTAATAAAGAGCTATAAGTAATTGTATATTGTTTTTATGTGTGTGGGGGGAGGGTGGCAGGGGAAAGGGGCTTATTATCTGTTGCGAGAGCTTCATCATTAGAAGCGCCGGTATAAACTGCTGACGATACAGTTTTCTGCTGCATTGCAACTACCCATAGGGATCAAAGTGGATCCACTCCAAGGCATCCAGGACCCCTCATTGGTCAGCAGCCCCTTAGGCCCCACCGCTGTCTCCTGCAGGCTCCCGGGAAAAGCCAATCACCAATCACTCATTGACAATCACCATTCATCCAATCACAATTTCCATTAACAATCATCCATCAGTGATAACTCACCACCCCAGATCAATCAGTAATGGACAATATCCATTGAAATCACCAATCATCCAGCACATCACCAATCACTCAGCCGATCAACAAGTACCAATTAACTTGCCCATCACCAATAACTAGTCACATCACCCATCAAAAATCACCAATCACCTCGCCCATCAATAATCAATGATCACCTCATCAATCACCAATCACATCGCCCATCAGCAATCACCTCATCAATCACCATCCACATCGCCCATCACCTCACCTCACCAATCACCAACAACATTGCCCATCACCAATCACCTCACCAATCACCAATCACCAACCACATCTCCCATCACCAATCACCTCACCAATTCAGAACCACATTGCCCATCACCAATCACCTCACCAATCACAACCACATTGCCCATCGTCCATCACCTCACCAATCACCAACCAAACTCCCATCACCAATCACCTCATCAATCACCAACCACATCAACAATCACCAATTTACAATCACCTCCCCCAATCATCAACCACATCGTCCATACAAAATCAACAATCACCTCACCAATTATCAACCATGTCACCCATCAACAATGACCAATCACCAAGCCCATCACCAATCACCAATCAACTCAACCATCAATAATCACTAGTTATCTCGCCTGCAACAATCACCAAGCACTCTGCCTATCAAGAATCACCTCGTGCATCAACAATTATTAATCAATCACCATCAACAATCACTAATCACTCATCAGAACCAATCACATTACTCATCACCAATCACAATGCCTAATACCCATCACCGGTACCCCATCAACAATCAGTACTCACCAGTCGCCATCACAACCACCATCACCAATCCTGATTATCTGATTACTCATTAATCATCTTCATAAAAAAAACATTCGGTTTTTGTTGTCTTAAAACGGGGGGAGGGCGTTGTTTCCGAGGGGAAGTTACTCAACACTCGAACAACAAGACCTTTTGTTGCGTATCAGAATAAAAGAAGTGGCACTCCCTTGAAGCTTGCTCCTTTTGTCAGAAGGCAGGGACTTCCGGTTGCGCAGCTCAGCTATCCGAACCCGGCGTCAGGGCGTGGGGCGGTAAGCTAATGCAAGCTTAAGGAGAGGGGATCACGTGACCAATGCCATTGACTGATGAGTGGCATGTTTCTGGCTGCTGGGTACCACAGTGTTTTGTGGGGAAAGTTGTATTCTAAGTGGTTGTACGTGTGTCAAGTCCCCGCTTATGGAATTGGTTGCCAGAGGAGCATCATCTCTTGAAAAAAATGTTAAGCTTGGTTTTGTTCTTGTAAATGAAATGTCTTTATCTTTCCACGTTTTGGAAACCGTTTTGCCGATGTAAATTGGCATACTCTAGTTTATTGTGCAGCAGGTTACAATTATTATTATTCTGATAATGTGGTGCAGTTTGCTCTCTCTCAAATGACCTTTGGCTACTTAGTTTGCTGTCTCTTCCATTTTGTTGGAAACGCTAGATATGGTGGCCAATTCTTTACTTTACTCCAATGTTATCTAGAAATGTTATTCTAGTCGGACAAAGCAAATGTCATATGTACTGTGTTCAGTACTGTAATGAATTCCTTTGTATATATCCATATTTCTGTTAGGTAGATTACTTGATTTGAACACTGAACTAATGGTGAGATATATATCTGTTCACCGGATTTGATTAAGCATGTATTTCTTTACATGAATATTCACTATGTTTTTTGTTATTGTTTTTTTTTTAATTGAGGCTGTATTCATACTGTCCATAGCATATAAGCCCGGGTACCCAGGCTTGTTTTCAATGCTGGCCAGTTATAGTGTTGGAGTTATCTTACCACACAGTGGCTGCTGATAAGGTATTTGATAGCCTGCATTTCAGTAGCAGATAGATAATTGGTTGGTATTGTTAATAGCCTATGTTAGTTTTTTTTGATTTTCTTGGTATATACTCTTATTACTAGACTAGCCTACTCCTATTTACATATCATAGGCTTGGACGTAGCTGTGTGGTGTGTTATCTGGCTATGTTTCAACCAAATATCAACATTTTAGGAATATTAACTGGGGCATCAGATTTGGAAGTACTAAGCATAGATCTAACAGCCGAGAAGGGTCAGTAGGACTGAATGACGACAATTATGAGAACCTTAATCCTTGACCCTCGACCTTGATTGGGCCTTAAATAACTTGCAATGAAAAGTGTGCATTAGTATATATATACCAACCATGAATAATAACTAGATTAATCGCTAACTTGGATTGTTAAAGGACATGTAAAGAAATAGATTGACGGGCATTTGTTTGTCGCTTTCGGTATTAGCGCAATAGGCACATGGGTGGAATAGATGTTAATTACATGTTTGAGTGCAGTACGGCGCAAACCTATCAGCTATAGTCTTTAATCAGAAATCATGGTATTTCTGATTAAGTAAAGTTTGCTTGGCCATGTTACTGGCCCTTTTAAATACACATTTTAAGAGCAACCACAAAGCTCTTTTGTAGGCAAAAGAGAAAGCCCAGAATGAGACGCATGTGCTACTTTTCAATTTTCAAACACGTGCTATGATATATAAATAGGGAAGTTATGCAACCATCTACTGGAGAACATTTCCTAAAGTACAACACTGTATATAACAGACTAAATAGGCTCCTTTAAATATGCACACATTGACCGTGTGGCGGTTCCTACTTCATAACATAAGTGACCTACTTCAAATTGCATAGTCCGATGTTTTTGAGGTTTTGTCATTTTCTGAGATAAATATATTATGTTGATCGTTATAATCTATATATCTTACTTAAGCTTGGAGTAACTTTTATTTCCAATGACTAACTTGTCAGCTATTTGAAGTGCAAACATGCCAACATAATTTCAGCAAGCTCGTCAAAACTGTGAGACTATAGGCTTTTGCAGTAACACGTTCTATTAAATTGACTTGGATTTCCTTTCTATGAGGCAATAAATGCTTAATATGTGCATCATTAACTAAGTTAAATATACAGAATTGAATCTAGGTCAGTGTTTTGGTTTTGTTAAGTTTATCCTTTCATCGGACTATGCTGCTTTAAATGTTATTTGCTCGGAAATGACTAATTAGGAAAATGGCAAAATTGTTGATTACGGTGTATTTTGTTGCTAAATTCTGGCAGAAACAGTTTTGTACATGTAGAATATTCTGCCAGCTACACATAGGGGAACTGCGCGCTGTGTCCACGAGAGGGCAGCACACAATCACGATTCAAAGCCCAACCAATCACTGCGTAGTGGTTTTGCGGTCATGAGTGATCAGCAACACAGTGACAGCCATTGACTCAAAACTCCCCCAAGTAGCAGCGATCAACTCAAATCTCCCCCAAGTGACAGCCATCGACTCAAAACTCCCCCAAGTGACAGCCATCGACTCAAACCTCACCCAACTGACAGCCATCGACTCAAACCTCCCCCAAGTGACAGCCATCGACTCAAAACTCCCCCAAGTGACAGCCATCGACTCAAACCTCACCGAAGTGACAGCCATCGACTCAAACCTCCCCCAAGTGACAGCCATCGACTCAAAACTCCCCCAAGTGACAGCCATCAACTCAAAACCCCCCCAAGTGACAGCCATCGACTCAAAACTCCCCCGAATAGCAGCTTTCTTCGCGGTTTTAACGCTTTGCATTTCTGTGTTTACCATAGGCACATTTCCAAAGATTCAATCCCACTAACTGCACAATAAGTACAATAAAAACCCTAGCTGATAAGTTTGCGCTGTACTGCACTTCAACATGGCATTAACATCTATTCCACCCACGTGCCTATTAAGCTAAGACCAAAGTAACACAGAAATGCCCGTCAATGTATTTCTTTACATGTCGTTTAACACTCCAACTTAGCGACTAATCTAGTTATTATTAATTCCTTCCAAATAATTAGCCAATACAAATAGATAACAGAAAATGAGGCAAATCAGATTCATATGGATCAAGCCAATAAAACTCCATGGCTGTGCCTTTTTTCTTTAGACCTATTACCGTGTTAATTTTATGAACTAAATTCGTTTGGTGAAATCGGTCGTTAGTTATGTGGGGCGGAGGGCCGCCTGGAGGAAAGGCAGGGGAATTAGGGGATCTGCTGGCAGAAGGCCTCCCGGTCTCCAGGTCCCACCCCAATCTTCAGTAACCCATAGTAGAAAGGAACATATCAAACGGAAAGGTTACAGAAGCAATCGGAATAAGAACAATAGAAGACAGGAGAATTACATACATATTAATATTTGCATAAGTACTTTATACCTCACTAATGTCATCACATTAGTTCTTAATGTTGTCATGTGGGTGATGAAAAAGCGGGGTAGTGTACCTAGTACACGATTCAAACCCAAACTTCTTGCCATTCCGGGGCTAGGGTCATAACTGTTAGATCGCCTAGGCTCCCTCATGCAGTTACCATATCCACGCCTACCCACCCCTGTGGCTCCTTGTCTAATACCTACCCACCTCACCCCCCCCTCACCCCTCTTAACCCCCCCCTCACCACCCCTCACCACCCCTCACCCCCCCTCACCACCCCTCACCCCCCTCACCCCCTCACCCCCTCACCCCATCACCCCTCACCCCCCTCACCCCCCTCACCCCCCTCACCCCCCTCACCCCCTCACTCCCCCCTCACCCCTCCTAGAAACTCCCCCAAGTGCTAGTCCTTAGTCAAGTGCTAGTCCTTAGTCACGTGCTAGTCCTTAGCCCCCCCCCCCAAGGAGGGGGGGGGGCTAAGGACTAGCACGTGAATATATACATAAAGAGTACCCATACTGATAGTGGTGGAAAATGAAATCACCAAAATCCAGCAAACAGAAATGGAAATAGCCCTATGTGGGCACCGCCATTTGTACGCTCATGTTGAATAACCAAAATCCAGCAAACGGAAAAGGAAATAGCTTGTCAAACTTCACTATGCAGTAAGCAGGGTGGGTGACAACGATTGGTTGATAATATACTTGTGTTGTTAAATAAATAAATAATTCTCCGAGTATTTAGCGGGGGTCGGTCCTAAGCATTGCTTATTCATGTTAGGTCTGTGTATAATACTACAATATGTCTATTATATGGTATAACTAAGTTAGCGCCTATATTGTAATTATATAGTTGGTGATACTGAAAGAAGTGTTAAGGGGAAGTATAATCTACCAACCCTGGAGCTAGGTACTCCCACCCATTCTATCTATAGCAACATCTCCATTTGAATGCTACCATCATAGCTCTTCAATTTCAACCAACAAAAAAGAACAACAAAACACACCTTCCAATTTATAAACCTGGCCTGCGTCGACGTAACTCACTCGATCCAACTTGAGAAAATGATTCTTTTTTCTAATTACAATTTTTGGATTTTTTTTATTGACGCTGTATTTATACTGTCCATAGCATATAAGTCTGGGTATTCAGGTTTGCTTTCAATGCTGGCCAGATTCTAAGTTGCCTAGAATCCACTCACATCACAATATTGTTCCCACGATTTTAGCTGAACGTGACAAGCGAGCTTCGCGGATTTGCTACTCGAGGCGCGACTGGGCCAAGTGACCTTTGGGGTCAATTCCTCTTTCTGAGGAATTGCTGCCTTTCCGGCTGCTGATGTGAGGTAAGAATGTACCCTAATTCCAGCTCGCCTTTTTTAACATTTCGTATTGCGCTGCTTTTATGGCAGTTTCCTTCTTAAGGATTTTCTCTGTCTGTATATCCATATATATATATACAGTCAAACCTCTCTATAGGGACCTCTCCACAGATTGACCACTCGACTATATCGATCGCTTTATTTGGGTCCCAACAATACCATTCTAAGGATATTCTAACTCCCTAAGCCGACCAGCTCCCTAAATGGACCACTGAAAGTCAGTCTCATGGTCGGTCGATTTAGAAAGGTTTTACTGTATATATATATATATATATATATATATATATATATATATCGATATATATACATTTATATACCGTATTCTCACGGGTTAATACCCATGTGTGGGCTAAAACCCACACCGCACTTGGCCAATATTTCGTAAACGCCCATCCCTTGAATGCCCATGCATGGGTAAACTCCTACCCCCCCCCCCGCCCCCACTTCAGTGATTTGCTAATTTATGAGTCCACGGCATTAACCCGCGAGAAAACGGTATATATATATGTAAAATATAATTTATTATATCTATATAAATAGGTGGGGTTTCTCCTACCTTATTTAATTATTTATTTAACGATCTCGATTATTCTATATATTCTGCGGTCTTAGCATTTTTTGCTCCGCTCCTACGGTGCTGCCGCTGCTTTTCATTCAGTCTGCTGCCACCCAGCTCACTGCTGCTACACATTTTAGCTTTTATATAGGTAGGGCTATTTCTTTTGCCCGGCCATGGGCCTTCATTGCAAAATAAAATTAGAAGGTTCCCCCGCCCCCACTTCAGTGATTTGCTAATTTATGACTCCACGGCATTAACCCGCGAGAAAACGGTATATATATATATATATATATATATATATCAGCATTACCAGGATAGGGCAAGGACCGGCTTTCTCATTATCAGGATAAGGTGGGTGAGTGGAGTCATAGTGCCAGCGGCCCATTCATATTGGGGCAGTATTATTAAAGCCGTAATGAGTGTGCACCGTCATGCCTTGATATGTTTTTAAGAGGTTGACATTGTGTTGCACCCCCATCCATGTATAAATATATATATATATATATATCTATAAAGTCTTTGACTTCACTTATTATTAGATGGGCTGAGCCAAATTAAATTCCCAAATGATTGATACACGCTCAGCATTACTAGGATAGGGCAATGGCTGGTTAACATGTATATTTATATACAATCACTTAGTCGATATAATTATATGTTGTATAAGGATTATGACGAACGATCTCTGACGAATGATGTGACCAAATTCATTGATCATTCGTCAGAGGTCAATATACCATACATTGTTGGAAGGGAAGGTGAATGGCAGAAGAGGGAGAGGGAGACCAAGAACATCATGGTTTACAAATATTTCACAGTGGGCAGGCTTGAATTATTCACAGTCTATCAGAACAGCACACCATCGGGACAAGTGGAGAACCATTGCATCCAACCCTCGACTAGAGGACGGAACTATTGATTGATTGATAAGAATTATACGAGTATAATAACCCGGAATTATATACTCTCCTCACACCCACCCACCGGTAATCGGGTGGTTAAGCCTTGGGTTAGTCTTCTACTGCTCCAACCTACTGGCCTCTGCTCCGACGGTGATGCCACAGCTTGCCTTGCTCGTTATCCTGACTCACTTACCTCGAATATTTGATACATATATATATATATATATATATATATATATATATGGAGTAAGTGATTATTCCATTTATATATATATCGAGTAAGTGATTTGTTTGTTTGTTGTTGTTTTTCGTCCTAGCAACATCTAAGGTCATATCAGAACGGGTACCGACTTGTGACAGTACGCACTCATGGCGATTTTATAGTGCTGCCCCATTGTGAAATCTGGCCACCGACACCATGACCCGATATCCAACTCACTCACATTATCCTGACACCGAGCTAAGCAGTCCTTGCCCTATCGTAATAATGCCAAGCACCAAGCTAGGAAGCAACAAGTATAAATTTTTAAGTCATTGGTTTGACTTGACCGGGGACCAAACTCGCGAACTCCCGATCTTCCGCATGCGAGGCCTGTGATCTACCGATTCAGCCACCTCGCCCGGTAGTAAGTGAATAGTCCCTGTATATAGACTCTATGTAAGTTAGTTATTGCTTTAGCCTTTATCCAAGTAATGCCGAGCATGCACTAATCATTAGGGAATTTCATTTGGCTCAGCCCATCCGTCGATAAGTGAAGTTAAAGACTTTAATCCTTGATAAGGTTTTTCATCTCGGTGGGTGCTTGGCATTATTAGTGTAGTGAAGTCAGACCTTTCTATTTAACTGACACTCCACCAGCCGAGGCGAGAGAGTGTTAGAGTAGGGGACGGTCACCTATTTGTACCCAACCAACAGCTGATCACGTGACCAGATGCCCTCATAAGTGTTCTCTGTTGCGGACTGGTCAGAGTGTCTGACTTTTTTCTAGGTCAGACTCCTAATCTGAAGGTCGGTGGTTCGATTCCCTGTGCTCCTACCTCTGCCAATTTGGATGTCCACTGCTGTGTATAATTTACAGCATCATCAAAGGCCAGTTGCTCTCAGACCTTGTCTATGTGGTGTGGGAGGTTAAAGATCCCTTGGGTCGGTAAAAGTATAGGCTCGGGCTTTCTATCGACAAACTGTCTAACGGTGAAAACAAGTCTATTCAGACTTATCCATGATAGGCAGTATAAATCTTCAACAACAACAATTTAATGGCCCATAACACATGCCATGTATACCAGCGCCTGACCTCAAGGGGTAATACTAGTTGGCATAATTGATTAATTAACTCGGGTCACCCGAGCCACTTTTTGGCGCATGCGCACATCCTACAGACTCGGGTCGAATAATCAAATATGCTTCTCCACGCTCAGTGTGAACAAAATGGTAGCTTAATCCAAAACTTGTTGTTTTTAATAACTGATATAATTACAGCAAAATAGGATTTAAAGTATTTTATGATTGCATAGTTTAGTTATATTTCCATTTTATTAATCAGGGTTCTTACCAACAAAAAACACATGTCGGACTGGGACTGATAGCTGTTATTCTGCAGGACAGTATGAGTGCAAATGTGACGTCATCATTCCTAGCCACCTCCAGCCAGGACGAGGGTTACTAGGGTCGGGCCTTTTTGCACATGGCACATGATTTTGTCAACTCCACTTGTGGCATTCGATTTTAAATTCTAGCAACTCGGATGAGCCGAGTCGCCCGGGTCGTGTTAATCGAATAATGCCAGTATGTTCACACGCTCCAGTTTTCATGTCTTTCTCTCCTTCTTTGGTTCTGACATTCGAATAGGAAGAACCAACCTCATGACATTAGCTCGTGGAAAGCAGTCGTGTGACTGTGATTGAGGATTACTTGACACAGTGAAATGTAGTTAGATGGTTTCGCTGGCACGGTATATCCACGATGCAACACTATGAAGCAACTGGTTTAGCACTGACAGGTATGAAAGATATCCTCATTTTCAGAATGTCTTCAGGTAAACGGGCTAAATCTGTTCATGTAGACACAGTACGACGCGACTGACTGGATGCATTATATACATACATAATTAATATTTAGATATTGGACGAAGACTGCAATGTCACTAACTTGAATGCGACAAGGGGTCGTGGACAACACATAACTGTTCAGGGATCTTACTGAAATAGTAAGGTTTGAACCATTGGTGACTTTAATTCAGCCGGATTGCGAAGTCGCCACCCCAATTAGTGCCTATCCACCAGCCCCCTTCAGGGCCCCTTTCCTTTTGCCTGCCCATCTCCCACACCAGTGCCCTTTTTTCCGCCGTCCACCCGGCCCCCACAGTGCCCCTTTCGATTCTTCTCTCCCAGCAATGCCCCCTACACTTCAACGCCTACCAGGGCTCTTTTCCCGGCATGTCCCTTCGCCGTCTCCTCCCCTATCAGTGCCTCTTTTCCGCCCTTCCCCCATTCCCCCTTTCCTGTCACCTCCCCGACCAGTGACCCTATCCCGTCTCATCCCCCATCAGCCCCCCCCCCCCTCTAGTCGCCTCTCCCATCAGTGCCCCTGTTTAATCACATCCGTTTTCAATGCCCTTTTCCTGTCACATACATCATCAATCTCCTTTTCCTTTTGGGTCATATCAATGTCCATCTCCGGTCCCACATCCCATCAGTGCCCCTTTGCTCTTGCCTCCCCCATCATCACCCCTATTCCGTCTCTTCCCCCATCAATGCCCCTTGGGTGTACCCTCCCCCATCAGTGCCCCTTTGCTGTGTCCTCCCTTATCAGTACTCTTTTCCGTCTCCTCTCCCATCAGTGCCCCTTTGATGTCTCCTCCCTTATCAGTCCGCTTTTCCGTATCCTCCCCCATCAGTGCCCCTTTGCTGTCTCCTCCCTTATCAGTCCCCTTTTCCGTATCCTCCCCCATCAGTGCCCCTTTGTTATCTCCTTCCCTATCAGTACTCTTTTCCGTATCTTCCCCCCATCAGTGCCCCTTTGATGTCTCCTCCCTTCTCAGTCCCCGTTTCCGTCTCCTCTCCCATCAGTGCCCCTTTGCTGTCTCCTACCCCATCAGTCCCCTTTTCCGTCTCCTCTCCCATCAGTGCCCCTTTGCGGTCTCCTCGCTTTTCAGTCCCCTTTTCCGTCTCCTCCCCCATCAGTGCCCCTTTAATGTATCCTCCCTTATCAGTCCCCTTTCCCGTCTCCTCCCGCACCACTGCCCCTTTTCCATCGCCCCCCTCTCAGTCCCCCCCGCCACCTTTTCATCGTCCCCTCCAACATCAATGTTCCATTCCCCCCGCCTCCCCCCCCCCCCCATTTACCAAAGTCATGTTAAGGCATTCGATGCGACCCCGTGAGATATGGCCTGGACCGGCCCTGATATGCTTTCACTTAAGGGACGGTCCATAAATGTCAATGGTTTTCACAATCCTAACAATGTTAGGATTAGGTTTGCACCTTCTCCCTGCCTTCCCTAATCCTACCCATGAAGCCATCGATCAAATGTGACTGGTGTTATAGCCTGAAAAGTGATCCGAACTTGGTTTTTACCTCCCATCAGCCCCTGCCTTCCGAACATTATTCGCATCGCGAAAACATCAATATTACTGAACCAACTATTCTTCCAATGGCTACTTCATTATGGACGAGCCTGGTTTTCATTTTAAGAAACAGATTATGATCTCTCTATCCAAGTTTGATAATATCAGTTATTGCCTGATATGCTGCTTCATGCCCGAGTCTCTCAGATTCATGTCAGTTTGTAAAATATTCCGATTTACTGCATTGCTGGGGGAATGCAAATGTTCTATTATTGATTGGGTATACGTGACCAGATGCATGTATGTGTATATGTAGGTACTGGTGGTGCCTGATTGAGATGTAAATAGACATAGTGGTGCAGGCAGGGCTGTGTGTTAGGGGCACTCAGAGCCTACCCCCTCCCCCTCCCCCTCTGCTGGGTAGGATCACCACACTCAGGCTCAAGGCAGGTGGTGGCCAGGGGAGCCACACAGCTTGGTGGTGGTGGGCAGACCACTGGTATCCATGGGGAGCAGGAATGCTGGATCCCTATTGGTAGGGCCAAGAATGCTTGTTTCCCATTGGGGAAAAGGGGTGGGGTGATACTCTACAATGAACCCATGTACCATATAAATAATTAACCAGAGGACTTGACTCTCTCTCTTCCATTATACTTTATACTCTTCCTTTCTCTTTGACTGTGTTGATTTCACTATAGCCTGCCTACAAAACCACAGATTCGAGCCGTAGACTTTAAAGCCTGAAAAGCGATCCGCACTTGGTTTTTACCTCCCATCAGCCCCTGCCTTCCGAACATTATTCGCATAGGGAAAAATATTGATAGTTCTGAACCAACTATTCTTCCAATGGCTACTTCATTATGGACAAGCCTGGTTTTCATTTTAAGAAACAGAATATGATCTATCTATCCAAGTTTGATAATATTAGTTATCGCCTGATATGCAGCTTCATTCCCGAGAGTCTCTCAGATTGATGTTAGTTGATACAAATCTAACTATGAGAGAAATGCAAAAGCAGCTATTATAGCTAGATAGGATTGAATACTAAATACTAAATAACCTACTTTTCAAAGCTGGATCAATTTTAAGTAATAACTTAAAGTTGCAAAGTCTGATTATTTTGAGTTTCTGTACTTTTCTGAGATAAATATAGTAGGTTGACTGTTATTATGTACCTTACTTTAGTTTCAAATACATTTTATCTTGAGTCGATAACTTTTGAGATATTTTAAATGCGAACATGCAAAATCAATTTTTTGGCAAGCTTGCCAAAACTCTGACACCATAGACTTTCGCAATAACAGGTTATATTAAACTGCCTCAGTATCCCCTTCTATATGGTTACAACTGTTAATAAGTGCACCCGTATCTAAGTTAGACGCCTAGAATCAAATCTAGATAATCATTTGGGGTTTTTGAAAATTTGATGTTTTCATCGGTCTTTGTAGCTTTAAATATCAGCATAGTTTTATGTATAGCTCATCAAAAAAATAAGTGTCGTTCGCTTTATTCATGTGATAAACAGTTTCTGGTCTGTCTGGGGAATAACGAGATAATAGGGCATTGCTTCTAACCTCAGGGCCCGTATGCAGGAGTCAGTGTTAGCGGGGTTTGGTGTTACAGCCTATTACCGATTAGCTATCGCCGATGTCAGGAACTGCGTCAAGTCGTATGCACGAGCGCGTAACACTTACATTTTAGCTAAACGTGAAATTATTTATAGATTTGGGAAATCACTCTGCGTTTTTAGCGATATATTAGGCTTAAATCTATTAAATGCGATCATATTTAACACAATTAAATACGTAATAAGTGAAATTTGAGGAAATTAACCCTAAATTCGAAGCAATATTAACGCTGCCGCCGTAAAAGCGGCGATATTAATATTTATATGTTCGAATCGACGAACGTAAAGTAAACGAATTGCCGCAGCCGCCGCATCGACGTCGCTTTCCATACTGGCGGCGGTGGCGGTTTGTTTACTTTACGTTCGTCGATTCGAACATATAAATATTAATATCGCCGCCAATACGGCGGTAGCCTTAATAATGCTTCGAATTTAGGGTTAATTTCATCAAATTTCACTTATTACGTATTTCATTCTGTTAAATATGATCGCATTGAATAGATTTGGGCCTAATAAACTCGCTAAACCTGATATTTTTTAGGGTTAAGGTAACACCGGTTAAGCCCTTGGTGTTAGGCCTAACACTGACTCGTGCATACCATTTTTTCGCCGCTAACCCGGAATTCCCGACAAACACCGTTTTTCCTCGCTAACACTGACTCCTGCATACGGCCCCTGGGGTCGTCCCTGGTTTATTCCACCAAGGTCAGACTAGAAGTGACCTGCCACTGCCGAACCAGATAGCAGCTGACTGCCCGTGGGGGCTGGTTACAAGCCATGGATGGATTTTTTTGTTTTCCTTTCTTTTTTTCTTGAAGATTTATACCGCCTATCATGGATAAGTCTGAATAGACTTGTTTTCACCATTAGACAGTTTGTCGATAGAAAGCATGGGCGTACACTTTTACCGACCCAAGGGATTGTTAAACTCAGACACCACGACGACATGGTATGATAGCAACTGGGCTTTGCTGATACAGTAAGTCATACACAGCGGTGGAAATCCAAATTGGCAGAGGTGGGTGGCATGAGGAATCGAACCACCAACCTTCAGATTAGGAGTCCGACCTAGAAATGTTGGCAAGCTTGCCAAAACTCGATAGACTTCTGCAGTAACATCTTCTATTAAACTGCCTCAGTATTCTCTTCTATATGGCTACAAATGTTAATAAGTGCACCGGTATCTAAGTTAGATAATCCACCACAGGGCCTGCCCCTGCCAGCGTGCTACCACTGCCCGCTACTTCTGACCAGTAAGGGTTATCACAGCCCAGACTACCACCATGTGGTAGTGGGACTAATACAGACATTTTGATTTCAGTTTTATCATACAGAAATGTTTGATATGATGTGATGACCAATGTAAGGATATCACATTAAAAAATGTCTATATACTGCACTATACCATTGCACTACAGATACTTTTGTAAGTGTCAGATTTAACATTCCAGGGGACAAGTGCACTGTCCAGCCAGCTCAAATGCCGCATGCACAAGTAGGTGTGGGTGCGTTAATTGATTGCATCAGGGAGCATAGATAGCCTAATGGTTAAGACTATATTGTGGATGTAGCATGAATTTCACTCTAGGCGCGATGTTTACCATTTTGAAAAATGCTCACCATGATAATAATTATATAGAATTAATTTCAGTTATTTGTGTATAATTGGGGAAGTAACAATACTAGATCCAGATTGTATAGCTGCATGTTGTGTAAGATTGATTGTAAGGTTATATGCTGTCCTTGTTGCATGTTATAGTAGAGAGCGTATTGTTGTGGTAGAGAACAGCTCACATGCAGTCTTGAGGTTCGATAGTCCATCATTAAGCCCCACGCTCAAACTTATTATGTGTCTGAAATGAGACCTAGAAGGTGTCGGTTCTAATTATGAAATGACTCTGCAACCAGAGCGCTCACTATTTTGCTGTGCTATAATTCACAACACGAGACAGCATTTGGTACAATGGACTTTATTTTCTCGGTTATGTCACTGGTACAGGTATGAGTTGTTGGAACCGGAACCGCCGTCGTTCTGCTTCTTCGGGTCCACTACTGATGAATAGATTGGGTGGGACTCGAACCCTCAATCCTATAGAGTCAAGTTGTATCTAGTGGTGTGGCTGGGTGGGACGAAGAAAGCTGGATGGTGCGAAGATGGCGGCGACTGCGATGGTTGTGCGTGGAGTTCAAACCGTGACTGAAATGGCGGGAAATTTTATATTGTATCGCCACCTATCGAGCGTATGGGTTACGACTCAGGTTCCTCAAGGTGCCACCACCGGAGCATTGGTGGCCGCTGGGTGGTTAGTTCGGGCAGGAGCCATAAGGTGGCACCACAGTATCATATTGTGAATGGTGTCGGCTGTCCAGTCTCTCTGCGCGAATTACCCATGTTAATAATAACATATATAATTACTCCGGTGAATTGCATATTTTGCCTGTACTAATATGATAAAAAAGGAAAAATAGCATATGGTAATGTCCAATATAAATGACCAAAACGGAGAAGCTATTGAGAATGTGGTGTGCATTAAAGTATGATAGCTATGATAGTACTACTATCTGAACACTTATACTCTATGCACAACCTCATTAATTTATTGTGTATCCAAATTGAAAAAGTAACGGGATATCCAGAATTCAAATCATGAATGAATACTGACTTTTGTCCTCATTAAATTCCTTTATTAAGTAGGGTAAATTTCAATCGGTAATGGTGAGCAACACCACCCATGTAAATACATAATGCACAGTAGCAGGGAACCATTACTTGTATTTATGTTGGAGGCCTCCCTCATGATACACAGATCATCAGAAACCTACTACTACTAGAAGCTGACATCACATGACCGTGGGCTACTAATTCTGCGAATTGCAACTGGCTTTAATGAAAAGAACATATTGTATGCAGACTAGAGTTATGTGTAAGTAGTCGCATTGCGAATAACAGAATGTGAGTCCACACCCTCCGCTGTGAACTGACGACTTCTCGGCGGCGCACCCGATGTACACTCTCCCTGGAGACTCGGCTTCTTTTGGAAATAACATGGACCAGACGACTGGATTGGGTGAACAGGGCGACTGGAGAAAGGCGGCGATGCCATCTCTAATCTTCCCATGACGTGGGAGTGTGTTTAAATGCAATCCTGATCTGTAATTATGATCTAAGATCTTCTCGGAGCAGACGACATTTGCTGGAACATCACCTCCAGGACTATGCACGTGCATTAGCGCCTATGGATACCATGTAATCTATATGCTATGATCGAATTGCTTAGTGACAAAAACTCCATATTATCTACAAAATCCCAGCCATATAAATGATAGGTAATACACACATGAAAGGGCTGGGAGATCCTGGTAATGAAACCAATTTGCTGTTGATAGTTCTCATTGCATCAGTATGTGATCAGTTCGGAGATCCTGGTAATAGCACCAATGTCTTGTTGATAGTGGAGTAGTCCGTACATGAGCTCCAATACCATATGGTGGAAACTAGGACTGCTCCATCACCATCGCAGTTCACTTCGATAGGTGGCAGTACGGTAGCTGCGGGCAGCGACGCAACAGAGCTGCCATCTACTACGTGCGGCTAGCATAACCTCCCCCAAGGAAATTGATCTGAGACCTAGCAGGCCAGGGGAGGGAGACTTGATCATGGACACCGAGGTGAGCGGCCACATGAGAATAAAGACGTGTGGAAGCAAATGTATTCGTTCCTCCTCCTTGACTAGGGGGTCTACTATGTGAGGATCAGGTTCCGGGTGGCCGAGAGGGGCACATCACAATAGTTCTCATTGCACCAGTATGTGGACACCTAGAAGATCATGATAATTGAACAAAACGTGAGACAGTACTATATAGTGGCATTTATTCTTTCTATTTTAGCTTGTTGCAGTTTGATTCAAGATGTTGATGGTTCATATAGTTCGAGGATTTCAGGCACTTAACCCTAACGATCTATGTCATTAGTTGGGTGGGTGGGATGGCAAATCTGGCTAAGGAAAACATGTCCGATCGGTTGAAAGGCTCTGGTCGAAGTGTCTAGATTCACTAATTGTGTCATAGCCATTGCTTGGAATTTGCAGTAAGTGATGCGTCGGTCAGCAGCCATTCGTTAGTTCACAAGAACAATGTACATGGCGCCAATAGTCACATTTAAAATCTACTGCGCATTTTCGTTAACTGCGTAATATCGGTTTCAATGAATTTACAGTAGGTGGCACATCAATCGGCGACCATTTCGTTAGTTCAGAATTACAAGATAGACGGTGCCAATAGTCGCTCTGAAATCTACTGCGAATATACAGTCTCGCACTCTCAATTACCCATGTTGCACACATCATGGACAATTGCAACAATGAGTGAATCAAATTACATTATAGCGATCAACATAGCGTGTTTATTTTTTAAATATGGAAGCAATTCAAAACCATCGGATTATGCAACTTTTAAGCCTTGCCTTTTACTCATGTAAAATCCACATCTTCAAATCACGTGGCCAGGTTTTTAAGCCTTAATGCCGGTTTATATGTTGCACCTAAATGGTAGTGGTGTGTGTGTGTGTGGGGGGGGGGGGGGGACGCGGGCTCCCTGACACGGTCCACTGCATCCCGTGCCGCTGCTACGCTTCACTGGCCATCAATGGTCTCCCGCAGCTGGGAGAAGCGAAGCGTGAATAATTGCTTTAAAAGCCAGCGGTTGAACCTGAGTGGACCTCGAATATGCGCCGTCAGCAGTTTCATGCCATACTCAGGTATAGAGTGGCGATACAGAGTGCCACTATATTGCCACACATTTGGCTTTACCGGGTTGTGAGTGAGGCTATATAGACCTGAATACTGTACCGCACACCTACCTGCCGCAGTCCCCGGGCCACAGAAGAAGGGTGTTAGCATAGGGGATCAGTCACCTATTCATGAATGCCCACGGCTAGACCACCGGTGGTCAGGTGACCGGCACTCGCCACTTGGGCAGGGTATTTAAGAGCCCGCAACAAATGCCTCTGGGGGCAACCACACCTCCCGAGACCCCCATTGCACAGAGAAGCGCAGGCTCTGGAGCAGGCTCACCCCCCCCCCCCCCAAATCACCCCCCCCCAAAAAAAAACTAAAAACCTGGCCAACCCAACCCCATCCCCCACCTCCCCCTACCACACACCCGACAACCCCCAACCCACATCTCACCCCACCAACTTCCCCCTTCTCCAGCCACCCCGCACCCAACACCCAACACCACACCCACACATCCCACCCCTCCTCTCCCTCAACCCACACCCACCACCCCCAAGCAAACCCACCTCCACACACCACCCACACACGCGATCGATCGCCACACAAACCCCCAGCCTGGTCAACGCCATCACACCCAAGTGCGATGCCTGCACACAAACCTCACCCACACCCACACTCACTCCCACACCCAAAACGACACCCACTCATGTGTGGCCTTTGACAGGACCACCATCCAAGACTTCTTCGGCCCACCACACAACCTCTCTCGCCACCCTCACAAGGCTCTCCAAGTCCTCCTGGGAGCCACTCGGCAGATTCTATAGACAGAACTACCACACCTTCGAGATTGTCAGTGGCCCGTGAACCCATCGCCGACGACTCTGAATCCGACAGTAATGATGGTGACTTGCACCCACCAACCTGCAGGGTTGCACCAAGCTGTGCCCTATGACCTCCCTGAGAGCCTCGCGCAGTCCTGGGGGCTGGAAGCACCACATGGTCAAAATAGAGAGCCCCGCAAGGGCCCATCGGGGAGCCCGTGAGGTCCCATCGGGGAACCCCATGACGTCTGCCATCAGGGAGCCCCATGAGGTCCTGTGAGGTCCCCGTGAGGTCCCACCAGGGAGCCCCATGACGTCCCATCAGGGAGCTCCATGAGGCCCCATCAGGGAGCCTGCTGAGGTCCCATCAGGGAGCCCTTCGTGGCCCCAAAACAAATCCAAAGCTAAAATAAACGGGAGGCAAACTAACCCCGACCCACCCACCATCCCTGGCTCACACCCTGCCAGGGCTCCCACCCTGGCCGAGAGCCCATCAGGTCCCGACCACAAAAACAACAACAACGAAAACACACATAAACAAAAACACAACCCACTAAAAACTGCACACACCGAGAGCCCTGTGAGGTCCCCGACACTGCACCCACACAGGGAGCCCCTGCTGGTCCGGGATACACCGGGTGTGACAGCCTCGACCCCAGCGCCCACAATGTTGGCTCCTGCTTCGATCACCAATGGAGTGGGTGCTGGGGCCGCGGATGCGGATGCCAAGTCACACCTACCAACCCGAGTCCAGGAGCTCTGTTGGCCCTGGATCACCCACCCTGCGACGGGAACCTGGAGGACCAACTTGCCCCCATGGCCCTGTTGCCAATGACACCGGATCCCGCTTTGCTCTCCGGTCAAGGTACAGGACCGTGGGCCCCAAGAACGTGTTGCCACCTGCCGGGCCACTGCCGCTACACACAACCACTGCACTGATGCCACAAATAGCCCCCCGCACCCGGTTCCGCCCCACAAGTAGAAGAACTGGAAGAGAAGAAGGAGAAAAACAAACAAAAAACTACCAAAAACGGCCCCGTTTAAACAATGCTGCAGTCCTGCAGCCACTGACCGCTGGGTCACGAACCCCCCCATAAGCAATGCCTCAGGGTCAGTTCATGACCAGCCCCAGACATCATGCTGCCGGCATTATGACCCGATATCCTATTCAGTGACATTATCCTGACGCTCAGCCACCCAGTCCTTTCCATATGCCGATAATCAGGCTAGGAAGCAACAAGTATCAATTTTATATGTCATCGGTTTGACTCGACCGGGAACCAAACCCCCGACTTCCGCACGCGAGGCCCGCACTCTACCGATTCGGCCACCGCGCTCGGTCACTGAGTGGGATATTGGGTCATGGTTGTATTGGAGCTGGACTAAGAAGACATCAAGCAGTGTTCATGCGATATAACAAAGTGCGTAGCCTTGGTGAAGTCACGTGACTTGGGGACGTGGCCTTGATGCTCCCTCCTCTCCCCCCACCAGATGTCGGGATAAATAACAAAAACAAGCCACTCCTTTATCAGTGGCGGGCAGCGGGTGTTTGGTCTGCAATCTGCTCGAATGGGTTGTCTGGTATTTTAATGTGTTCAGGTCGGGGCGCGTCGGTCACATGAGGCTGGGAAGTCAGACACGTGTACTTTATAGCCCTGTCACACTATGATGCATCACGCAAGCCTGCACCTACATATGTGATTTTGCGCCAATACCTCGGTGTACATCGATATGCGTTACTTGAATGTTATGCTTCGTTATGTGTAAGTTGGTATATGTCGATGTACATCGATGTTCGTTGTTATACAGCGTTGCTCATTAAGGGGTCGCAAAAGTTTTGTGCAGGCACAAAACTTTCAACGTTCGACAACATGTGGCTTTTATGTCAGGCATACACTATGGATATGTTAGACATATGTTGATGTATGTTAGACATATGTTAGACAACCGTTGTTCACTACCTAGCACTACGTTGACCTATGTCAGTCAGATGGTGAGCTAGCAGAAATGTACAGTCCATGTATTGACAACGTATTGACAATGTATGGATAATGTAGGTCTAATGTATATTTTGCGTGTCTCCAGTGTCTTGACATATGTAATGTATAAGGCATACTTCTGGCAATCGAATTACGTATATAATGTTCACCAGTGTTCTGTGAGCGTACTGTGAGTGTATTGCGAGCGTTTTTTGCCGGGAGGCACATTAGCCATATGTTGGCCATACGTTGGCCCTACCTTGGCCATACGCTCTGCTACTTTGCATATACGGTATGTATACGTCCAACTTTGCCCCCAGCGGCGAAAGGTTTGATGAATCTCGACATTTGAAAGTGATTTTAGCCATTGGCCACGCGCTTGCGCGATGCGTCATAATGTGACAGGGCCATTACAGGACAGTCAGTCAAAGCTGCATAGTCCGATGAAGCATCAACTTTTTAAAACAAAGACACTCATCTAGATTTTATCATACATATCTAACTTGAGCCGTGTTTACACGGGCAATTGTAAAGCGAATTAGGCAAAGCGATTTATATGAAGCGAATTAGGGGCCCGGTTACACACTGAGCAGTTTAAGGCGGAAATCGATATCTACGCATGAGCAAGTCCAGACTAACCAGCGCCAGTTTGGGTTCGTCGACATCACCATGAGAGAGTGTGGGTTCGACCTAGATATGTATGGACTGAATCGTATTGGTTTGGAACGGTCAAAACTTGTGCTGGGCAGTGAAACCCTAAAAATAAATGATGAAAAGAATATCTGTCCACAGCTAGCGGTTTCATAGACCAAATTATATAATATGCGCTTTTGATCGACCGGAAAGTTAACAAACTAAGGTCTCGACTGTGCATGCGTGTGAGGTGCTTAAGCTAGTTCGCTTCATATAAACTACCTCGCGAGGCAGTTTATATAAAGCGAATAATATGAATCGATTCAGCCCTAATCCGCCTCAGAGTCGCGTTTACACGGCGAATGTAAGGCGAACTAGGCAAGGCGCATTATTTGAGGCGTTTTAACTCGCCCGTGTAAACACGGCTTTAGATACTGATGCACTTATTAAACATGTGTTGCCACAAAGCAGGGTGTATTGAGTCAATTTAACAGAACCTGTTACTGCATAAGAATATGGTGTCAGAGTTTTGACATGTTTGCCCCAAAATTACTTTAGGATATTTGCACTTCAAATAACTGAAACGATATCCAGTTAAAATAAGATACTTCAAACTAATGCACGGTCGATTACAACAATCAATTTAATATATTTATCTCAGAGAAATGCAGAAACTCAAAAATATTGGGCTATGCCACGTTAATCTCACATTCCATAGGTATGATTTCATACACAATGTGTGATATGCATAATTGTAATGGAAGCGGCGGTGAGTCCATGAGGGGAACACCATACATCTGACTTTGTACACTGAATCAAATCTTCACCCATATTGGCTGGTTCATTTTCATATGTAATGTGTGTAAGTAGCGCAGGAGTGCAGCGTTAGAGCACATACACTGCATACCATTTACATTATGACGTATGTGACGTATGTGATGTATCTGAAGTATGTGATGTATGTGACATATGTGACGTATGTAACATATGTGATGTATGTGACGTATGTGATGTATGTGACGTATGTGAATTATGTGATGTATGTGACGTATGTGACATATGTAACATATGTGATGTATGTGACATATGTGACGTATGTGACGTATGTGGTGTATGTGACGCATGTGACGTATCTGATGTATCTGACGTATCTGACGTATCTGACGTATCTGACGTATGTGATGTATGTGACTGACGTATGTGACGTATGTGATGTATGTGCATGCATACTGCTTATTGTATTCATGGAGTGCGATAATCGGATATGTGATATGTGCATAGTATATCGCTGATATGTTTTGTTGTGTCTTTAGAATGCTAACTTGACTTGGATATGGTGATCTGGAAATGATTGTGCCTATACAATACCGAGACTTTTGTTCGGATTTCCTCCTTATTATCCTAGTAATGCATCATTTGCATCATTTCTGTTGATCTTAGTGCTTAGGACTACGCCTTTGTGCACTTTCCTGGTAATTAGCACTGTGTTTTCATTAGTAATCCACACTATTTTTATGGAGCCCCCTACACTGCGTGTTTCATCGGCGCCATCTTTTAAATTTACTGCGTAGTGGCAATTATCATTAGGGCTGGAAGACCAGTGCATTAGCACTGGCAACATGTTCTCCAGAGGAATAAAAACATTTGAACAACAAAATATCATCGAGAATGAATAAAGTTGTAGTGGTCATGTTAGAGGGCCAGTAACATGTTATGTAACGCTTAGGTGTGTCAGCGGACGCGGTCGCGAATCGGTAGAGCGCTGGTTTCCCAGGCGGAAGGTCGGGAGTAATAGTCACATCCGAGTAAAACCAATGACTTGTAGAATTGACACTTGTCGCTACCTAGCCTAGTCCTCAGCATTAATAGGATAGGACAAGGACTGGTTAGCTCAGTATTAGGATAATGTGACAGTGTGGGATATCAAGTCATGGTACCAGCAACCTGGTATCCCGGTGGGGCAGCACTATAAAGTTGCCATGGGTGCATACTGTCACAAGTTGGTACCCGTCCTGATATCACTTTAGGGTAGGTTGGTTGTTGGAGATTTATGTCCGGGCAACATCTAAGGTCATATCAGGACGGTATAACCTTAGATGCTGCTAGGACGTAAAACAACAACAAACAACAAACAAACATTATATGATGCGTGGTTTAGCGTTACGGAGCGTCACATGGGAATGGGTGTCTAATTTTTGTTTTTTGTTTTAAGCATAATACATCCATGTTACAGATTATTTGAACAGGCCCTTAAGGCCCTGTCAGATTACGACTCATCTCACAAGCGTGCGGCCAATGTGTAGAATCACTTTTTTACGTAGAGAAGTGTCAAACTTATCGGTTCAGGGGGCAAAGTTGGACTTATGCATAACCTATACATAGCGTATGGCAAACAAATGACCAACATATGGCTAATGTGCTTCCAGGCGAAAAACGCTGAACATTACATACGTTATTCGATCGCCAGAACTATGCCTCATACGTTACATACATCAAGACACACTGGAGAAATGCTAAACGTATGTTAGATGTGCATTAGACGTATGTTATCCATACGTTTTCAGTATGCGGACTGTACATTACCACTGCCTTTGATGTAGGTCAAAGTGGTGCAACATAGTGAACAACGTTTGTCTAACATACGTCTAACATACATCGACGTATGCCTAATGCATATATAACGTGCGGCCAACGTAAAATCCACACGTTGTCAAACATTGATGTACATCGAAATTGTTGTGCATGCACAAAACTTTGCCAACCCCCTGACGCACGACACCGTATCTCAATGAATGTTGACGTACGTTGATGTATACCAACGAGCGCCTAATGCGCGGATAACCCATAACGACGTATCCCGATGTAGCTGGGGAAAATCACATACATCGGTGTACGTCGGTGCAATGTGTCGTAATGTGAATGTGACAGCTCCTTACTGGTCCTATAAGTCAGAGCGGACGCCACTTTCTGAATGAAGTGGCGCACGTGCTAAGGGCATCCGGTCAGCGACCAGCGTCCGTCTCTGATCGATTAAGGGCACTGCGCTGCGGGGTTTCCCTTTGAATAGCAAAGCGTTCTCGTATCCTCCCTGGAAATAGCCAACAAGCCAACTCATATCAGGGGTAAGCGCACTCTGTTTGGGATGAAAGCAGACCGCTGCCTTTACACAATCCAACGCTTCTTTGTTTTGTGTTAAACATATCGATTCATTAAAATGGAGAAGATTTAGCCAAAAGAAAATAAATAGCCTTATACATACATTTTGGTAGTTTATTGAAGATCTGATCATGTTGAATTAACTGCGCAGTCGTTATATGACTATTCGGTGTATGTTAAAGGTGCATAGGATGATGGTTTTGAGTTTCTGCCATTATCTGAGATGAGTACATTAGATGGGTACTTCCAGGGGCGTAGCTAGGCGTACGCGCGTATGCCAAGACATCCACATCGTTTTGTCAACAACAAAATCAAATTAAAAAATAATAAAGAGCGAGAGAGAGGAGGCATGTAGTAGTCCGGAGTGTCGAAAACTCAAGCCTAAAATGTGTAAAATCCGCCAGCTTAAGCTTAAGCGGCCCCCTAAACCCCCTGCCGAAATTAGGAGTACACATCGTTCAAGGTCTAGCTACACCCCTGACTTCTAATCTTCTTCATTTTAGTGTTAAATACATTTCAATTTAAACGTCTAATTTCAGAGATAGTAAAATGAAAACGTAACAGATTAATATGAATTTTAGAGATAGTAAAATGAAAACAGAACAGATTAATGTAGGCAACCACATTAAAATGCTGACACCGTATATTGCAGTAACAGGTTGTATTACATTGATTTAGTATCTCTTATGCAGCAATAAATGAATAATAAGTACACCTATATCTAAGTTCGATATGTAGAATCAAATCTAGGTAAGCATTTTTTAAATGTGATGCTTTCATCGACCTTTGCAGCCTGAATGAAATAACACATTTAGAATGGGATATTTGAGATCAAACCCAGTAGGTCGGGATTGGTCAGCCCACATGCTGAGTATCCCATGGCTCTTATTCGTAGTTCTGTCACACACAGAAGGGAAGGATAAATTTACATAGGTTATAAGGCATACTCAAAAACCTGCAATATGCCCTATCCTACATCACTGAGGAAAGTCATTAGTGTTCAATGACATTAATAGCCACAGACGGCAGAAACACCGAGCCATTGCTGAAGCCCTAAATAACTCCGATGGAATGGGCTGTTTAAACCTATATAAATAATAACTTATATTTGATCATCATAATGTCATGGGAGGGTGTTTTTACTAATAGAAAATTGCACCTGGAGTGGGGTTTGAATCCACACTGCTTGCAATTCCGAGGCTGGCGTTCTAATAATTAGAGTATCCCGATACAATCACCATATACGCAGCTACTTTTATGTCTATATGGCTGTTTGCCAGAGAGGTCAGTGTAGACAAAGACCCTATAATACTAAGATGGCTCACTCAGCCCGTACTGTGTAATCAAAATGATCAAACCCACCACTTGGTACGATCGCTGTTCTCTTGGTTAAACAGTTGCTATATTATATGTATAAATGTATATATGAATGTGAAAGATGTGTGATGATGGCGATGCTGATGATAATGCTGATGATGATGTGTATTTGTTCATTGCGATTTCATATTGATGTGTATTCAGTAGAGTTACCTATCTCATGTATAATATACAATTGTATGTATTTACATGTGAAAGACCAACCAGCAGCTGGGCTGATCAAACCCACCACAAGGTGGCACTGCAAAATTTACATTACCATGGGAGAGATAGGGAGTGAAGTGAGCCGTCTTAGTGTTATAGGGTCTTTGGTGCAGACTACGATACCCATCTTCCTTGAATGGTAAGACTTTTAAGTCGTTAATGCTTACAATCACATCCACACAAGCAACGCACTTATTTGTTGTTGTTGTTTTACGTCCTAGCAACATCTAAGGGCATATCAGGACGGGTACCGACTTGTGACAGTGAACACTCATGGCGACTTTTTAGTGCTGCCCCACTGGAAGACCAGGATGCCAGCACCATGACCTGATATCCCACTCAGTCACATTATCCTGACACTGAGCCAACCAGTCCTTGCGCTATCCTAATACTGCCGAGCGGCAGGCTAGGAAGCAACAGGTATCAATTTTTGAAGTCATTGGTTTGACTCGACCAGGGTTCGAACCCACGACCCCACGATCTACCCTCAACCCCCAACCCCCAGCCCCCAGCCCCCAGCCCCCAGCCCCCAGCCCCCAACCCCCAACCCCCAACCCCCAACCCCCAACCCCCAACCCCCAACCCCCAACCCCCAACCCCCAACCCCCAACCCCCAACCCCCAACCCCCAACCCCCAACCCCCAACCCCCAACCCCCAACCCCCAACCCCCCAACCCCCAACCCCCAACCCCCAACCCCCAACCCCCAACCCCCAACCCCCAACCCCCAACCCCCAACCCCCAACCCCCAACCCCCAACCCCCAACCCCCAACCCCAACCCCCAACCCCCAACCCCCAACCCCCAACCCCCAACCCCCAACCCCCAACCCCCAACCCCCAACCCCCAACCCCCAACCCCCAACCCCCAACCCCCAACCCCCAACCCCCAACCCCCAACCCCCAACCCCCAACCCCCAACCCCCAACCCCCAACCCCCAACCCCCAACCCCCAACCCCCAACCCCCAACCCCCAACCCACAACCCACAACCTTCAACTCCCAACCCCCAACCCTCAACCCCCAACCTCAACCCCCAACTCCCAACCCCCAACCCCCAACCCCCAACCCCCAACCCCCAACCCCCAACCCCCAACCCTCAACCCCCAACCCCCAACCCTACCGCTCCCCAATCCGCTACCAACCACCCATCTCCCTGACCCCGGTGTGTTCAGAGGTAGTAGGCAGTGTGCAGCGAAGAGGGTCTGGGCTCCATTATTAGGTGTCGCACTCAGGCTTATTACCGTTCGGGAAAATGCTGCCTGAACGTTTATCATTGCAATCCAAAGGTGATTTATTGCCGCTTCGCTGCACTACTACTGCATGCTATATTGTGCCACGTGGCCCAGTTTCTCTATATGTCAGGGTGGAATTTAAGGAAAAGGTATATGCCTAAGTAATTTGCCAGGTTACTAAGCTGGTGGAAATAAACTGATGAGAAGATGATGTTATCAGATTATATGAGATTCAGAAGCGAGATTACGCAGTTTGTCCAAGTACAGCCAATTTGCTGACCTGGGCATAGAGAACGAGACGAGGAGGATTGGAGAAACAACATCATTTTTATTGCTATGTGCGTCACGGTCTTCGGCTCAAATGCCGATAATATGTTCATATGTCAGTTCTGCGAAGAAGGCGTCTCACATAGCAAGCGAGTAATGTGAACGAGTGAGAACATTCCACCGCATGTAATATGAACGCCCACAAGGCAATATGCGCAATGTGGCTTTCAGAATTTGAACTCCAAGGTATGATTTGACGTCTTAAGTCATAATACAAAAGAATGGTCAACTATGTTGTGGCATTCTCTGTGGCGGAGTGGTTAGAGTGTCTGACTTTTTTCTAGGTCAGACTCCTAATCTGAGGGTCGGCGGTTCGATTCCCCATGCCCCCAGCTCTGCCAATTTGGATTTCCACCGCTGTGTATAACTTACAGCGTCATCAAAGGCCAGTTGCTCTCATACCATGTCTATGTGCTGTGGGAGGTTAAAAATCCCTTGGTTCAGTAAAAGTGTAGGCTCGGGCTTTGTATCGACCAGCAGTGGAGAGGGGAAGACCAGTCGTCTGTGAGTGGGATTTCCCCTGCTTGGGACAACTAATCTACCAAAAAAACAAAAAAAATGTTCACACTTCCTGTCTACCATTCGCTATATCGCTATATGTCCAGGTCATGGTACACTAGCGTTGTAATCTGCACTGACTTCACAGGCAAGCGACCTCAGCTACAGGTAGGCAGGGGCATGTGCATTGTGTAGCAGTTCGTTAGGACCCTCACTACCACGTGGTGAGGGTCATGACTGAGCTTGACCCTAGTGACACGCAGTATCAGCAGATGGCAGCAGACACACAGGAATAGTCCTGATGGCGACCCATTCCACCCATGGCTAGCACCCCCCCCGCCCCCCGTCCACCCCCCGTCCACCCCCAGTCCACCGCCGTCCACCCCCTGTCCACCCCCGTCCACCCCCCGTCCACCCCCCCATTCACCCCCCGTCACCCCCCCGTCCACCCCCCCCGTCCACCCCCCCCCCCTCCACCACCCCGTCCACCCCCCGTCCCCCCCGTCCACCCCCCGTCCACCCCCCGTCCACCCCCCGTCCACCCCCCGCCCCCCAATCCACGCGCCGTCCACCCCCCCCCGTCCACGCCCCCGTCCACGCCCCGTCCACGCCCCCGTCCACGCCCCCGTCCACGCCCCCGTCCACGCCCCCGTCCACGCCCCCGTCCACGCCCCCGTCCACGCCCCCGTCCACGCCCCCGTCCACGCCCCCGTCCACGCCCCCGTCCACGCCCCCGTCCACGCCCCCGTCCACGCCCCCGTCCACCCCCCCGTCCACCCCCCCGTCCACCCCCCCGTCCACGCCCCCGTCCACGCCCCCGTCCACCCCCCCCCGTCCACCCTACGTCCACCCCCGTCCACCCCCCCCCCCCCCCCGTGGGAGGTTACCTGTGATCTGTGTGGGCGCTGACAACTCACTCTTATTCTGCATCCCGACGGATGTTCGACCTCGATTGGGTGGGTGGTGAAATAATCAGTGATATGTGAGCTGTGAAGTGAGTGGGTCGATAAGGTAGGAGGAGGAGTGGGGTGAGGATAGATGGAGTGTGAAAGTTTTGTGAATTTACACAAACGGGGTAAATTCCAACTACAAACAATCAGTCTTCCTGAGTACATTGCTCATTCTCATATCCCAGTGATGCCAAGTGCCGGGCCAGATATCGACAAATGTAAATGTTAAAGAAATGTATTCAACACCGCTGGGGTTTGAAACATATGACCTGCCACATAAAAAGTGGCTGCCCAACTCACCCCAGAATTGATAAGACGAATGGATTCTGGGAAAGCCAGAAGGGGGCAGCACCTGCCTCTTGTGGTGAAATAGTTGTGCGATCAACAGTGTGATGCAACGGGTTATGTTTTCATCGGGATTGCGTTGCGCGCGCACTTCTCAGCTATCGGAGATAGGACATTTAGATTCTGCTCCCAGTTTGGGTGTGGCGTAGCTGAGCAGCTTATATTCAGAGTAGAGCAGCGGAATGACCCCATTTCCGGTTGTTTCATTCGCTCACAGCTGCACATGTCAAGTTAGTGGAGTGTCGAACCATCAGAGGCGCCACCAGTTTCAAATCAATTTCACAAACCTGGCGTTCCTCGGCACCAGCCGGGTCGCAACCAGGCCAGAAGTGATGTCACACCCAAAGTTTACAAACTGCCAGTTTCAGATCAATTTCACAAACCTGGCATTCCTCGGCACCAGCCGGGTCGCAACCAGGCCAGAAGTGATGTCACACCCAAAGTTTACAAACTACCAATTCCAGATAAATTTCACAAACCTGGCGTTCCTTGGCACCAGCCGGGTCACAACCAGGCCACAAGTGACGTCACACCTGCAGTGGCGTTCCTCGCCGCCAGCTGGGTCACAACCAGGCCAGAAGTGATGTCACACCTGCAGTTTACAAACTGCCAGTTTCAGATCAATGTCACAAACCTGGCATTCCTCGCCACCAGCCGGGCCCCAACTAGTCCGGAAGTGACATCACAACCTCAGTTTATAAACTGTCAGTTTTACAAACCTGTCTTTCTTTGGCACAGCCGGGCCGCAACCAGGCCGGAAGTGATGTCACACCTGCAGTTTACAAACTACCAGTTTCAGATCAATTTCACAAACATGGCTTTCCTCGCCACAGCCGAGCCGCAACCAAGCCGGAAGTGACATCACAACCACAGCTTACAAACTGTTGCATAGGACTTCCGTACCTTGTGGAGGTACGTCTGGGCCTTGCATTGTACATGTAGGTTGTGGGTTCGATCACTAGTCGAGTCAAAATCTCTAAATGAATTGATGCTTGTTGCTACTTAGCTTGGACCTCGGGAGTTACCATGATATGACAAGGATAGTGTGTGGGAAATGTCCTGATAATGTGTCTGGGATACAGTATGGTATTTCAGTTATTCTGTCATCTGTGCACGGCGCTACAAATTGCGTCCCCTTCCTGATATGCTATCAGATATTGTTAGAGCGTAAAACCCTGACTACCCACCTACTTGCGAGGCTGTGGTCTTGGAGTAGGTTCCTGAATGGAGGTCTATGTGATAAAGTTACAGTGTTAGTTCAGCCTTGGGAGGTCTTTGTTTCTTTGGACGACTGCACATTTTATGCCTAGTACCCACCTCCCGTTTACGATTCGCGCCCTAAAACTCGTGACTCGACCCGACCCGCTTAAAACTGACAATGGGCCGATTCATTTTTCGAATCGCGAATCGCAATCGTAATCGGCCCGTTTTAGCCCTAAAAACTGAGTTTTATACGCAAATCGCAATCGCGGGGAGCGCACACCTAGCGATTTTTGTGCGCAAAATGGGCAGTTTTCGATCGTATACGGGAGGTGTGTACGCACAAACAGTAGGTGTGTACCAGGCATAAGGGAACGCTTTGATAGGATAGCCCCCACCTCCACCTCCCCCTCCATCGTCACCTCCACACCACCTCCACCTCTGTGTCAAACGTACCCCAAATCCACCTCAACACCAATATCATCCCCTTCCCGCCGCCAGTCCTCCTCCAACACAACCTCCACCTCCACCCCATCCACCTAGCCCGTCCTGATATGACCTTAGTTGTTGCCAGGACATAAAGTTCCAACAACCACCAACCAAAAACCAACTACATCCACCCCCACCCCTCCCCACCTCTACTTCCACCCCACTCCACCTTCACCTCCACCTCCAATCAACTCAACCCAACATCCATCTTAGCTCCAGTGTGCCACCAAAACCATCACCCCCCCCCCCCCCACCTGCCTCTGCGCGCGCATCCCGGCAGCTATCACTCAGCTTCCGGTGAGTCCGGACGTAATGATGCTGGTTTCATCTGTGGGGAATTCGAAGGATGGTGAAGAGAAGAGGACTCTTGGGGAAGGAGGAGGGGACGGGAGGTGGGAGGGTGAGAGGAGGTGGGAGGTGGGGAGGGAGGGAGGTGAGGAGAAGGGGTGAGGGGCGGGGGAGTTGAAAGGGGGGGGGGAGTGAGGAGTGATGGAGAGGAAGGGAGGGGAAGAAAAAGGATGGGTGCAGGAGGGGAAGATGTGTGGGTAGAGGAGGGACATGGGAGGAGTGGAGGAGAAAGGAGGGAGAGAATGGGATAAAACAGTAGGGACGGGAGGGGGGGGGGTTTGTTTGTTTGTTGCTGTTTTACGTCCTAGCAACATCTAACGTCATATCAGGAGAGGGGGGGGAGGAGTAGTCAATAGTCAGTGATGCATCAGGGAAGAAGGAGGGGTTGTGGACAACGGTCAGGGAGAGAGGGAGGCTGGGAGTAGGGGACCTGGTGGGGAGGGGTTTGGGGTGTGTGTGTTGGGGAGGGGGGGGCGGTTGTCAGGGTAGGAGAGCGATAACCCGACAGCACCGAGCGCCCCCTGACAACGTCCGCTGTTATTCCGTATGTACTCCGCCAGATGGCGCCACATGTGGGGAATAAATATGTGGCACCACACGGAACCCGCCGCAAGGGGCTCCTGTTTTTTGTCGTGGAGCGGGGTGGGGAGAGGAGGGGAGAGTTCTTCTTTGTCTGTGTTTTTTCACTGTCGGCCCAGTGCAGTTGGCGATATGTCGCAATTAGTGCTGGATCGCACTGTAGGGTTCCGCAACAGCAGTGCGCATGCTTTGGTTAAGTTTTGCAATTCAGCAGTCTCTAGGTCTGATTCTGTTCAACGATTCTACTTATGTTATGCAGGGTCCATATGGGGTCTGATAAGTCTTGAATAGTCTTGAACTTCATTTCACCATTTCAAGGCCTTGAAAAGCCTTGTATTTAACCTATTTTGGGTGATCAGTCTTGAAAAGCCTTGAATTCCATTAAACTGTCCCCACTGATCTAAATTATTTCAAAATCGCCATTCGCTATTGTTGTTTTTTCCTGAAATCCCAATGAAAATAATCTGGAATTCCTATCAAAAACCGCCTTGAAAAGCCTTGAAATAGCTTTGAATTCCCTAAATGCCCTGGTTATGTTATTGCTGTGTTTGTACATGCCCTTTACAAAGTTGATACTTCAACGCTCATGTACTTACATTTCTACCATTCCTATTATATTATGTTATTGCATAATTTCTACAATTCTTTATACTTACAAAGTGTATTATCATTAAATATAATTGTCAGGCTATTGTTGCGTGTCCAACATTTAAGTTATATTATATTATTCCAGTATTCATATATTTCCTTTAAGCCCAGTTACACCTACCTGGACGAGCCCCGGATTTTTAGCCGGACCACCCCTGGAACTGTCCCCCGGACTGTCCTGGACAGCCCCGGATAAAATCGCTATTTTGGTAATTTTTGGCCTCGTGGTCACATCTACCCGGAAGAGGTCCGGACTAGGCATGGACCAGAGACCAGACTGCACCCGACTGAGCCGGACCCCCCCTCCCCCAACGGACTACCCGGTGTATCCACGGAGTAGTCACGGATCAGTCCCAGACTTGAAGTGGACTTGCTCCTGCTATATATATATACAAAAATGGGGCTCATCCTGGAGTGGACCATGGTAAACCGTGGCGATCCGTGGCTCATCCATGGCCATCTGGCATGTCCGGGTCTTATCCAGGCAGTCCGGGGGTGATCCATGGCTATGTCGGGGACAGTCCGGGCAAGTCCGGTGTCGTATCGTCAGCGGCCTGTCATCGTCAGCGGCCTGTCGTCGCTTCTGCGCATGCGCGGATTTTCGCACGTTGCGGCGATCACTGCTATTTGTTTTGTTTACACTCGGCGATTCGACGCTGATCGAGCTGCTACGTTAATATCGCTTGGAATTTAAGGTTAATTTAATTAAATTTCATTATTTGAGTATGTAATTCTGTTAAATATGATCGCATTCAATAGATTTCGGCCTAATCGGTCCCTAACACAGCCGGGTACCGTGCCTGAGCTTGTAGCCGGCGAGGGAATGGGTCTTTTGCATATGTCTTAAAATCCGCGCATGCGCAGAAGCGACGACAGGCCGCTGACGATGACAGGCCGCTGACGATACGACACCGGGCTGGTCCGGGTTAAACCGTGGCTAAAACGTGGCTCATCTGGGTCGAAAAACGCCTGGACAGCCGCGGACTGCCCCAGACGCGGCACGGACTACCCCGGTCCATCCCCAGACTACACTGACCACCCCCAGATTACCCCTGGATCATCCTGGACGATGCCGGATCGCAAAATTCCCCAGACCGCCCCAGATGTTTTAAACATTAAACAAATTCCGGGGTGGACCCCGGATGAGGCCGGACCAGCCACGGGTCACCAAGGATCACCAAGGATCACCAAGGACCAGCCACGGATGAGCCACGGATCATGCCGAATCGCCACGGACCATGCCGGATCACGGTCCGGGGCTCGTCCGGCCCTAGATAAAAGATTTACCCGGTACTTGTAGTACACAGGTGAATGACAACGTAGTGTAAATACGGGGGAAAATAGCTTTAGTATGGGACATGAACTAGAAACTGTGGTTCCAGGATCAAATGGCTACATATATCGGTACAGAGTTGGTGAAATGGGAGAGAAGGCAAAAACACAAGATGGCGGCCGCAGAACGCTGTCGATTTCACTTTTAAATTGCATTAAATTAGATATTATATTATATTTTTCAACTCAAAGGTAGCGGGCTATCAATAAGACATATGTAAAGAATAAATGTTGCTTCTTAGATTGTGAAATTAGGCTCTCAATTCATTGACCCGTTTTTTCGACAGCTTTTAAATAGGGTTGGTTTGCACCCCTACTGCAGCAGTACGGGGTGAATCTTGTATCTAGTCCGGCCCCTGATCCGGGTAGGTGTAACTGGGGCTTTACAGAGTTTATTACAATACTCATCTGATTACATTTCTAATATATATTTGATATTATCTTAGTTCAGCATTTACACATTCATTTTGCAATGCTTGTCACAATTTTCATGCCGTGACATTTTCACCATGTATGTAGCTCATGGGGCTGTCACACTACGACGTAACGACGTCAACGTAGGGAGAACGTGAAGAACGTTGAACTTCTCGGCGTAGTATGCAAATTTGGGCACAAGTTGAACGTGAATGCTGCGTAGTTGATGAGAGCGTAACGTCGGTAAAGCGTAGTGATAGCATAGTTCAACGCGAGAGGACAACGTAATTACGCTGACGGTACATTATTAACGTTATTCGATCGCCAGAACTACGTTGCTTTACGTTACCTTACGTTACTTACATCATGAAATGTTGGCGAAACGTTTGGCGTACATTCTCCAGACGTTTTCCTGATGTTTTCCTGACGTTTTCCTGACGTTCCCATTACGCCGTGTGTACATTTCCACTGGCGTTAATGTGGGTCGACGTAGTGGAACGTAGTAGAACGTACTAGAACGTAGTGACCAGCATTTGACTAACATCCGTTTAATGTCATTGACGTTCGCCGAACGTTTACAGAACGTACGGCAAACGTAAACCCTTACGTTCTAGTTACGTCAAAAGTTTTGAACAGGTTCAAAACTTTGATGCACACCGACGTAACACGACGTAACGTGACGTAGCTCGACGTCAGTCTAACATCATTCTGACGTCATCATAACGTAATCCAACGTACGTCAACGTAATGACGAAAGATCTCCACGTCAGGCTTACGTTGGCTCATTACGTCGTAGTGTGACAGGGGTATCATGCTTTCGATATTTACATTGCACCTTCAACATTTCAACACTCCTTTGTTTAACGCTCATTACTCTTCCGTTAGTAACACTTGTCATAATGAGTAATGTCAGTAACACAATGAGCATTTCACCGATGTGAGTAATCTTGAGTTGTGCGAGGAACGTTAGTAAAGGTGAGTGATATGATATCATGAGTAATGTGGGTAATTTCTAAATAACGGGAACAAGGTCAGTAGCCTTGAATAACATGAGTATTGTAACGTGAATACTGTGATTAAGGTGAGTAATGCTTTTGGAAGTGAGTACCATGATTTGTGTAAGTGATGTGAGTAGGAACAGCAATGTAAAGTGTGTGAATATGATGAGTAATCTGAACGGTGGAAATAATGTCAGGAAACTGAGTAATATAGGTGGTGTCAGTTATGCGAGCATCATAAGTAAAGTGAGTGATATATGCTATGTGGGTGAAGGAAATGATGTGATTTAGATGAGTGATGTCATTCATGTGACTAAGGTGAATAACAGGTAATGTGAGTAATGTGAGCAATCTGAGTAATGTGAGTAATGTGAGTAATGTGCGTAATGTGAGTGGGGTGAGTGAGGTGAGTAATGTGAGTAATGTGTGATATGTGAGTAATGTGAGTGATCTGAGTGAGGTGATTGGTGTGAGTAATGTAAACAATGTGAGTAATGTGAGTAATGTGAGTCATGTGAGTAATGCGAGTAATGCGAGTAATGCAAGTAATGCAAGTAATGCAAATAATGCGAGTAATGTGAGTAATAGAGAGCAGCCAGCCTCCTTCACACTGTGGGATGCTTGGTCGTTGGACCCTTCAGCAGGGACTAATTTAGACGCAGGTCTCCTTAAATTATTTTCCCATCTGTATTCATCAAGATTGATTCATCCATTAGTTAATTGTGATTGATTGGGTGTTCTCCCTCCTAGCAAGGTCTGAGGTCATTCATCTATATGGGTCGTTCTCAGAAACTGTGTACCACTTGAGGTAGTTTACTTGAAATGCACATTTCAAAGGAACCCATTATTGGAATGTCAATATTTAGATTTCATCATTTAGCCCAATAATATGGGAGATATTTTAGATCAAAAGTAAATGTTAATATTGAATATTATGTATCTTATTGTGATGGATGTAGCTAAATAAATAGAAAATTACATCACTAATTTGTGACATTGTCAACAGTATTGAAAATAAAGTGTCACAAACTTAATCAAAACCTCTGAACAACAACCCATTTCACTTCAAATGGTCATATACCATGTCTTCATTAAGTTGGAAACATTTATTTCTTTTTAAAAAATATTTAAAAAAAATAGTTGATCTTTTCTGGAATGATTAACATCATAACATTTGTTTCCACTTGAAAGTATTATCAAACTCTGCATCAAACACTTAGTACACATACAGTACAGGAACTATTTTCACCATTTCACACTCTATGCATGGACCCAGTTATGGTATAGTAAAAGATCAATCCTGAAATTACTCCTAAACATTGAAATTTGAGCCAAACATTTGTGTAAAATTGTTGATTCCACTTGGACTGTTACCTTGCTAATATTGTTCTGCTTTTCTCTTTAATCATCACAAATAAGACAAAACCATAGCAATGAGGTTTTAAATTATTATTACTACTGTTTATAAAGCAAGTGGCATGTGAAATGTCCTAAAAATGTCAAGCTTTGTATGGAAAATATTTGATTTTGGAGTCAGATTGGTTTCCATGCTATACTGTTATTTATTGGGTGTGAGCATCATTTGACCTACTTAAAAATGTCAGAATATGTTTATTTCAATTATTCAGATGCAAAAGGAGATACACTTTCAGGTAGCTTGTATATATAGACTTTGACAGTATTTTGATTTTGTGGTACTGATGTCACAGTATTGGTACACAACTTCTGAGAACAACCCATATAGGAACTTTTTTCAGCGTCGAGGTACTGATTTACAAGATGTGAGGTATGCAGAGGTAAATTACTTAGCTATGACAAGTACTACAAAACTGACGAAATAGACATATGAATCAAATTCATTTGCCAAAAGAAATTAATAATAACGAAGTTAAGCATGGCCGGAAGACCAGTGACTTGGCCTTGAAAAAAGGACTGCATTCAGATGAATAAAAATGTTGACCAAAAAGCAAAGATTAAATCGCCATAGTCCAATAAAAGCATCACATTTTTCAACCAAAGCACATAGCTACATACCCGCCCTGGATACTGATGCGTTCATTCAACATTTACTGTTCCAAAGAAGGACGACTGCATCAATTTAATATGGGGCCTGTCACTGCTGAAGCACACGATGTCCAGCACAACAAATTAATTATTCAAGGTTGTACTTAAGAAATCTCCAAAGCAACTATTAAAACCACCATGACACTAATTGAGAAACTATCGCCAATAGATGTAAGCAGCTCTTTGAAGGGATAACATTCAACTCAACAAATGACACATACTATTCAGATCACGAGGGGCGCAATCGATTAATCAACTCGGGTCACCCGAGCCACTTTTTGGCGCATGCGCACATCCTACAGACTCTGGTCAAAAAATTGAATACGCTTCTCGACGCTCGGGGTGGATATAACTACAGCAAAATAGGATTTAAAGTATTTTATGATTGCATAGTTTAGTTATATTTCCATTTGATTAATCTGTGATATTACAACAAAAAAACATGTAGGACTGGTACTGGTAGCTATTTTCCTGCAGGACGGTACCAGCACAAATGTGATGTCATCATTCCTAGCAAACACTAGCTAACAGGTGGGTTACTGGGGTCGGGTCGTTTTGCACACGGCACTTGTTTTTGTCAACTTCACTTGCGGTGTTCGATTTGAAATTCTAGCAACTCGGGTGACCCGAATCACCCAGGTCGTGTTAATTGATTATGCCCACTGGATCAAGTCAAATAGAGTGATTCTATGTTAGCTGCAGAAATCAAGCCATTCAAGCCGAGCAGAGTCGTCTGACTATGAAACGACGACTATGGCTATCATAGGACCTGTTCTGAAAGCATTGTTTCCCGAACCGAAGTTCACAGTGGTAAACTCATGGCCAATCAGATTACGCTTCATAAAAATAGCAAATTTGAGTTCTCTGATTAAATGCCATTAGCAGGACTTACTCCACTTGACCTAATTCTTATTCAAACCAATGTTACAATAATTGTCCACGCCGTGTCTGTATGAGTGGTTAGAAGCCAAGCTTAAATGTCACGCATTAATTGGATGGCTGAGATTTCTGTTTTCCTTCTCCAGAATAAATCTTGTTCAGTAGAGACAGTGACTGACCGTCTGGACATTTCAAATTACTGGGTGTTTTTTTGTTGTTGTTGGTGGTGAAATTGCAATTTTTTGTGGAATTCATGTGAACAGTCAAAATGAGAAACTAGGCAGGGGGAATGTTAATGAAACTGTAGAGAAGTAGACAACAATAGACCTTTCCCACCTAGCATGCTGCACAGTCAGTTGTTGCTACCCATCATATTACTTTTCCCACTTCCATCAGAGGATGGTGGAAATCGCCTATCGGTTTATCCCAGGGGAGAATGTTGGATTTTCTTTTTTAGTAAATAATTTATTCATCTGAAGAATTTTCCCATTTTGTATGTTCATTGTAATAATTGTTTATTCGCTCATCATAGGAAGTGGCACTGCCATTTTCAAGCTATAGGCAAAGTTGGTCCATTGTTTCCCCCTAATTTACAATGTATGGTTGTAACAGGACACTACCTAGCTATACACGTGGAACTAGATAATGAACTGGCTAATGAGGATAGTCCTCAATGATGTAAAAATATGGGGATTTCTTCCAATTGAACTTCTTTGATGGAAATTACAAACACATGATAAATATGAACTCATCTTCCAATCGTTCTACTTGCTATTTACTCAAATACTTGCGAAGCATCAATAAACATTAGGCCATTTATCCTTAGACTGGTCCCACATCGCCTGTTCTCTTTGTAAAAATATACGGATTTTCGGTTCAGAATTATATATTGGAGCATTATTATTCTTGGGCGAGGGAGTGGGGACGAGGTTATGTAATCTAAAAGCAATGGTGTCACACTCACACTATGACATGATATAAGCTATGTGTAATATATGGTCATACATGATGCCTAAGATTATGATGTTTGTTTGTTTGTTGTTGTTTTACGTCCTAGCAACATCTAAGGTCATATCTAAGATTATGAAGAGATGTTCCTATATAAGCGACAGTTCCTGTTTTGGTGACATGTTTCCTCTATGCACCCATACAGAGTACAAGTGGAGGAGAAGGATATTTTTAATATATATATATTTGTAACTGTCTGCAACTACCTGTTACCACAGTGCCGATGGGAAAGCACACCAGCCTAATGTGCATACAGTATGGACACCACCTACAGCTGGGTTGAGTGACAGCCACCCATACTGGGGGTGTCGCCCTCCCAGCCTATGGAGGGTGCCTGATTGGCTGGCTGTGGGATGCCCAGTCACCTGCACTCCCTTGACCACCTGACCACATTAGCTTCACTTTGATATTAATTATTCAAGAAACTGCTCCAGACACAATTGAGAGATCACTCTACTCCTGGCTCTTGAGTGAGACACCTACTCTTGAGCAGGGACCCAGACACTCTGTCTGATGGTACCACCTTTCCGATATCCAAATTGAGTTGGGTGCAACAACCAAGGGGCTCTGGTTCAATGGACTGTAGGCACTGATTCATACACAAGCTAAAGAGATAATGAGATTATGTGTGGACAGAAGGTAAGGGGTCAGGGTGATAGGTCGATAGTAGGTGAACAGGAGTTGATGCCAATAAAGCCCAACTTCTCACTGTCAATCTGCGTGACTTGTCTTCTGTTTCTTCCTTATGAGTTTGTTATGAGTTTGTACAAGGGGAGGCATCAGGTGTGAGCAGAATGGGGAGAGTTTATGGTATTGCTGGTGCTCTGAGCGGCCGAGTAACCCAGTTATATTATATCTTGTTCCCTGTTCGCTTGTGACCTTGTGATGCGCCACACAGACAATGAACCTGTGTTTTGCTTAGTGGCAATTCCCATAGGTTGGAAACCCCATTAACACAATGCTCACACTCTACTCACACCACGCTCACACCCAATTCACCCAATGCACACACCCACCTTGCACCCCATTAACACCACGCTCACACCATTCCCCCTCCACATTCACACCCCATTAACATAGTGCTCACACCATGCTCGCACCCCTTTAACACACCGCTCACACCCTGCGGACACTACGCTAACACCCCATTAAAATCATGCACACCCACCTTGCACCACATTAACACCACGTCCAAACCCTACTCACACCACGCTCACACCACACACCCCATTAGCACCACGCTAACACCATGCTCACACCACGTTCACACCCCATTAACATAGTGCTCACACCACACTCGCACCCCATTAACACAACGCTCACACCGCATTCACACCGCGCACACACCCCATTAACACCATTCACACACCCCATTAACCCCACACTCACACCCTGATCGCACCACGCTCAAACCCACGTTCACACCCCATTAAGATAGTGCTCACACCACACTCGCACCCCATTAACACCACGCTCACACCCCATTCACACCACGCTCACACCCCATTCACACCACGCATGTAATCCCCCTGCCACCCGACGCCTGGTTTCGGCCCTGACGCGTTAATGTGTACTTAAATGGACACCCTCTTCTTTGCCGGAACAACCTGAGAACACGCCCCAGTCCTGAACACTGAACACCGGTCTGACGAAAGTCTCAAATTTTTTCAACCAAAACACTTGTCTATATTTGATTCTACATACCCAACTTAGATACTGGTGCACTTATTAATATAAGCATTTGATAGAACCTGTTACTGCTGAAGCCAGCGGTGTCAAGAGTTTTTTTTACATGAACACCAACATTAATTTTGCAGGTTTTCACTTTAAATATTTTCTAAGTTACCAATTTAAGATAAAAGTAATTTAAAGCTAGAGTAATGTAGATTATAAATTGGACTACGACGTAAGTTTAAACTGGCGCCGATGTGAGCCCAACAAGGTCTGACTGCCATATGGCAACATGGTGGGGCGCCAGGATAGCGCAGCGGGAAGCCGGCCCGCAGCGAATATAACAATAAATATCGTGGGTTAATAAAAAAGGGAGCATTAAATGCTAGGATCCTGCAGGATACATGAATAGAGCTCCGCCCCTTTATACTCATAGTAATAAATTATATATCCCATAATGATCAACCTAATTTATGTATATATACAAAAGATCCTCCAGTGCGATTGACACTTGTTGACACCAGATGGAGGGGAGGTGGGTGCAGGTGGGGGCCACCGGTCAAGTGCGGAGTCTTACGGAGAATAACTATGGTAGCAAGTAATATAATAATATAATATATAATGGAAACAATTCCCTTCGTATTTTTATACTCGCATAATACGTTATATATCACATATATATCAAGGATGCTGGAACCCAGCCAAGTGGGATATTTTACGTGACAAGACAGGATGGCTGAATTAATTGAACGATTCCCCGCTGTATGGTATGGCATGTGCTCGAACACCGGCATAGTTAAACCAGTAACTTTAAACTTTGAACTTGTCAATACTTACCCTGTACAATAGTTGATGTCCCCATTATCACGTCACACCAATCTTCCGGTTTTTCATTTGTCAGAATTATATCAATCTTACAGATTATTGTGTCCAAAATGCACCACAGAGCTTCTAAGAGTTGAACAATATCCTGGGGGTTTACACCCATAGGCCCCACAATATAACATCACTTAAGATCTCCTGGTTTTTTATTTTGCAATGTTGGCAACCCTGCTATCCCACACCGCCCACCACCCCGTCTCCTTTCCCACAGCCGCCTGCCTCTAGTAGATCGCACACCATGAAGTCGGACACAGGCGTCGGAAGAGATTGTAAAACAAGAGACCTGTTGTCGACACAGGCTATGTTTTAATAAAACCTTCCCTACTTCCCTGTTGGCATAGCAACTCTGAATATAGCCTACCAAGCCTGGCGTCTACAGCTCCAGCGCCAACTGGATCTTGTTCATTTCCGGTTGGACTGGTGGGTGGCAAGTGTGAATAAAGCGAACCGTATCTTTGACTGAGTCAGGTGATCCGTACGGAAAGTGTTGCTTTATCTATAGCAGGCATTTGTGGCTTGTGATGCCCTTTGCTGAGATTCCACCTTTAAGCCTGCCGCACACTATGCAACATTTTACTGCGTTGACATTTAAGCCTGCCGCACACTATGCAACATTTTACTGCGGGGGGTGATCTCAAAAAAGTAGGATAACACGATTTCCACTTAGTAAGGGGAAACTCAGCTCATTCAGTCACCCTGACCGTCGATATTGATGTGGTGCTGTGTGAATATTTATTTTATATTGGTTTTTTTTCTGTTGCTACTGTATTTTTTTTAGGCGGTTTTTATGAGTCCCCCCCTCCTGCTAAGTCGGCGCCGATCCACTGCCCAGCTCGTGCACACCGACAAGCTCCTGACTCACTGCATGACGGCGGTTTGTCTGCTGTTTTATTCTTGTTGCCTTCAGCGTCTGGTCAAGGCTCGCTCCCATAATGCACTGTTCCAGGTGGAGTGACTAACGCTGCCACCACTTACTAACAAATCACCGCGACAAACACATTAAGCCCGCCACTGCACTCTCGAACCCATCCAACCCACTCCCACACTCGTCCACCCCCCCCCCCCCCATTCAACCCTCTCCAATGCTATCCCAACCTTACAGACCTTCTCATCCCACCCACCCCTCCCACCACCCTCTGTACTCTCCCACCCGTCCCACCCGTCAATACCGTCCCACACACTCCCAACCTTACCGACCCTCTCATCCCACCCACCCCTCCCACCACCCTCTGTACTCTCCCACCCGTCCCACCCGTCAATACTGTCCCACACACTCCCAACCTTACCGACCTTCTCATCCCACCCACCCCTCCCACAACCCTCTGTACTCTCCCACCCGTCCCACCCGTCAATACTCTCCCACACACTCCTACCCTTACCGACCCTCTCATCCCACCCACCCCTCCCACCACCCTCTGTACTCTCTCACCCGTCCCACCCGTCAATACTGCCCCACACACTCCCAACCTTACAGACCCTCTCACCCCACCCACCCCTCCCACCACCCTCTGTACTCTCCCACCCGTCCCACCCGTCAATACTGTCCCACACACTCCCAACCTTTCCGACCTTCTCATTCCACCCACCCTCCCACCACCCTCTGTACTCTCTCACCCGTCCCACCCGTCAATACTGTCCCACACACTCCCAACCTTACAGACCCTCTCACCCCACCCACCCCTCCCACCACCCTCTGTACTCTCCCACCCGTCCCACCGTCAATACTGTCCCACACACTCCCAACCTTACCGACCTTCTCATCCCACCCACCCCTCCCACCACCCTCTGTACTCTCCCACCCGTCCCACCCGTCAATACTGTCCCACACACTCCCAACCTTACCGACCCTCTCATCCCACCCACCCCTCCCACCACCCTCTGTACTCTCCCACCCGTCCCACCCGTCAATACTGTCCCACACACTCCCAACCTTACTGACCTTCTCATCCCTCCCACCACTCCCACCACCCTCTGTACTCTCTCACCTGTCCCACCCGTCAATACTGTCCCAGACACTCCCAACCTTACCGACCTTCTCACCCCACCCACCCCTCCCACCACCCTCTGTACTCTCTCACCTGTCCCACCCGTCAATACTGTCCCACACACTCCCAACCTTACAGACCTTCTCATCCCTCCCACCCCTCCCACCACCCTCTGTACTCTCCCACCCGTCCCACCCGTCAATACTGTCCCACACACTCCCAACCTTACAGAGCCTCTCACCCCACCCACCCCTCCCACCACCCTCTGTACTCTCCCACCCGTCCCACCCGTCAATACTGTCCCACACACTCCCAACCTTACCGACCTTCTCATCCCAGCCACCGCTCCCACCACCCTCTGTACTCTCCCACCCGTCCCACCCGTCAATACTGTCCCACACACTCCCAACCTTACCGACCTTCTCATCCCTCCCACCCCTCCCACCACCCTCTGTACTCTCTCACCCGTCCCACCCGTCAATACTGTCCCACACACTCCCAACCTTACCGACCTTCTCATCCCACCCACCCCTCCCACCACCCTCTGTACTCTCTCACCCGTCCCACCCGTCAATACTGTCCCACACACTCCCAACCTTACCGAGCTTCTCATCCCACCCACCCCTCCCACCACCCTCTGTACTCTCCCACCCGTCCCACCCGTCAATACTGTCCCACACACTCCCAACCTTACAGACCTTCTCATCCCTCCCACCCCTCCCACCACCCTCTGTACTCTCCCACCCGTCCCACCCATCAATACTGTCCCACACACTCCCAACCTTACCGACCTTCTCATCCCACCCACCCCTCCCACCACCCTCTGTACTCTCCCACCCGTCCCACCCTCAATACTGTCCCACACACTCCCAACCTTACAGACCCTCTCACCCACCCACCCCTCCACCGCCCTCTGTACTCTCCCACCCGTCCCACCCGTCAATACTGTCCCACACACTCCCAACCTTACAGACCTTCTCATCCCACCCACCCCTCCCACCACCCTCTGTACTCTCCCACCCGTCCCACCCGTCAATACTGTCCCACACACTCCCAACCTTACCGACCTTCTCATCCCACCCACCCCTCCCACCACCCTCTGTACTCGCCCACCCGTCCCACCCGTCAATACTGTCCCACACACTCCCAACCTTACCGACCTTCTCATCCCACCCACCCCTCCCACCACCCTCTGTACTCTCCCACCCGTCCCACCCGTCAATACTGTCCCACACACTCCCAACCTTACCGACCTTCTCATCCCACCCACCCCTCCCACCACCCTCTGTACTCTCCCACCCGTCCCACCCGTCAATACTGTCCCACACACTCCCAACCTTACCGACCCTCTCATCCCACCCACCCCTCCCACCACCCTCTGTACTCTCTCACCCGTCCCACCCGTCAATACTGTCCCACACACTCCCAACCTTACCGACCCTCTCATCCCACCCACCCCTCCCACCACCCTCTGTACTCTCCCACCCGTCCCACCCGTCAATACTGTCCCACACACTCCCAACCTTACCGACCCTCTCATCCCCACCCACCCCCTCCCACCACACCTCTGTACTCTCTCACCCGTCCCACCCATCAATACTGTCCCACACACTCCCAACCTTACCGACCCTCTCATCCCACCCACCCCTCCCACCACCCTCTGTACTCTCTCACCCGTCCCACCCGTCAATACCGTCCCACACACTCCCAACCTTACAGACCCTCTCATCCCACCCACCCCTCCCACCACCCTCTGTACTCTCTCACCCGTCCCACCCCCAATACTGTCCCACACACTCCCAACCTTACCGACCCTCTCATCCCACCCACCCCTCCCACCACCCTCTGCACTCTCCCACCCGTCCCACCCGTCAATACTGTCCCACACACTCCCAACTCTCACACGTCACACTCCTCCACCCCATGCTATCTCAGCCACTCCCAAACTGACCCACCCCTCCCATCCCGCCCCCCCGCCCGCTCACCACCACCCTTTGCACTCTCCCATCCCCACCCCTCTCTCATCCCTCTCACCGCTCCCACCACACTCTGCAGTCCCTAATCCCCGCCCAACCCTCCAGCCACTCCCACCTCCTCTCCTCTCACACTCATCCCACCCACTCTCAACTTCACTAGCTCTTGTTGCCTTTTTTGTTACCTGCATCCTCCCAGCCTTCCTTGTCTCCCTGAATGCTGTTATTTTGAGATGTGCTTTTCTGCTGTCATTTAGTGTGTTGACTCTTGCTTTCCTATGGAGAGCATATATATATAGCATAACAGATAGAGGTAGAGGTAGAGCGTTGGGTGGGGGGAGTGACATGACTTATATTAGATAGATTTGACCCTACATATATTGTACACTTACATACTAGTGCACTTATTGATTAATCATGTATGGCGGCATCAAATGAAATACTAAGTGATTTTAATCAAACCTGTAACAGTTGAAGTCAGGAGTGTCCAGCCTGTTGACATGCAGGCCAACAGTTATTTGGCATGTTTTTAATTCCAATATCTTCAAAGTTAAATTTTTTAAATAAATGTTACTTAAATCTGAAGTCAAGTAAATAATAATGATTGACCCAATAAAAAAATTGGCAGAAATGTAAAACGATCGGATTAAACAACATTAATACTGTGACTATTTGAATAGGCAATGCTCAGTAAATATAATATGCAATTAAATGTGTTCATGACCTATATATATATAGCTATATATATATATATATATATATATAGATGTATAGACACACATATGTGTTGTATAACATGTTATGCGAGTATAAAGACACAGAAGGGAATTTTACTTATTGTATTGTTATACTCCGTAAGAGGCAACACTGTACCAGTGGCGCCATCTTGGCCCATCTCGCCTCCACCGGATGTTGACCAGTGTCGGTAGCACTGGAGGATTTTTCTGTTTACATATATATATATATATATATATCACATATATATTTACATATTCTTGAAGAGTTATACTGCCTATTATGGATAAGCCTGAATAGACTTGTTTTCACCATTAGACAGTTTGTCGATAGAAAGCCCGAGCCTACACTTTTACCGGCCCAAGGGATTTTTAACCTGCCACACCACATAGACATGGTATGAGAGCAACTGGCCTTTGATGACGCTGTAAGTTATCCACAGCAGTGGAAATCCAAATTGGCAGAGGTGGGGGGCACGGGGAATCGAACCATTGACCTTCAGATTAGGTCAGACACTCTAACGACTCCGCCACAGAGAACACCTCTATATATGTGAAGTAGGAATGTAAGTGTGTGGACTAGTTGGTGGTCTGTGGGACTGACTCACAAACGGACTGCATAAATGCAACTGTTTTGCCTCACATTTAGTCACCTATGTTGCCACTAGATTACCTACTCTACTATTTAAAGTAGCTCGCCTGTAGCGCAGGAAGTAGTGAAATCATGTTTGGCTGCCCCCTTTGTTGCTTCTTCTCCCCGGAGATTGAAGCTTACAGACGGTACTCGGTTCGATCACCACTTTGGCTTAGCTGGATTGTTGTGTTTACAACATAATGAAGATGAGCTGCAGTTGGACACATAATGCTTTAGCTTCCTCTATCCCTCGAACCTCCATTATTCATGTTGGTATACTGACATGGGAAATAGTATCGGTGATATATATATATCTTCTTTAATTTTTTTTGTGTGACAAGTTTTTTATTCTGCCCATAACGTATAAGCTCCCGTGAGGATGCTTGTTTTCAACGCTGGACAGCTGTGATACTGGATTGGTCTGGTCCCGTACTCAGGAGTCTTTACCTGATCTTTCTCGGGCCAACCTTTGCGGTTTTGGGTGTTAGTAGTTTCTATATTAGTTTTTTTTTTAATTTTCAAGTTTTTTTCTAACCTGTATATGATAACTTAGCCTACTGTGTACATCTACGCAGATGACATATAGGCCTGTCGGAGAAGATCCCATCCCATTGTGGTTTGTTACAGCATCCTATGCCCTGTCCTTACACCCCTGGACCCTTCAGGACTGCGACTAGTTGGGATGGCTGTGTTGTATGGTTAGCCATTTTGTATTTCAGGGTGATTTGGATGCATTACCATAGCCTGCCTGTTCTGCTTTGGTGTGTGCCAGTACACATACCCAGACGGACTGCGCCCTATGGTGATAGTAATTTCGAATTCGTTAGTATTTAGAAGGGCTACTTTCCGTATTTGTAATATCTACCACCAATTTGTCAGCGGTACAGTGAGTGAGAGCAACGACCGCTGAGGTGTGGGCGAGCAGGTGGAACCAGGTGCTCAGGTCATAAGGCACTAGTAGATGACCTAATGAGTAGATGACTTAGTTGCTGGGGAGTAGATGACTCTTCTGGCTTATTATACTCACATAATGGCCTATACAGCATATAATATGTGATGTATAAGCATTATGCCAGTATAAAGGCACGGAAGGGAATTATATTTTATTTGCTCCTTTTATTACTGATTGGGTGCCTTACTTGATGTATGGCCCCTGCTTCACGTGACCGGTGGCGCCGCCACCGGAACGATCCTGAACAGGGACACTACACTGTGTTATTTGCTCAAGTGCCTGTCACAATATGCCGGATTGAGCAACGGACAGAATTTTCTAGTCCGGTGGTGATAAGTATCAAAATGTATTAAAATGTGTCAAAGTGTTGCGACATCGGGTCTACGAACGGGCATGAAACGGACATGAAATGGACATGAAACGGACATGAAGCGGACATGAATGGATAGCCAATGGATGAAACGAAATCAAACCGGACAAGAACCATACATGTCAGTCCAGTGGCATCCGTTCTTAGTTGTGTGTGTGTTCAAAACTTGTACGGACACAAACGTTCGTTTTCTGTCCGTTTCTCCCAATCCGGTGAGGTGTGGCAGGGCCTTCAGGATCTGGGTAGGGACGTTTGAGGTACATTCCTAGTGGGACGCGCATATATATGTAAATATATATATATATATATATGCATGGACATTGATAAACCCTTTATCGCATGTATTAAGCTTTGTAGTGGTCCTCCCAACTCCCCCCCCCCCTCCATCGGGGGGGGGGGGGGCGGTACCAGCATGCGCCCACCCCACCCCCCCTACGCGGGGCGGGACTCGCCACTCGTGCAGAAACTTTTTTTGTTTAATGTATAAATATATCGGGTATATATATACATGCCCTATTATATACATATATACGGATGTGAGTTCAGTTCCTCGAAACTGAAGAAAATGAATAAGGTATTTATCATATACATGTATACGGAAAGTGTTGATAAGCAAACAATCCATGAACCAAACAGGAGTGATGTTGAGTAATACATTCCTTTGTTCTATTGTAGGTGAGTTGTCTGTGCAGCCGCTGGCTTCATTCCGCACATGCTTTCGCTAGATTTGCGTCAAGATGGAAGCCGAAGCTCTATTTGAGGTACAAGTACCACTGGGAATGTACCACTAGGGTACATACCTAGATTCTGTGCCATCGCCTCTCTGCATCTAGTTTATCGTACGACATCTACACAAAGCAATGTTTTCCACCCCTATTCATCCACACCCTCACTCGGAACCACCCAATAGACCTTCCACAGAGCATGTACACAAAACGGCTACACACAGCATTAGTTCATGCCACTGCCACCCTGCCAATGTAGCGGACACGTTCCAGTCACGTGATCTTTTAAGACTATTCCCCTGATTAAAGTGGCGGTAACAACTTTTTATGGGGCTGTCACACTACGACGTTTCTGCCGGCGTGCCGTCAACGCGCAAAATATTTGCAACCCGTCAAGAGACGTCAGCATTTTGGGAGAAAGTTCGACGGGGCGCAGCGTGTTAGTGGCGGGTTGCTGGCGCGCTATTGGCGCATTATTGGCGCATTAGTAGTGTGTTATTAGTGTGTCAGTCGCGTGTCGGTAGTGTGTTATTGGCGTGTTTGTAACATGTTGATGGCGTGCTGGTAGCTTGTTGGTATCGCGTTAGTACCGTGTCAATGCATACACACCCGCCGTCAACACGTCAAGACGCGCCGGGAACACGTCCATACCCGCCACCAGCACGTCCACATGCACCGGCAACACGTCCAACCCGTCGAAAAATGCTGGAGCAATGCCAATATCGCGACCACTACCAGTCGATCGGACGTTACGGACGCGCCGACGGAACAGTCGCATTTTGGGGGAAAAAAAAACAAAGTTAATGGGGCTGTCACACTACGACGTTTCTCCCGGCGACCCGTCAGCGTTGAAAATAAAATCTTGCGCATAGAGAAACGTCAAACTTTTCGGCGGTTTGGGGGAAAAGATCGGCGTCAGCGTGGCGCATTATGCGCGCGCGGCCAACGTGTGTCGACGCGCTGGGGAAAAAAAAAAGAAAAAGTTTGGCGCGACGTCTTCATTTAACCTTAAATGTTGCTAGGGCGTAAAACAAAAACGGCCCAGTTTGCCGCAACGTGTGAGCAACGACCCTCCCTCGCGCGCCGTCTTCCTAGCGTTCCCATAACGTTATTCCGGCGCGTCCAAGGCAGCGCGACGCGCGCCTAACATCCTTACCCATATATTTGCGCGCGCTGGCGGTCGTTGGGTTGTTTTTGACATGCTTAAAACCTTGGGCGACTACGAGCGCGCGCCGGCGTTGTGCGCCGACCATCAGCGTCAACGATAGTGTACCGACGCGTAGCGAAATGTACCCACGCGCGTAACGCGCCATCAGCGCGTCCCGACGTTTCACTTTTTATCGCCCAAAATCAACACACGTTCACCGGTCGCCGGCGAGAAGCGTCGTAGTGTGACAGCCCCATAATATTACCGACATTGATCAATGTTCTGGCAGCGTTCCGCCGGGGCGCCGCCAACGCGTTTCGACGTGTTGGTAACGCATCCGTATCGCCCCCTCCAACCCGTCGGCGCGCGTCGGGGCGTGTCGAAAGTTTTGTGCAAGCACAAAACGATCGGCGCGACCCAACGTGCGCCGACGGCCGCCGACGTGTCCATCCACACGTTGCTATCAGTCAATGTGTACCGACGTGTGCCGACGCGCCACTAATGCGCCGCTAACGCGTCCCGACGTGTGCCGGCGTTTCACCCAAAAGGCGACACGTCGGCACGCGTCGACGCGTGTTGGTGAGAAACGTCGTAGTGTGACAGCCCCATTACAGGACTTTGCTATATTCAGAACTGCCATGAACTGATACGCATCCCCACCCCCCGTCCTGTACCATTCCCACTCACACCTCACCCCACCCCTACTAGCGTAAGTTAAACCCCCCACATGCCCCCCTCTCCCCGTCTCCCCCCCCCCTCCCGCCCTCTCCTGCTCTATCCCTCTCCCTCTTTCCGATTTTCTCACTCTCCCTTCCTCTCCCTTCCTCCCCTCTACCACTTCTCCCGACCTCACTCTCTCCACCCTGTATCACCCTCTGACTCTCTCACCCTCTCACCTTCTCACCCTCCTACCATCCCTAGTCTCACGTGGTATCGTATCCTAGTTACTCACTTTGTTGCAATCTCAATGGTTCCCTGGCACTGCTGGCGCCACCTGTGGTGATCCGCGTCACTAAGCATTCCAGTGTTGCACCAGCATTCGTCGTCAAAATCTGTACATATATCTTATATAACACATTATGCGATGTGCTATATATATGCCGTATACTTTATTATACAAGTATAAACCACTGATTTAGTCAGACGACTATAGCATATAGATCTATCTGCTATTGAAATGCAGACAATCAAATAACTTATCAGCAGCTACTGCTTGGTAAGACAACACCAACACTACAGCTGGCCAGCATTGAAAACAAACCTGGATACCCAGGCTTACATGCTATGGACAGTATAAATACAGCCTCAATAAAAAATATAAAAAAATTAAAATTAAAATAAAAAATCTCTTTCCAGTCACGATAAGATGAATGTAATAACATTAACTTATTATTTACAGATTGCTCTTGTAATTAAATAGTGTAAATGACTCAAGTCTAGCATGGCCGGAAGACCAGGGCCTCGGAGCTGAAAAAAGATTGTATTCAGATGAATAAAAATGTTTACCCCCCCAACCCCCAAACAAGAATATATATACTACTAGCACCACCTACTGTCCTACCACTTTCTATTGAATATATATATATATAGAGAGAGAGAGAGTAAAACCTCCCTAACCGACCACCTCCACAGATCGACCACTCCCCTATATCGATCGCTTTATTTGGGTCCCAACAATACCATTGCAACCATATAATAACTCCCTAAACCAACCACCTCCCGAAATCGACCACTTTTAGTCGGTCCCAAGGTCGGTTGATTTAGAGAGGTTTTACTGTATATATATATATATATGTGCTCTATAATCCATTATGGGAATATAAACAAGGACACTACCGATCTTCAGTTCCCTATGTACTAGTTAGCACTTATCCTATCTAGCTGACCCTGTTATTATGACATAGACCACGGTGGTGCTCCCTGTGAGCGGCCCTGTGCACTGTATGCCAGCTGCGCCTGGCCTTAATGCCTTTAATTTTAACTTCCTGGGACGCAGGACGCAGGACCCAAGAAAACCGCTCCCCGACCCAGCTTGCCTTGTATCTGGAATCATGCTAGCTTGACACTCATCTGTGCGATACGGTATGTCTGAGGGTTTCTGCAACCCGTGTGGTAAAATTCATCCTGGACCGAGGTGCATTACTGACGTGAAACGGGAGGACGCCGCAGGCAACCACATACGCATAATGCGTAAATTCTCGGCAGTCAAAATGGCGATGGCAGGGGAAGCCTCCGATGAGCGAGTGATGGAGGATATCACGAAAGACGTACGGAGTATGTGGATTGATGAAGAGGAGCGATGCGTGAGGGAGGTAATCAGGCAGCTGGAAAGGGACAAGCGCATGTTTGACTTGGAAGAACGACGGACCGTTTTAGTAAAGGAAAAGGCGGCCAGGGACACAGTGAAGCCACCACCAGCCGAGCAGGGCGGAGCAGCCCATACGGAAAGAGGTCACTCAAGTTACGGGGAGGTATCGCGCAAGAGCCGGACACGGTGGCGCAGATCGCACTCTCATAGTGATTCCAGTTCACGTAGCAGGACAAGGCGCACGTCCCGGAGACGGAAAAGTAAGTGGTCTTTGAAAAACTATACTGAGGATAAGAAGGATGTGCGCAAACTATCAGTGGCCGAGTTACAGGAGGCATCATGCCTGTGGTTCCTGAGCCTGGACGGTGTGACGTTAAAAGATGGCCAGGCCCTATTCAGCCACCTTGCTTACATTGCATCGAAGGCTAAGCATGAGCTGTTCAAAGACACTGCCCACGTTCGATATGACACAGCTGTGCGGAAGCTAACGGAACGGGAGGGTTTCGCTGCGTTCACGGCATGGAATGCGGCGGCGAGCCTGATCCACTATGGGCATGAGGCCATGCAGGCCAAAACTAAGAGTGTGACCACCGGGAATCCAAAGGGGCTCAAGACCTATGAGAAGGGAGGCAAGCGGGCCTGCTTCCCCTGGAACAAGGAAGTGGGTTGTGACAGTAAGGAGGGGGACTGTAGCTTCAGGCACTGGTGCAGCAAGTGCAGGAGCCGCAGCCACAAGCACATTAGGTGCACCCGGGACTGACGGTGCACCGGGACGCGCCACACCGGGGACGCGGAGCATGACCCAGATTCGGCCATACCGCGGGAAAGCGGTGACGCGGGGTGGGGCGCAGTGAACACCCAAGCGGACACACAACCCGGTGGTGGACTCAGCCCGGGCAGTGATGGTAGCGGGCTCCCAGGTACTGGGGTTTGTGACATCCTGGCAGACACACAACCCGGTGGTGGACGCAGCTGGGACAGTGACTGTAGCGGTTTCCGAGGTACTGTTTGTGATGCATTACTTGACGGTGCCGGAAGGCGCCGTGTGCATGGTATGGATGTTTACAATGGTGCATGTGGGTCAGTGAAGGCACCCGAGCCGCATGTTTGGCTTCCCACATGTGGGGAGGTCCCGGATGTAAACAACAACAACACTGTGGTCGCGGCGCGTGCGGGTGCCCCGGCTCTGGGTGGGACCGACAGCACGGGAGACCCAGTAGGGGTGGGAGGCTGCCATGGTGGCCTTACGGAGGGTTGCAGCGGAGCATGGGGGTTGGTGGAGACACCCGTGCCACGGGCGTTGCCCCCCGCGCATAGGGAGGTCCCGGATGTAAACAACAATAACAACACGTGGGGCAGGGTGGATACGGATACCCTGATCGCGGTGGCGGGCACCGGGGGGGGGGGGGGGGATCCCCAGTGACCAGCAAGTGGGGGAGACTCCCCACAGAGGTACCCCTGTATGGACAAGCAGGGAGGATGGCCTGGACCCGGGGTTGCTCCACATCGAGGACGGCACAGGGGAGGAGCATGTATTCGACATCACCGTCAGGGAGACGGTTACCAACTGTGTGACCAACTTCTGACTCTGGAGGAACTGCATGACAGGTTTGTGCAGCTGCATGCACAGTATTGAGGGTGTTGTGTCCCAGATGAAGCCATGTAGGGTCTTCACAGAGTTGTTCATGAGGGGTGATACTGACCCCGATGCCGAATATATCATGAAAGGCATCTGCTTCGGCTTCATGGTAATAAACCAGGACTGCAACGCTTGCTATGAGTGCCATCAGGGCTCCGGGGGAGACCGTGATGACAGAGAGGTCATCTCTGCCAAACTCAGGAAGGAGATCGAGGCAGGGGCTTTGACCAGGGCGGCGGACCGACCGCTATGTGTGCATAAGCTCTTCTGCATCCCCAAGGATGGAGGGGGGGTGAGGGGCATCGTGGATTGCAGCAAACCAGAGGGGGAGTCAGTCAACAACTACACGGATAGCGTGACGGCCAAATTCTCCTACAATAGTGTCGACGATGTGGCCGCCCTGATGCAAGCCGGAGACTATCTCACGACCGTGGACATCCGCGATGCTTACCGGGCGGTGAGCATCCACCCGCGAGACCGGGACCGCCAGGGCATATTCTGGGACTTTGGGAATGACCCGGTCTTTCTAAGAGATAACAGGCTATGCATGGGGCTGGCCTTCAGCCCTTATGTCTTCAGCAAGCTGTCTGATTTTGTTGTCCGCTGTGCAGTGCGTGAGGGCGTGGGGGAGGTGGTAAATTACCTTGACGACTTCTGTATCATAGCCCATGACTTCAATGCGGGCTGCGCGGCCCAGGCCACCCTAATGGGGATCCTCCGGAGATTGGGCTTCTATATAAGCTTCCCAAAAGTCACCTCCCCGTCCACCAAAACAAGGTTCCTGGGTATCGACATCGACACCATCGACCTGGAGATGTCGCTGCCGGAGGACAAGCTGACCAGGATGACCATGGCGCTTCTGGCCCTGGAGGGCCGAAAGAAGGCTAGGAGGATCCAGCTGGAGCGTTTGGCTGGCTTGCTGGTGCACTGTGCGAAGGTGGTCCGGGGAGGCCGCACGTTCTGCAGACGCATGTACGACACGATCAACACAGTGGCAAAACCCCACTTCAAGGTCCGCCTCTCAGGGGGGCTCCATGAGGATAGACGATGGTGGCTGGACTTCTCCAGATGGTTCAATGGGAAGGCAAAAATAATCGGCCGCCATACCCCATACGTCTCGACTTACAGTGACGCCTCCGGGGAGGGGTTCGGGACCATCCATGCCGGCGATTGGAGGATTGGAGCCTTCGGGGAGGGACCAGACAGGAGGATCAGGGAGGAGGTGGGCCACCACCACGCCACACCCGATGGGACTTGTAGGGGGGCCCACATAAACGTACTGGAGATGTGGGCAGCCTTCTGTGCGGCCCAAACCTGGGGCCACCTTTGGAAGGACAGCACGGTGGTCATGATCACGGACAATGAGACGGTCCGAGCGGCCTTGACCTCGGGTGGGTCCAAATCAAAAGGGGTCATGCACTTCGTGCGCAGGCTGTTCTGGATAGCGGCACAGCACAATTTTGATGTTCAATCTGTTTATGTGAAGAGTGCTGACAACACGATCTGCGATGCCCTGAGCCGTTGGAGCACCAGGGACAGTAGGGACCGAATCTGGGTCGCAGACGGAGCACGCAGGCTTTGTTGCAACCACATCTTCACCAACTCCCCTGACCCTTCTACTTCCAGTTGTGGAGCTGCGGAGGGAGAAGCTGGCCGTGCAACGCAAGTACTATGCCCCAAACTCCATCACAACACGGGGTGTCCAGGTGAGACGATACCTGGAGTTCATTGAGGAGTTTGGGGGCCACTTTCCCACCACACCGTGCCCTCCAGAACAGACAGCACTGTATGCGGTCTGGCTGGCTAGGACTCTCAAATACACATCGGTGTGCAACTACCTCAGTGGCCTAAACTTCTTCTTGAAGACGGAGAGCGCGGAGCCGATCGACTACAAACATTTTGAGCTGGCATCCACGTTGAAGGGCATCACGCGGGAACGGGGTTGCCATCCCAGGCAGGCAGCCCCCTTACTGCCCGACATGCTCAGGCGAATATTCGCTGCCCTGACCACCTCGGAGGGGCACACCGCCTGGCGGGCGGCCATACTGTGCAGTTTTAGGGCACTACTGAGGAAGTGCCAGGTGACGGCCTCGGACTCGTCACTGCTCAGGGGAGACTTTTCCTTTCTCCCATGGGGAATGTTGGTGCGAGTTCGTCGCTCCAAGACGATACAATTCGCGGAGTGTATGCTCGAAATACCTGTGGCTAGGTGCCCAGACCTCTCCCTGTGTGCAGTTTACTAGACTGAGAGACACTTCAGGGAGGTCCCAGCTGGGCCTGATGCCATGGCGTGCCGGATCCCCACACCAGCGGGCGCCATGATAGAACTGCGATACTCGACATACCAAGGGATGCTGAAGCACTTCTGCGGGGTCGCTGGATTGGACGCTGGGGACTACTCATCCCACTCCTTGAGGAGGGGGGGCTGTACCTTCCTATCATTGTGTGGCGCCACCCTGGAAGAGCTCAGGGTGCGCGGTGATTGGGCGAGCGATACCATCTTCACCTACCTGCAGACGCCGTTGAGCGTCCGCATAATGAACGACATTAGGGTGTCCACGGCACTGGCTGGTGCGACGGAGCCGGTATACTGAGACTGTCGGGTTGGGGGACCATGGGTCTCTTGGCATTTAATATATCTCCGCCAGAGAATATATATCTTCTTCTCAACCACATCAGTCTTATCTTTGTTCTGTTTATTGGGGCCAACTGGTTATGTGCTCTATAATCCATTATGGGAATATAAAAAAGGACACTACCGATCTTCAGTTCCCTATGTAATAGTTAGCACTTATCCTATCTAGCTGACCCTGTTATTATGACATAGACCATGGTGGCGCCCCCTGTGAGCGGCCCTGTGCACTGTATGCCAGCTGCACCTGGCCTTAATGCCTTCAATTTTAACTTTAGGTGGGCATTTAATATATCTCCGCCAGAGAATATATATCTTCTTCTCAACCACATCAGTCTTATCTTTGTTCTGTTTATTGGGGCCAACTGTTTATATATACATATATATATATATATATATGGACAGATAGTGAGAGAGAGAGAAGTGCTAAGTTGTGTCAACCAAGTGGAAGGTGGAAGATCCCATTTGCAAGTGGGGGTGATGGGTGGCCACTAGGCGATCCTCACTATAATGGGTTTTAATGGAAATGTTATTGTAGTCAATATTTCATTCATCAGAGTACATCATTTGCCAACTCCAGACCGCTGGTCTTTCAGTCAAGCGTAGTTGCAGTTATGTACACACATTTCTGATGATGATGATGATGATGATGAACGTGGTGATGATGGTGGTGATGGTGGTGGTGGTGGTGGTTGTGGTGATGATGATGGTAAATCGACATGATGCATGTTAACGTAACATGGCTAATTCGCGGGGCGGGGGCAGGGACCAGCCCAATGACCTAACCCGACCCCACCCCTCCAGCAAGAACACCCGTACCCCCCAGCGCTGGTGGCGCCACCTAGCATCTAAGCTGGAACCCTCCCAAGGCTACAGGAGGAGCCAGAACCCCCCTAACCCAGCCCACACATGACCAGGTTTTTTTTGGTGTTTTTTTTTGGTAAAGTATTTATTCATCTGAATATGACATTTGTCAGCGCCGGAGCACTGGTCTTCTGGCCATCTTACTATCGGAATTGACATTTTAAATAATCTAAGTTTGATCAGTGCTGTATTAGTCACAGCACCGATCGTGTAGAATTAAGGGAGTGGCTCCTGCTGTATAATGTACAGCACCAGTCACTGCAGTTCATACAAAAATGGGGAGCAGCACCGAGTAGAAGGTGTATACTCGGGGCGACTCAAACAATCGTTGTGGGTTACATTTTTCTCTTATAAAACAAGCTAAGTTTATAGTTGTCAAGGCATTTTGTCTGTCTTATGTAATGTTCAATGTGTTTAAACAGATTGATAGTTATGTAGGATGTTCGGTGTGTTGTTGGTTTGTTCATGATGGTTAAGGGTGGTGGCAGGTTCAAATCCAAACCGCCTCCACAGCCACACAACTACTCCAGGTGCTGACCAAACAAGTCCACCACCTAACTTCGCCACACAATGTAATGCCACGCAATGGAAATCATGCTGACCCCACGGAAATCTGCACGAAACGCAGCAAAGAAGGGCAGTTTCAATAATCCACCCAAAGGACGAGGACGACCCAGGACGAATAACGCCGGGAGGAAAGTGCCGCAAAACAACACACCAGATGCGCAGGATACACTCAAAGTGCAGAACCCACCTCAACCGCCACTGGCACAATGGCTGTCACAACCCACCGCAAGCGCCAGCAGCCTTGGTGACGGCATCCTCGAGGCGATACAAGCATTGATGTCTAACCAAATTAAGGACTTACGTACGGATTTAAAAACGGACATACTTGCTTCAGTGGAAGCTCGGATGGACATTACCGCGGAAGGCAGTAAACGACACCCACGTGCTCAGGAGGTGTCGACACATGACACAGCGAGCCCTGCAGTGACAGCCAGCCAACCAGCTGTCAACCCTGCACCGGCCCCCCAGCGGCTCCGGCAATGGATTCCAGCTGCCACCAACGGCCCCCTCTCCCACCGACACACACCGCCACCTACAATGCCACACACTTTGAGGATGCATACACAGAGGACAGCAACATACAGGCCGGTTACGCACCGACACCATCAACAACATGCTACCAGCAGCAGGATCAGCGCTCGGCCGCAAACGAGGTAAACCTAAATTTGTTCTTCATCTATATGTAATCCATGGCACTAAACAAGAGAAGGTGGGGCTGTGTGAGGCGACCTGGCCCAAGTATTGTGCGGCACTGTTCAGGATGGGGAAGGATGCAGCAGTTCCCCAGCCCTGGAAGGCCCCCATGCTGAAGCGCCATCACCAGCTGATGACAACGGCAATTGTCTGGGACTGGAGCACCTGTAGACAATGGTCAGAACAGGTGTTTGATATGATAGATGACGGTCGGCTCCCGTGTGGGTGGGCCGATCACTATGCAATAAAGGATGTCCAGAGGGATGCATGTATAGTAGGGACTCGCTTGGCCACCAAGCAGACACAAAGCACTACATATAGTGGAGGAAAGCCCAACACATACTTGTCAACCAGCACCAGTGACTCTAAAACCGAATTCAACAAGGAGACTGACGCGAAGCCCTGTCACGTGTTGGACTGGGGCAATGACTGTGGCTTCACAGCGTCACATGGACAGCAACCTGACCGTAAGGTACATATATGTGCATGGTGCGCGAATAAGTACCACAGATCAAACAACCACCAGGAGCGCCTCAACATCCACAGAAACCAACAGTCAGCCGACGAACCAGGGTTTTTGCTAAATGGCTCCATCCTAATAGGTGACAGCACGGATGAGGAGCCAGACCGTCGGCAGAACCAAGATGAACACCACACGGTATGTGACAATCTAAGTAACCATGCCCCTAGGCACCCCACCCACCATGTATACAATGCCCAGGGCGAGCACGCCAGTAACCTGTACCGTGACCGAGAACTCCCCATGGCGGACTGGGAGGACAGTCGGGTGACAGATAACCTGAGGGCTGACATCCAAAGTGGCAATGGCATGAACACCACCTGGAGGAGACACCCACCTGAACTTGTAACACCCTGTATGTGTGCGCCCAATGCATACTGTGATACATCTGACCCTGCTGTTATCAATGTCGATAGTAACAATGCCCATCCAAATGGGCCCACGATGACCGCTCTGTAACAACAACCAATAGTGATGTGATGAACTATATATGCGCCAACGAATCCGACTGTACAATCTGCAATGGTCAACAAGCTCGAAGACATCCTCCTCGAGTGCGAGAAGTGGGCCTCCCCCAGAAAGGCATCCAGAAAAGATCCTCAGAAGCTGGTGGGCCGCCTCCAGCACATAGCAAAATGTGTCACCCCAGCCAGGAGCTTCATGACAAGGATACATGAGGCACTCAGGCAGGCCCACTTCACTGGCAGCCAGCCTGTCCCTGATGACCTCCGAGCCAACATTTACTGGTTCCTGGACTTTGCACAATCTACCAATGGCCTGGTACTCCTCCCGAGCAACCACAAGCACTCATGGGTCATCGAGTGGGACTCCTTCCTCAATGGGGGCGGGGCATACTCAACCATAGAGTACTACAGTCAGCAGTACCCCGACACCCTCAATGCCACCACCACCAACATAGCCCACCTCTAGGCTATAAACCTTGTAGTGGCTTTCCTTTCGCTCCACCCCACCCACACAACTACCATATAACAATCAACACTGACAACGCTGCGAGCCAACAGGTCCTAAACAATAGCACAGGCCTTGACAGGACACTCACAGCATGCGCTCGCAAAATATGGCTGTTCGCTGCGATAAGCTCCTGTGAGGTGGAAATACTCCACAAGCCCGGCTCTGACCTCATCCTGGCAGATGCTCTGAGCAGACGCACCACAGACCAGAAAGCTTCGGCAGTCACAACCGCACTCTGCAATAAACTAGCATTAAATGAAATCCACGTAAACTTCAATGATGTCTTCACCACAGGCTTATAGGTAACCTGGGAAGCTCACACATATTTGCTCCTCTCTTCCCAGGTTACACAGACGAACAACATGAGCGGATCCTCCAGATATACTTCGAAAGGACTGACTGAGGGGACCTGGAGGAACAAATCGGTGCAGGCAAGACGGTACGTCGACTTCACAACCCAACATCGGAACGACCCCCTTGCACCAACACGGTACGACATACTAGCTTACACACTCCACCTGAAATAAAACCTCATGATGCCGGGAGCTGTGCTCAACTACCTGAGCAGGGCGAAGACATGGGTTCCATTCTTCGGAGGTGATGTGTCGGCATTCAGCATGTACCCCGTCGCGCTCATGAAGCGAGGGGTGCAACGGCTCATACCACACGCCCCACGTCAGGCCCCGCCCCTCACGCCAGACGATCTCCGGCAAGTAGTACAATACCTCTCCACAGCAGGCCCGGCAGCACCAGTACTGAAGGCAGCGATACTGATAGGGTATTACACCCTCCTCCACCAGGGTAACTTTGCGCACACGGGCGCATCCACTGACCCGGGTCACACCCTCCAGATGCAAGACGTCATGCCCACCCCAACTGCCCTCAACATCACTGTCCGCTCCACCAAGACCAGGTGGAGGGCTGGGCAGGCATACAGGGTGGCACTTCCGGTCGTTCCCCACTCCCCCTGCTGCCCACTGGCAGCCTGGGCGGCCTATGTCGCCTACCAACACCCCCACCCTCAGGGGGCCAGCCTTCCTGGTGGTGAGCAGGGCTCCTCTCACCACAGCGGCCCTGCTTGGGGCTCTCAGGATGGCCCTGACTATTATATGGTTGCAATACTAACCACTGGAAAATCCTGTTCGATAATATAAGCATAATATAAATTGACTATTAGTTGTAATAGTAACTGCATACAATTCCAGTTCAACATATGTATTATGCACTTGGTGAGCATGCATCAGAAGGTATTTCATGATCCTAGAATTGTCTTTAAACACTTCTTTCTTCCTTTGCTTTCTCTCTTCTTTTAAAAAAAATATATAACATATCTCCAATACACATATATATATTATATTGTAAATATGCAAATTAGTGGATCCAATCACCAATACCAAATGCGAGAAACCTGCCCATTCTTTAATCCCATCACAAGTGTTCCGTATTGGGTGGCCTAATGATGGGATCGGAAGTCTGAGATTGCAGTGGGGAATTACATCAGACAGGTTTTATGTCAATTTAAAGGAAAATGTTAGGTGATAGGTTTTGAAAGAAGGTGTAGTACAGAGGGGGGGGGGGGGATCATGGTGTCCACATTAGTTTTTCCAATGCCGCCAGAGGGCGGGTGGTAGTATAAATCCCCTTAAGACCTTTTCCACAGAGCATGAAACACCATGAGCTAGTACCCACATTAGTTCAAGCCGGAGTCAGACCTCACCGGATTGAGGAACCGGGCAGAAACCTGACACTGTCCGGTGAAGTATGGTAATGTATGGTTTATATACGGTACCCATCCGGCGTGTCCGTTCTATCTCCGGTGGTGTCCGGCGGTGTCCGGTACAAGTTTTGAACATGATCAAAACTTGTACTGGACACCACCGGACAGACGGGTACGGTTGGTGTCCGGTTTACGTCCGTTTTGTCCGTTTCATGTCCATTACTCATCCGTAGGTGTCCGGTTTGTATCCTGAAGAGTCCGTTGACGGTGCTGAAGGAATTCAGTCCGTCGGTTTTTGGCGCGTCCGTGAAGAGTCCGGTACGTGTCTGGTAGGTGTCTGGTTGGTGTCTGGTTGGTGCCCGTTTGGTGTCCGGTTGGTGTCCATTTAGTGTCCGGTCCATCCGTTTGACACTCGTTTTCCATCTGGTTTTCCTCTGGTTCTCGTCCGTTTACCGTCCGTTTCGTCTGGCGGCCATTGCAACAGTTCGACACCGGACACCACCAGACTAGACAATTCTTTGTCCGGTAGTGTCTGGTACTCAGTACGGTAAGGTCTGACTAGGCCTTCAGGGACTAATGTGGGTCACATTAGTTCAGGAACTAATATGGGTCACATTAGTTCAGGAACTAATGTGGGTCACATTAGTTCAGGAACTAATGTAGGTCACATTAGTTCAGGAAGTAATGTGACCCACATTAGTTCAAGGACTAATGTGGGTAACAGCTATCCCATGCATCATAGGAGGTGGGTTGGTGGTAGAAATCATCTATGAAGCCTTTTCCAAAAAAGCATGTTGCACAGTGAACTGCTGCCTACATTAGCTCCTGTCACCTCCATCAGAGGGTGGGTTGGTGGTGTAAGTCATCTATGCAACCTTTTCCAAAAAGCAAGCTGCACAGCCAGCTGCTACCAACAACACTAGTTCTACCACTCCTGTCAGATGGCGGTTTGGTGCTGGAAATCGTCTATAAGACCTTTTCCACACAGCATGCTGCACGGTGAGCCATTAATTATCCACAATATTGGTTCTTCCATTGCCATTAGATGACGGGTTAGTAGTGGAAATCCTCTATAAGACCTTTCCCATAGAACATGACGCACAATGAGCTGCTCCCACATTGGTTCTTCCACTGCCTGATTGCCTAGCTGACTGGTTAGTGGTGGAAACCCTCTATTATAAGACCTTTTCCATAGAGCATGCTGCACAGTGAGTTACTGCCTACATTGGTTCTTGCACTGCTATGAAATGAGTGGTTGGTGGTGGAAATTCTCTATTTGCCACCTTCTCGGCTGTCCGCCATGTTGACTGGGTTTATGTCTTCAAGTCGCGTCATTACTGATTAATGGCGCCCACTGATTAGGTGGTGCCAGAGAGCGTTATAACTTGTGCCTGGTGACAATAAAGGGTGGGAGGCGAGGAGGTACTTACGTCTGGTCACATGACGTGCCATTACTATTTATATCTTGTGCACAAAGTGTTGCTTGTGGTAATAAATAGGAACACAATGTTATATAACCCTCTTATAGGTTTGATGTTGTTTACTTATTGGAAAAGCACATGTTTATTCAGTAAATAACATCTTGAATTAATGCCAAGACATTGGTTTTCTGTCTGGCCATGCACAGTTACAAGGCTTAAATCTTTTTTGTTTCCGTGTGAAGTATTTATATGTACTGATAATAAGGTAGGATTAAACGATGATTATTCATATAGATGCGTACTGATGAATAAGAAGTAATTGTAAGGGATATTTATTTATTAGTTGTGTTGTGTGAGGTAGCATTGTTGGTGTTTATTCTGGTTTAAACCCGGTTTATTCTGGTTTAAACCCGGTTTATTCTGGTTTAAACCCGGTTTATTCTGGTTTAAACCCGGTTTATTCTGGTTTAAACCGGTTTATTCTGGTTTAAACCCGGTTTATTCTGGTTTAAACCCGGTTTATTCTGGTTTAAACCGGTTTATTCTGGTTTAAACCCGGTTTATTCTGGTTTAAACCCGGTTTATTCTGGTTTAAACCAGGTTTATTCTGGCTTAAACCAGTTTTATTCTGGTTTAAAGTGAGTGATTCATACACCTCGGCACACAGCAGTCTCTTATGGCCATTTCCAATATTGACGCATACTCAGAGTCGTTCTGATGCCAAATTAGGTCACGTGTGAATAGTGTCAATTATCTGCTATGTTGGTGATATGAAGCTGGTACTTGTCAAGTGTTGTCAGGCTGGCTATTTTCCGCACGATGCTTTAGTGGTCCACGATGTCCACACGCCGATTATACCCTTCTGTGGTGTGTCTATGGAAGAAGCTGGTCTCCCTGTAGCCATAAAACCCGAGGGAAATATGTCCATTTTAATCAGGCCTTGGGGCATATACCTAAGGGCAGGGTCCCGAGAGGAGGGACTAGGGGACACATACCAGACTATAGAGCACAGACCACAGGGTACATACATCACAGGGCATAAACCAGAGGGTGCAAGCCAAAGAGCAAAAATCTATAGAGAACAGATCAATTTCCATCACTCCCATGACACTAACGTCGCTTGTATGAAAGGCTTTAAGTGTTCATGGCTGAAGACCGATCTTTTGAAGCCGAGAAAAGACTGTATATTAAGCCATTGTCACACCTCACTGAGCCATTGAGCACCAGAGACCACCGGACAAAGAATTGTCTAGTCCGGTGCTTTCCGGTGACAAAATGTATTGAAATATATCAAAATGGAGCGGAATTGGGTCAATTGGTGCCGGGCAACCAGATAAGTACCGTACATGTACTGTACATGTACCGGACGAGTACCGGACGAGTACCGGACGAGAACCGGACACGTAATGGATGGGTACCAGACATGTACTGGACAAAACGGACAAACCGGACACCAACGGATGGGTACCGGCCATGTACGGTTGGGTACCGGATGGGTACCGGACATACCGGACACCAACCGGACACGTCAGTCTGGCAGTGTCTGGTAGAAGTTTTTGTGCATGTTCAAAACTTGTACCGGACACTGCCGGAAGGGTACCGGACATGTACCGGACATCGCCATACAGTACCGGACAGTGTCCGGTTCTCCATTCCAGTGAGGTGTGACAGGGCATTAAGTAAGACTCACGAAAATAGGCCAATTCGGGAGAGTTGTCAGCATCATAATTATAGTTTAGCATAATTATAGTTTAGCATTGACAGAAGTGTTGGAAAGTCTTTTATTTTATCCTGAATGTAAAGGTAGAGAAACTACAACAACCATATTTTTTCTAGGATAATTTAATATAAAACAAAGAAATGACGTAAAGTTTAAGAATTGCGACGTTGACATCTGCTAAAGTTGTCGGCGTCGAGCATTGGATGTCGGCGTCGACCGGCATAAGTATAGTTTAGCATTGACAGAAGTGTTGGAAAGTCTTTGAATTTATCCTGAACATAAAGGTTGAGAAAATACAACAACCTTATTTGTTTCTAGGATAATTTAATATGAAACAAAGAAATGCACTACACTTTTAAGAATTGTGATGCCGACATCTTAAATTGACCATTTTCGTATATATTCAGCTGAATAAAACTATATTATCATTAAAACAAAGATGCCAGCGCAGAATGGAATTAGCTCACAGGGAATCGTTACGCGTGATCTCCCGCGTGATCTCCCGAGATCACCAATTTGCACTTATAGTCGGGAGTTCGAATCCTGATCAAGTCAAACTAATGACTTATACAATTGATACTTAGTCTGGTGCTCGGTCATTAATTCGGATGGGGCAAGGAATGGTTAAGACAGTATCAGGATAATGTGACTCTGTGGGATATCGGGTCATGGTGCTGGCGGCCTGGTTTCCCAGTGGGGCAGCCCTATAAAGTCACCATAATTGCACACTGTCGCAAGTCGGTGCCCGTCCCGATATGACCTTAGATGTTGCTAGGACGTAAAACAAGAACAACAATTTTGAATTATGATGGTGTGTACAATACGTATATGCAGACTGTGTACATACGGTGTGTGCATACAGGGTGTGTGCACACAGGGTGTGTATACACAGAGTGTGTGTAGATACTGGATTTGTGCATACAGGGTGTGTACATACAGGGAGTGTACATGTAGGGTATGTACATACAGGATGTGTGCATACAGGGTGTGTGAACACAGAATGTGTGTACATACTAGGGTGTACATACTGGGTGTGTACATACGGGGTGTGTAGATACAGGGTGTGTACATACATGGTGTGCATACAGGGTGTATATACAGGGTGTGTGCACACAGGGTGTGTATACACATAGTGTGTGTACATACAGGGTGTGTTCACACAGGGAATGTGTGCATACAGGGTGTGTATACACAAAGTATGTGTACATACAGGGTGTGTGCATACAGGGTGTGTATACACAGAGTGTGTGTACATACAGGGTGTGTGCACACATGGTGTGTATACACAGAATGTGTGTACATACAGGGTGTGTGCACACAGGGTGTGTACACAGGGTGTGTATACATAGAGTGTGTGTACATACAGGGTGTGTACACACAGGTTGTGTATACACAGAGTATATGTACATGCAGGATATGTGCATACAGGGTGCATGTACATACAGGATGTGTGCATACAGGGTGCATGCACATATGGGTGTGTCCATACCGGGTGTTTGCACACAGGGGGTGTATACACAGAGTGGGTGTACATACAGTATGTGTGAACAGAGGGCATGTATACACATAGTGTGTGTACATACAGGATGTGTGCATACATGGTGTGTGCGTACAGGGTGTCTGAACAAAGGGTGTGTATACACACAGTGTGTGTACATACAGGGTGTGTGCACACAGGGTGTATGCCCACACTGTGTATATACACAGAGTGTGTGTACATACATGGTGTGTACATACAGGGTGTGTGTACATGCATGGTGTGTGCATACAGGATGTGTACATACAGGGTGTGTATATACAGGGTGTGTACATACAGGGTGTGTGCACATAGGGTGTGTACATACAGGGTGTGTGCACATCGTGGCGTTCTCTGGGACGGAGTGGTTAGAGTGTCTGACTTTTTTCTAGGTCAGACTCCTAATCTGAGGGTCGGCGGTTCGATTCCCCGTGCCCCCAGCTCTGCCAATTTGGATTTCCACCGCTGTGTATAAATTACAGCGTCATCAAAGGCCGGTTGCTCTCATACCATGTCTATGTAGTGTGGGAGGTTAAAAATCCCTTGGGTTGGTAAAAGTGTAGGCTATGGCTTTCTATCGACCAGCAGTGGAATGAGGAAGACCAGTCGTCTATGACTGAAATTTCCCCTGCTTAAACAACTAATGGACCAAATAAAAAAAAAAAGTTAGGGTGTTGTAACGTGTGTGTGTTTGCAGTGGAGATGGTGAGTTCGGTTCACAAATAAGATCTGGGCTTGTGTGAGTCATATGATGACTAGGTGAGATTCATCGTTAGTACAACATCCCTAGGGAGGGAGGTGTTGTCTTTGGTATGTTGTAATGGCCGGAGGAGGGGGCGAGCGTTCCCCGGGGATGGAGAGGCCACACACGGACAGTGCACCGCCAACATAATGACAGCTTAGACAGGTGCTGTTCATCCAGCCCTTAACAAGCTGCGCACTCCACAAACACACACAGACCACCCCTTGTGTCATCACCCTGTAAGTAACATCGACTTACGATATAGCGATATAGCGAATGGTAGACAGGAAGTGTGAACACTTATTTGTCTCTCATTTTTGCTTGAGTGCAAGTAAATAAGCAACACAAGGAGTAATTAGTAGCATGTGGTGAATAATGGGTCAAATTTCCCTGGATCATCAGCCCATGCTTTTTCTAATCTATTCTTGAATGAATTAATTGACTCCGCATCAATAACATTTTGTGGGAGACTGTTCCATATATTTATGATCCTGTTTGACCCGGAATGTACAGGTCATTGTTGGAGTTTTCCGTCCTGGCAACATGTAAGGTCCTATCGTGATGGTCGTCTTAAAGGGGCAGGGACATGCCCAACACAAGTTGACTAATTCACGCCTCTCCCATCTTCCTTCCTCCATCCGCTTCCCATCTTCTCTCAACCCGTCCAGCCGGCACCGGTTCCTCCTGCGTGCTGCTCCTACCAAACACCAGCCGCCCACCGCGAGCAGTCACCTCAAATACCACAATCATGATATTCACAACCCCCTCCCCCGCCTGCCCGCATAGACAGTCCACTTACACACACCATGCACACACCCCTACACACACACCAAACACACACCCGCGCAGACTCTCCACGTGCACACACCACACGTGTATGTAATGTGATTGATTGTACACAACAATGTACACGATATAAAATAACACCCCTTACAGTTACACACCCCAAACACACCCCATACACACCACATACACCCCATTCACACCGAGCCGGCATTTACCACATAACAATACTACATCCGGGTAGTCTCAACTGACACCCCCCCACAACCACATACACACCCACATACCATGCCCACACACCGCACACACATACACACCCACATACCACATCCACATACCGCACTCACATACACACCCACATACCACATCCACATACCGCACGCACATACACATCCACATACACACCCATACACCGCACCCACATACAGCACCCACATACTACACCCACATACTACACCCACATACACACCCACACACCATGCCCGCACCCACACACCCCATACCACACCCACATACCGCACCCACATACCACACCCACATACACACCCATATACCGCACCCACATACACACCCACATACCGCGCCCGCACCCACACCCACATACCACACCCACATACCGCACCCACATACCGCACCCATATACTGCACCCACATACCACACCCACATACCACACCCACATACACATCCACATGCACACCCATATACCGCACCCACATACTGCACCCACATGCACACCCACGTACCACGCCCGCACCCACATATCACACCCACATACCGCACCCAGATACACACCCACATACCGCACCCACACCCACATACCACACCCACATACCACACCCACATACCACACCCACATACCACACCCACATACCACGCCCAGATACCGCACACACATACACACCCACATACACATACCATATACTCCCACCACATGCAGTCACACACACATGCACACACCCATATACATATTCGAACAACCATTCTATAATCCCTATTTCCAAATCACTCACCTAGACACCCACACCTCTCCCCACACACACACCCTGTACACACACCAAAGCAGCCATGTCTCGATCAATAATCCACAATCCCAGTTTTCCCAACTCACCCACACACACACCCACACCCGCTCGTCTCACCCATAATTGCACCCACCCCTCACTCACCTCCACTCACACCCACACCCTCACTCACCCCCAAACACTCACCCTCACACCCCCACGTTCCCACGTACATAAAGCCTTTCCTTCCAACACACACAGAGCCCCCTGGTTATCCTCAAGCTGGAGTTAGCGAATCACAGAGATTGTCTCCCTGGTTAAAGTTGCATGGTCCGATGAAACATATTTTTTTCAAAACCAAAACACCGACCTACATTTGGTTATATAAATCCAACTTAGGTACTTGTGCATTAACTAAGGCTTTGGGGCAGTATGTACAGAATAATCAGTGAATTTGTGACTCCATCCCTTTGGGAACCTACTTTGAGACCACTAACCAATTAGGTCAATCTCGTGACCTTATTAGTTTGACCCTCATTCCCAGTACCATATATGGCACTAGTCAGGTTCCAGACGACCTATACATTACTAGGTCATTCCTCATCACATGACCATCACAAGATGTGAATCTGGGCCACAACAACAAGACTTTTCACAAGCTTTCCAAAATGATTTTGGGTTCTTTCAGCTAAACTTTCTCCAAAACTAGCCATTTTCCATCAAAATGACTCAGGAATAATGAATATTAGGTTATAATAGGCATTTGAGATGTGGACTTATCGAAGGATGATGAAAATATCATGGACAAAGAAGATCACCAACAAAGAGGTTCTCAGAAAAATTAAAAATAAGAAAAGCTTGTTTGCCACTATATAGAAAGAGAAACTTATTTATTTTGGCCACATCATTCGTCAGAGTTCACTATACCGTACATTTTTGGAAGGGAAGGTGAATGGCAGCAGAGGGAGAGGGAGACCAAGAAGATCATAGTTTACAAATATTTCACAGTGGACAGGCTTGAATTATTCACAGTCTATCAGAACAGCACACCATCGGGACAAGTGGAGAACCATTGCATCCAACCCTCGACTAAAGGACGGAACTATTGATTGAATAGGCAACTTGATATATTTGTCTAAAAAAGGATGCACAAATTCTAAAGCCATCGGACTATGCAACTTTAAGCCCACGCTAGCCCCGAGGCTACTGCCCCCTCCCCCCAGCCCCAGCTCTAGCCCCAGACACAGCTCTGATTGACCTTTCCCCCGATGACCTTTGACCAAATCGACAGTTCCGCAGCAAGTCGCGGAAGTGTTTACCCATTGGCTGGTGCCCGGGAGGCTGGGTGATGTTGTCCCGGTGTTACTCTCCTCACTTCCGGTTCCGTTCCAGCTGAACTGGCGCTAGGCTTTTAGGCAGGTAGGTCTGGTTGGGTGTATGCAGGGATGTGGTGAGTCTCCTCGTAAGGTTACATAGTCCCATGCTTTTGAGGTTCTGTCATTTTCTGAGATAAATATATTAGCTTGGTGGCTATAGCCTACCTTACTTTACTTTGAAGCAACTTTTATTTTAAATGGCGAACTTTGGGGATATTTAAAGTGCAAACAAGCAAAAATAATATTGGCAATTATGCCAATAGTCTGACACCATAGCCTTCTGCAGTAACAGGTTCTATTAAATTGACTCAGGATTCTCTTGTATGTCGCTACAAATGCTTAATATATGCATCAGTATCTAAGTTAGTTGAATAGGATCAAATCTAGATAATTCTTTTGTTTTTGAAAATTTGATGCTTTTATCGGACTATAGCTGTATTCACACGGGCGAGTTAAAATGCCTCACGCGAAACGCCTTGCGTACTGCGACTCACATTTGCCGTGTGAACGCGACGGTGAGGCGTTTTAGGGCTGAATCGATTCATATAAATTGTTTAATGTAAAATGCTTCGCTAGGTGGTCTACAGGAAGCGATCTATGTTGAAACGTTTTATCTTGCCCGTGTGAACGCATATGAAGCGATTTAGGACGTCACATGCATGCGCAGTCAAGACCTTGGTTTGTTGACTTTCTGGTCGATCAAAAGCGAATTTGGTCTATGAACCTGTTAGAGGTGCACATATATTTTTTTCATGATTTATTTTTAGGGTTTCACTGCCCAGCAGAAGTTTTGGCCGTTCCAAACCAATACGATTCAGTCATTACATATCTAGGTCGAACCCACACTCTCTGGTGCCAGCATTGTCGAACCCAAAATGGCGCTGGTTAGTCTGGACTTGCTCATGCGCAGATATCGATTTCCGGCCCAAGTACTGCCTGTGTGAACGCGCATCTAAATCGCTTCATATGATTCGCCTTCTGTAGATCGCTTTAGATTTTGCCCGTGTGAATACAGCTTTTAACTGCAGCTTTAAATATTATCATCAAACAGTTGTCAGTGACAGAGCACTAGTCTTCCAGCTGTACAGTAAAACTGCTTGATACACAAATGAAACTATCAGTTGTAATACTAAACTTCATATAGTGGCGTTCTCTGTGGCGGAGGGGTTAGAGTGTCTGACTTTTTTCTAGGTCAGACTCCGAATCTGAGGGTTGGCGGTTCGATTCCCCGTGCCCCCAGATCTGCCATTTTGCATTTCCACCGCTTTGTATAACTTACAGCATCATCAAAGGCCGGTTGCTCTCATACCATGTCTATGTGGTGTGGGAGGTTAAAAATCCCTTGGGTCGGTAAAAGTGTAGGCTTGGGCTTTCTATCAACCAGCAGTGGAGTGGGGAAGACTAGTCGTCTGTGACTGGGATTTCCCCTGCTTGGGACAACTGATCTACAAAAAAAAAAAAAATGAGAGACAAATAAGTGTTCACACTTCTTGTCTACCATTCGCTATATCGCTATATTCGCTATAATTGCATTTTGATAATAAAATTATTATACACAAGGTGAGTATACATTTCAGTACAGGGTTTCAGGAACTTCAAAGATTACATAGCTACATAATAACTAGTAAGATCAGTGGGTGTAATTATAAGAAATACTGTGGTACTTAGTAAATAGATACATCAATTTGTAGGTGAATGTAACATAGTGGGTCGGGTTTGATTGATTGATTGATTGGTGGTTTCTTTACGCCGTGGGGTCGGCTTTGTGCACACTGAATGGTAGGGCATTGTTAGTATACAAGTTAGTTAAGTAGGGTAGAATCGTGACCGTTGGTGTTTTGTTGGTGGCGGGGAATAGTTTGCATGCGATTCTATTTTTCTGTTGAGTTATTCAGTTAGAAATAGTTTGTGTTAGATATTGCATGGCATGGCGAAGTGAGTGGAGGCTGGGGCTGCAATGGGGCACTGAAGTCTTAAGGTTCTTGCATCAATTTTTGAAAGGTTCTTGAAAGGTTCTTGAAAGATGGGTAACGGCGTTGTGGGGAACAACCAGGAAAAGCCAAAACAGTGGTGATGATGACAGTGACAGTGCGGTGATGCTAACATTGACAGTGGCAATGATGGATTGATAGCGTTGATAGTGACAGTGTGTTGATGATGACAGTGACAATGAGATGATGCTAAGATTGACAGGGGCAATGATGTATCGATAGCGCTGATAATGACAGCCTGGTCACGATGACAGTGACAGTGTGGTGATGATGACAGTGACAGTGCGGTGATGCTAACATTGACAGTGGCAATGATGAATTGATAGCGTTGATAGGGACAGTGTGTTGATGATGACAGTGACAGTGAGGTGATGCTAACATTGACAGTGGAAATGATGTATCGATAGTGCTGATAATGACAGTGTGGTGATGATGACAGTGACAGTGTGGTGATGATCACAGTGACAGTGCGGTGATGTTAACATTGACAGTGGCAATGATGTATTGATAGCGTTGATAGTGACAGTTTGGTGATGATGACAGTGACAGTGAGGTGATGCTAACATTGACAGTGATACTGATGTAATGATAGCACTGATAGTGACAGTGTGCTGATGATGACAGTGACAGTGATGTGATGCTAACAATCGCAGTAACACTGATGTATTGATAGCGCTGATAATGACAGTGCGGTGATGATGACAGTGACAGTGTGGTAATGCTAACATTGACAGTGGCAATGATGTAATGATAGCGATGGTAGTGACAGTGAGGTGATTATAGCGCTGATGGTGAGGCGATTATGATGGTGAGAGTGAAATGCTGATCACCACAACACTAATGCTGGAACTCCGACTGCTTCCACTGTCTGTTAAAGTCGATGAAATAGACGTCCGGTGCAAGTGCCAGCGTGTTCAGTGAGCCCATTTGTTACGTATGTACCGAGGCACGACGGGCTGGTTCCCGGCTCGCCGTGCCTCGGTACATACATAACATAATGGATGTAAAGTCCTGCATCAAAACCAGAGACCGCCGAACAAATCGAACTGGACTATAAACATCTGTTAACTCGTTCATTATACATCGAAACCAGAGACTTCCAAACAATCCGAACTGGAATGGAAACAACTGTTATCTCGTTCATTATATTTTGTTGCTTGCTTTATTCTTGTATCGTCGAATTGATCTTGTTCTTTTATTGTTTGTGAAAGGAAGATGTTATATATGTACCAAGACATGGCGGGCCTGGAACCAGCCTGTCGGGACCACCGTTACAGGCGACCAGCATAGACTGGCGTGAAGCGTAATAAAGCATTGCATAACTAGACGTCGACTTGTGCAGTCGTTCCTGAGTTCTAACTTTACACATCCACTTCCGGTTGGTGTGTGCATGTGTTTTGGGAGGCAATCACACTGAGCTTAGCGACGGTGTCCCACCCCTGTCGGCGACTAGGATCACACTGCCAGCCCCTCTGTTGCCTCAGGGATGCAGTGTGACTCCTTGCTCCCGGAGGTGTGACCAGTTCTTCCCTTGCTCCAGGGTGTGATGATCCTAACCACGCGTTCATGCCGAGGTGGCACCCTCAACTGCCCCTACACTCCTCACGCACTATGGGCTTGTGCTGTAGCAGGTTCTATTAAATTGCCCCAGTATTATTCCCTTCTATCTGATGACAAATGTTTGATAAACACATCAGTATGTTAGTTAGATATGGAGAATCAAATCTAGATATTTGTTTTCGTCTTGAAAATTTGATGTTTTCATTGGACTTTGGAGCTTTAATTAAGCTCCCATGTGACTTGGGAGGACAGGACAGTTATTAATTAACCTCCCATGTGACTTGGGAGGACAGGACAGTTATTAATTAACCTCCCATGTGACTTGGGAGGACAGGACAGTTATTAATTAACCTCCCATGTGACTTGGGAGGTGGGGACAGTTATTAATTAACCTCCCATGTGACTTGGGAGGACAGGACAGTTATTAATTAAACTCCTATGTGACGTGGGAGGACAGGACAGTTATTAATTAACCTCCCATGTGACTTGGGAGGACAGGACAGTTATTAATTAACGTCCTTTGTGACTTGGGAGGACAGGACAGTTATTAATTAACCTCCCATGTGACTTGGGAGGACAGGACAGTTATTAATTAACCTCCCATGTGACTTGGGAGGACAGGACAGTTATTAATTAACCTCCCATGTGACTTGGGAGGACAGGACAGTTATTAATTAACCTCCTATGTGACGTGGGAGGACAGCACAGTTATTAATTAAACTCCCATGTGACTTGGGAGTACAGGACAGTTATTAAGTAACCTCCCATGTGACTTGGGAGGTGGGGACAGTTATTAATTAACCTCCTTTGTGACTTGGGAGGTCGGGACAGTTATTAATTAAACTCCTATGTGACTTGGGAGGACAGGACAGTTATTAATTAAACTCCTATGTGACGTGGGAGGACAGGACAGTTATTAAGTAACCTCCCATGTGACTTGGGAGGTGGGGACAGTTATTAATTAAACTCCTACGTGACTTGGGAGGACAGGACAGTTTTTAATTAACCTCCCATGTGACTTGGGAGGACAGGACAGTTATTAATTAACCTCCGATGTGACTTGGGAGGACAGCACAGTTATTAATTAACCTCCCATGTGACTTGGGAGGACAGGACAGTTATTAATTAACCTCCCATGTGACTTGGGAGGTCGGAACAGTTATTAATTAACCTCCTTTGTGACTTGGGAGGACAGGACAGTTATTAATTAACGTCCTATGTGACTTGGGAGGTGGGGACAGTTATTAATTAAACTCCTATGTGACTTGGGAGGACAGGACAGTTATTAATTAAACTCCCATGTGACTTGGGAGGAGAGGACAGTTATTAATTAACCTCCTATGTGACTTGGGAGGTCGGAACAGTTATTAATTAACGTCCTATGTGACTTGGGAGGACAGGACAGTTATTAATTAAACTCCTATGTGACGTGGGAGGTCGGACCAGTTATTAATTAACCTCCTTTGTGACTTGGAAGGTCGGGACAGTTATTAATTAACCTCCTATGTGACGTGGCAGGTCGGGACAGTTATTAATTAACCTCCTATGTGACTTGGGAGGACAGGACATTTATTAATTAACGTCCTATGAGACTTGGGAGGGGGACAGTTATTAATTAACCTCCTATGAGACTTGGGAGGACAGGACAGTTATTAATGAACGTCCTATGTGACTTGGGAGGGCAGGACAGTTATTAATTAACCTCCTATGAGACTTGGGAGGGCAGGACAGTTATTAATTAACCTCCTATGAGACTTGGGAGGGCAGCACAGTTAGTAATTAACCTCCTATGTGACTTGGGAGGACTGGACAGTTATTAATTAACCTCCTATCAGACTTGGGAGGTCGGGACAGTTATTAATTAACCTCCTATGAGACATGGGAGGTCGGGACAGTTATTAATTAACCTCCTATGTGACGTGGCAGGTCGGGACAGTTATTAATTAACCTGCTATGTGACTTGGGAGGACAGGACAGTTATTAATTAACGTCCTATGTGACATGGGAGGGCAGGACGGTTATTAATTAACCTCCTATGTGACTTGGGAGGTCGGGACAGTTATTAATTAACCTCCTATGTGACTTGGGAGGACAGGACAGTTATTAATTAACGTCCTATGTGACTTGGGAGGACAGGACAGTTAGTAATGAACGTCCTATGTGACTTGGGAGGGCAGGACAGTTATTAATTAACCTCCTATGAGACTTGGGAGGGCAGGACAGTTATTAATTAACCTCCTATGAGACTTGGGAGGGCGGGACAGTTAATAATTAACCTCCTATGTGACTTGGGAGGTCGGGACAGTTATTAATTAACCTCCTATGTGACTTGGGAGGACAGGACAGTTATTACTTAACGTCCTATGTGACTTGGGAGGACAGGACAGTTATTAATGAACGTCCTATGTGACTTGGGAGGGCAGGACAGTTATTAATTAACCTCCTAGGAGACTTGGGAGGGCAGGACAGTTAGTAATTAACCTCCTATCAGACTTGGGAGGTGGGGACAGTTAGTAATTAACCTCCTATGAGACCTGAGAGGGCAGGACAGTTAGTAATTAACCTCCTATGTGATGTGGGAGGGCAGGACAGTTATTAATTAACCTCCTATGAGAGTTGGGAGGGCGAAACGGTTATTAATTAACGTCCTATGTGACTTGGGAGGACGGGACAATTATTAATTAACCTCCTATGAGACTTGGGAGGGCGGGACACTTAATAATTAACCTCCTATGTGACTTGGGAGGTCGGGACAGTTATTAATTAACCTCCTATGTGACTTGGGAGGACATGACAGTTATTAATTAACGTCCTATGTGACTTGGGAGGACAGGACAGTTATTAATGAACGTCCTATGTGACTTGGGAGGGCAGGACAGTTATTAATTAACCTCCTATGAGACTTGGGAGGGCAGGACAGTTATTAATTAACCTCCTATGAGACTTGGGAGGGCAGGACAGTTAGTAATTAACCTCCTATCAGACTTGGGAGGTGGGGACAGTTAGTAATTAACCTCCGATGTGACTTGGGAGGACTGGACAGTTATTAATTAACCTCCTATCAGACTTGGAAGTTCGGGACAGTTATTAATTAACCTCCTATGAGACATGGGAGGGCAGGACAGTTAGTAATTAACCTCCTATGTGATGTGGGAGGGCAGGACAGTTATTAATTAACCTCCTATGAGAGTTGGGAGGTCGGAACAGTTATTAATTAACGTCCTATGTGACTTGGGAGGACATGACAGTTATTAATTAAACTCCTATGTGACTTGGGAGGTCGGGACAGTTATTAATTAACCTCCTATGTGACTTGGGAGGACGGGACAGTTAGTAATTAGCCTAATATGTGACTTGGGAGGGCGGACAGTTATTAATTAACCTCCTATAAGACTTGGGAGGACGGGCCAATTATTAATTAACCTCCTATGTGACGTGGGAGGTCGGGACAGTTATTAATTAACCTCCTATGTGACTTGGGAGGACAGTACAGTTATTAATTAACCTCCTATGTGACTTGGGAGGACAGGACAGTTAGTAATTAACGTCCTATGTGACTTGGGAGGACAGCACAGTTAGTAATTAACCTCCTATGTGAATTGGGTGATCGGGACAGTTAGCAATTAACCTCCTATATGACTTGGGAGGACAGGACAGTTAGTAATTAACGTCCTATGTGACTTGGGAGGTCGGGACAGTTATTAACTAACCTCCTATAAGACTTGGGAGGACAGGACAGTTATTAATTAACCTCCTATTTGATGTGGGAGGTCGGGACAGTTATTAATTAACCTCCTATGTGACTTGGGAGGACATGACAGTTATTAATTAACCTCCTATTTGACTTGGGAGGACAGGACAGTTAGTAATCAACCTCCTATGTGATGTGGGAGGTCGGGACAGTTATTAATTAACCTCTTATGAGACTTGGGAGGGCAGGACAGTTATTAATTAACCTCATATGTGACTTGGGAGGACGGGACAATTATTAATGAACCTCCTATATGACTTGGGAGCACAGGACAGTTATTAATTAACCTCCTATGTGACTTGGGAGGACAGGACAGTTATTAATTAACCTCCTATGTGACTTTGTGAGACAGTGCAATTATGGGTGGGGGTTGAGGGGGTCAGTACTCTTAATGTACTAGTGACTCACTAAATGGTGAATTGTTTAGCCGAAATTATCTAGCTTAGTTAAACCATCCCCATCTATCCCTGAGAGAAGAGTGTTGACGCCAGGTAGGCCGGTTGACAGTGGCTGTCAGTGTGTAAAATTGTCCGATTTAATACATGTGAACCGAGGTGAAATGACTATAATCAATTGCAAACTGTCTATATAATGATAAATGTTAAAATATAAAAACCCAAAGGCATATGAGGGATGTGTGAAATTGGTAAACAATTATTCATTGAGTATAGAATGTGTATAATTGAATAGTCTTTTGAGGGAGTGTCACTTCCTAGTTTGACTAAGAACAGTCTTTGGAAGAGTCACCTCACATGCCCCCTCCCCCCCCCCCCCACATGGTATTGTTATGATCATTGACCACTGCATTGTATTCTAATTGGAGGATTAAGTCATGTGACCACTGCATTGTACTGTGATTGATTGATGGAATCATGTGACCACGGCCATCTTGGATCTTGAGAAAACCTATATAAGCCAATGAATTGAAGAGTCTCATTCTCTTACTTTCACTCTAACCCTGTTTCCTTCATTACCTGTAGTGCTTTCATTTGACCTATTTACACCACCCCACCACCAGCCGGCACGTTTACAAGTGTATTGACAGTCGGTGTCAGCATATTGACAGCATGCATCAAAGGAATTAGCAGTTAAGCAGGCAACACAGTGAAGTGCCTCAGAAAGGAGATCACCCTGTTCGGTACATTCCCTCCGCCATTCCACTGACATCTAATCAATTTACCATGGACATTCCAACCAAAGGTCCAGCAATATTTTCCAAAAATGTTCAAAAGATTCCACTAACGTTCCACCATTAACATTCCACCGTTATTCCACCGACATTCCACACCAGCCATTGTAAAGTTTCCTTCAAGAATCAATGTACTGATTATAATGTATTTGCTATTATATTCAGCTAATTAAATGGTTGTTATGTATGGCCCTGTTGTGGTATTTTATGTAGTTTACTTGTGTTAGCACCGGCTGGGTTTAGATAAAATGCTAATTGAATTAACGAAGTGATTGGGATGTATCTGGTCAAAACAGTAAACCCCTAACAAAACCACAAAGGGCTACTAGAGCAAATAATGCGCCACTGCTAAAGCAGACCAGAAGCCAAATAAAAGCTCATGAGAGAAGCATGCTGGAATTGGCTTCCAAGGCATGGACTACTCAAATGGTAAAGGAACAACAAATTTCTGACCTAAAAACTTACAAACAATATGTGTGCAAAATAAGGCTAGGAAACCCTCACTAAGCTGCGCTGTAAAGGGGCATGTGATATGTCATGGCCCACCAGCGGGATGCCCAATGGAAGGTAACCATGCCAAAAGTAGCCAGATAACACACCACACAGGTATGTACAAGCCTATGATATGTAAATAGGAGTAGGCTAGTCTAGTAATAAGAGTAGACAAAGAAATCCATATATGCCAAGAAAATCCATATATGCCAAGAAAATCCAAAAAAAAAAACATAGGCTACTAACCATACCAACCAATAATATATCTGCTACTCAAATGCAGGCAATCAAATACCTTACCAGCAGCTACTGTGTGGTAAGATAACACCAACACTACAACTGGCCAGCATTGAAAATGAGCCTGAGTGCCCAGGCTTATACAGTGTTATATGCTATGGACAGTATAAATACAGCCTCAATAAAAATAATATTGACAAAATATAAGAAATGGAGGGTCTGCATTAGTGCTGTGCAGTCTTGGTTTAGGTAAAATTATAGGGATGTATGGGTGGTTTGGTTAGTAAAACTGAACTGGATGGGCATATGTATCACACCAAAGTAGTTCTCAAAATGTCCGACCCCATTCTAAAGCGAGCTGTGGTCGGGGTAGAATGTGGCTGCAAGAAAATGTTGGGCATGCTCAAAGTTCTGAAGCAAAATTCCATGCTAGCCCATCCAGTCAGTTTGTAAAAAAGACTGTAAAAAGTTGCTACTACATCCATTCCATTTGCACACAGTTTGAGCCTGTTCAGCAACATTTTCAAGAACATAGTGACAACTAGTTTGGTGTAATGGGGGTATTAGGAGTTCAGTGTCGCTCATTGTTCGTGACTGTGTGTAGATGTTTGGTGTGTAGGTCGGAGTGGGGCGAGGAAATGATGAGCTACAATTGTCAAGTGCATTAATTTATTAAATGATGGCTCGTAGATATATTTAGTTGCCGGTTCGTTGATGTCGACTAATATTTTCTGATAACTGGTTCCTGGTTTGTGTATTAGATTTGGGGAGGTGGTCAATTGTAACAGGCCAGGGTTCTGAAATTGGTGGGAAGATAGAAATGGTAGAGAAGGTCGCTGTTTTATTCAACTTAGATAGGCATGCGGTAGTTAGATTTGTTTGTTTACTGTTGTTTGCTGGTTAGATTTGTTTTGTTTCTTGTTTTACGTCCTTCGCTGGTTAGATGTGTTTTGTTTGCTGTTGTTTTATGTCCTACACTGGTTAGATTTGTTTTGTCTGTTGTTGTTTAACGTCATACACTGGTTAGATTTGTTTTGTATGTTGTTGTTTTACGTCCTACGCTGGTTATATTTGTTTGTTTGTTGTTGTTGTATGTCCTACGCTGGTTAGATTTGTTTGTGTGTTGTTAGTTTACATCCTACGCTGGTTAGATTCGTTTTGTCTGTTGTTGTTTTATGTCCTACGCTGGTTAGATTTGTTTGTGTGTTGTTGTTTTACGTCCTATGCTGGTTATATTTGTTTGTTTGTTGTTGTTTTACGTCCTATGCTGGTTAGATTTGTTTTGTATGTTGTTGTTTTACGTCCTACGCTGGTTAGATTTGTTTGTGTGGTGTTGTTGTATGTCCTACACTGGTTAGATTTGTTTGTTTGTTGTTGTTTTACATCCTATGCTGGTTAGATTTGCTTGTTGTTGTTTTACATCCTACGCTGGTTATATTTGTTTGTATGTTGTTGTTTTACGTCCTACGCTGGTTATATTTGTTTGTTTGTTGTTGTTGTATGTCCTACACTGGTTAGATTTGTTTTGTTTGTTGTTGTTTTACATCCTATGCTGGTTATATTTGTTTGTGTGTTGTTGTTGTATGTCCTACACTGGTTAGATTTGTTTGTGTGTTGTTGTTTTACATCCTATGTTGGTTATATTTGTTTGTGTGTTGTTGTTTTACATCCTACACTGGTTAGATTTGTTTTGTATGTTGTTGGTTTACGTCCTACGCTGGTTATATTTGTTTGTTTGTTGTTGTTTTACGTCCTCCGCTGGTTAGATTTGTTTGTGTTTTGTTGTTTTACATCCTACGCTGGTTATATTTGTTTGTTTGTTGTTGTTGTATGTCCTACACTGGTTATATTTGTTTGTGTGTTGTTGTTTTACATCCTACGCTGGCTAGATTTGTTTGTGTATTGTTGTTTTACATCCTACGCTGGTTAGATTTGTTTGTGTGGTGTTGTTTTACATCATACGCTGGTTATATTTGTTTGTGTGTTGTTGTTTTACATCCTACGCTGGTTAGATTTGGTTGTGTGTTGTTGTTTTACCACCTACACTGGTTAGATTTGTTTGTGTGTTGTTGTTTTACATCATACGCTGGTTAGATTTGTTTGTGTGTTGTTGTTTTACATCATACACTGGTTAGATTTGTTTTGTTTGTTGTTGTTTTATGTCCTACGCTGGTTAGATTTGTGTGTGTGTTGTTAGTTTACATCCTATGCTGGTTAGATTTGTTTTGTTTGTTGTTGTGTTACATCCTACACTGGTTAGATTTGTTTTGTTTGTTGTTGTTTTATGTCCTACACTGGTTAGATTTGTTTTGTCTGTTGTTGTTTTACGTCATACACTGGTTAGATTTGTTTTGTTTGTTGTTGTTTTACATCCTACACTGGTTATATTTGTTTTGTTTGTTGTTGTTTTATGTCCTTTGCTGGTTAGATCTGTGTTGTTTGCTGTTGTTTTATCTCCTACACTGGTTAGATTTGTTTTGTATGTTGTTGTTGTACGTCCTACGCTGGTTAGATGTGTTTGTTTGGTGTTGTTTTACGTCCTCCGCTGGTTAGATTTGTTTGCTTACTGTTGTTTGCTGGTTAGATTTGTTTTGTTTCTTGTTTTATGTCCTTCGCTGGTTAGATGTGTTTTGTTTGCTGTTGTTTTATTTCCTACACTGGTTAGATTTGTTTTGTCTGTTGTTGTTTTATGTCATACACTGGTTAGATTTGTTTTGTATGTTGTTCTTTTACGTCCTCCGTTGGTTAGATTTGTTTGGGTGTTGTTGTTTTACATCCTACGCTGGTTAGATTTGTTTGTGTGTTGTTGTTTTACATCCTACGCTGGTTAGATTTGTTTTGTTTGTTGTTGTTTTATGTCCTACGCTGGTTATATTTGTTTTGGTTGTTGTTGTTTTACATCCTACACTGGTTAGATTTGTTTGTGTGTTGTTAGTTTACATCCTATGCTGGTTAGATTTGTTTTGTTTGTTGTTGTTTTACGTCATACACTGGTTAGATTTGTTTTGTATGTTGTTGTTTTACATCCTACGCTGGTTACATTTGTTTGTTTGTTGTTGTTTTACATCCTACGCTGGTTAGATTTGTTTGTGTATTGTTATTTTACATCATACGCTGGATAGATTTGTTTGTGTGTTGTTGTTTTACGTCCTATGCTGGTTAGATTTGTTTGTGTGTTGTTATTTTACATCCTACGCTGGTTAGATTTGTTTGTGTATTGTTGTTTTACATCCTACGCTGGTTACATTTGTTTGTATGTTGTTGTTTTACATCCTATGCTGGTTAGATGTGTTTGTTTGTTGTTGTTTTACATCATATGCTGGTTAGATTTGTTTGTTTGTTGTTGTTGTACATCCTAAGCTGGTTAGATTTGTTGTGTGTTGTTATTTTAATCCTACGCTGGTTAGATTTGTTTGTGTGTTGTTGTTTTACCACCTACGCTGGTTAGATTTGTTTGCGTGTTCTTATTTTACATCCTACGCTGGTTAGATTTGTTTTGTTTGTTGTTGTTTTATGTCCTACGCTGGTTATATTTGTTTGTTTGTTGTTGTTTTACATCCTACACTGGTTAGATTTGTTTGTGTGTTGTTAGTTTACATCCTATGCTCGTTAGATTTGTTTGTGTGTTGTTATTTTACATCTTATGCTGGTTAGATTTGTTTGTGTGTTGTTATTTTACATCATACGCTGGTTAGATTTGTGTGGTTGTTGTTGTTTTACATCCTATGCTGGTTAGATTTGTTTGTGTGTTGTTGTTTTACACCCTATGCTGGTTAGATTTGTTTGGGTGTTGTTATTTTACATCCTACGCTGGCTAGATTTGTTTGTTTGTTGTTGTTTTACATCCTAAGCTGGTTAGATTTGTTTCTGTGTTGTTATTTTAATCCTACAGTGGTTAGATGTGTTTGTGTGTTGTTGTTTTACCACCTACACTGGTTAGATTTGTTCGTGTGTTGTTATTTTACATCCTACGCTGGTTAGATTTGTTGTGTTTGTTGTTGTTTTATGTCATACGCTGGTTATATTTGTTTGTTTGTTGTTGTTTTGCATCCTACACTGGTTAGATTTGTTTGTGTGTTGTTAGTTTACATCCTACGCTGGTTAGATTTGTTTGTGTGTTGTTGTTGTATGTCATACACTGGTTAGATTTGTTTGTGTATTGTTAGTTTACATCCTATGCTGGTTAGATTTGTTTTGTTTGTTGTTGTTTTACGTCATACACTGGTTAGATTTGGTTGTGTGTTGTTATTTTACATCCTACGCTGGTTAGATTTGTTTTGTTTGTTGTTGTTTTATGTCCGACGTTGGTTATATTTGTTTGGTTGTTGTTGTTTTGCATCCTACACTGGTTAGATTTGTTTGTGTGTTGTTAGTTTACATCCTATGCTGGTTAGATTTGTTTTGTTTGTTGTTGTTTTACGTCATACACTGGTTAGATTTGTTTTGTATGTTGTTGTTTTACATCCTACGCTGGTTATATTTGTTTGTTTGTTGTTGGTTTACGTCCTAGGCTGGCTAGATGTGTTTGTGTGTTGTTGTTTTACATCCTACGCTGGTTAGATTTGTTTGTGTGTTGTTATTTTACATCCTGTGCTGGTTAGATTTGTTTGTGTGTTGTTGTTTTACATCCTACGCTGGTGAGATTTGTTTGTATGTTGTAGTTTTACATCCTATGCTGGTTAGATTTGTTTGTGTGTTGTTATTGTACATCCTACGCTGGTTAGATTTGTCTGTGTGTTGTTGTTTTACATCCTAGGCTGGTTAGATTTGTTTGTGTGTTGTTGTTTTACGTCCTATGCTGGTTAGATTTGTTTGTGTGTTGTTATTTTACATCCTACGCTGGTTAGATTTGTTTGTGTGTTGTTGTTTTACATCCTGTGCTGGCTAGATTTGTTTGCATGTTGTTGTTTTACATCCTATGCTGGTTAGATTTGTTTGTTTGTTGTTGTTTTACATCCTATGCTGGTTAGATTTGTTTGTGTGTTGTTATTTTACATCCTACGCTGGTTAGATTTGTTTGTTTGTTGTTGTTTTACATCCTAAGCTGGTTAGATTTGTTTGTGTGTTGTTATTTTAATCCTACGCTGGTTAGATTTGTTTGTGTGTTGTTGTTTTACATCCTACGCTGGTTAGATTTGTTTGTGTGTTGTTGTTTTACCACCTACACTGGTTAGATTTGTTTGTGTGTTGTTAGTTTACATCCTACACTGGTTAGATTTGCTTTGTTTGTTGTTGTTTTACATCATATGCTGGTTAGATTTGTATTACAACTTACCACTCCTGTATTCTACGTGAAAACTGCTACACAAAGCCCATCTTTTACATTTCGGTGTGCGCACCAAATTATCTTTCCTCATGTGCACTGCACTTCAAATATCTGCAACATTAACCCTTTAAATATGTTAGGTTGTAAGGATCAACCTGAGACATGTATCTGAAATAAATAATGGCTGAAACTCAAAGGCATGTGACTGTGCACCTCTAAGCCTCATCTCAACAGGCGAGGCCAGCACCTGGGTAACACTTGTCTCGTGGGAATGTTTATTAACGCTAGGCTCAACGCAACAGCCATTTCTAGGATGTAACTAGTCAGCTGAGACGTGATGAATATTCAAACAAGGAAGGCGCGTTGAAATCACGTGACCAGGTCTTTTAACCACGTTGCAGGAGGTTTCCGCTGACTGCGTTCGACATGGTTTACACCGACAGCACTGTCATGTCAGGAAAGTGGGGTAGATGAGGGGGTTGAGGGTGAGGGGAAGGCGAGGGAAGGGGTACTGTGTTGGTTGGTTGTTGAAGTTTTACGTCCTGCCAACATTTTTGCTCATATCAGGACGTGTACCGACTTGTGACAGTGCGGACTTTATAGTGCCGCCCCACTGGCATACCAGGCCGCCAGCTTCATTACCTGATATCACACTCAGTCACATTACCCCGACACTGAGCCAACCAGTCCTTGCCCTATATCCTAATAATGCCGGGTGCCTGGCTAGGAAGCGAGAAATATCAATTTTTATGTCATTGGTTTGACTCGACCAGGGTTCGAAACTGTGGGTTCGAATCCCACAATCTACCAAAACGGGAGATGGATTCTCAACTCATTTGGCCAATCCGTATGGTCAGGGGGGTATTAGCGATATAGCGATATAGTGAATGTTAGACAGGAAGTGTGAACACTTATTTGTTCATATCTATTTTATCAAAACCCTTCATAATCTTAAAGACTTCAATTATGTCATTGTGATGGGTGTGAGTGGGTGTGAGTGGGTGTGAGGAGATAAAGGTGAGTGGTAGTGGGTGGGGGATTAGCAGTGGGTGGTAGTTAGTGTTTTTGGGTGGCAGTCGGTGCAGGTTGGTTGGGATTGTGGTGAGCGACAATTTGTGTATGTAGGTGTTGGTGTGTGAGTGGGTGGTAGTGAGTTGGGTGGTAGTTGGGTAGCAGTGGGTGGAAGTGGGTGGGGGATTAGCAGTGGGTGGTAGTTAGTGTTTTTGGGTGGCAGGTGGTGCAGGTTGGTTGGGATTGTGGTGGGCGGCAGTTTGTGTATAAGGGTGTTGGTGTGTGAGTGGGTGGTAGTGAGTTGGGTGGTAGTGGGTAGCAGTGGGTGGAAGTGGGTGGGGGATTAGCAGTGGGTGGTAGTTAGTGTTTTTGGGTGGCAGTCGGTGCAGGTTGGTTGGGATTGTGGTGGGCGGCAGTTTGTGTATGTAGGTGTTGGTGTGTGAGTGGGTGGTAGTGAGTTGGGTGGTAGTGGGGTAGCAGTTGGTGGAAGTGGGTGGTGGTTGGCAGTGAGACGGCAATGGGTGGTAGTGGGTGGTGGTAGTGGGTGGCAGTGAATGGTAGTTGGTTGGAGTGAGTTGTGTTGCGTGGGTGCATTGTGTGTGGGTGTGAGTGTGGGGGCGTGTGGGGGGTAGTTGATATATTTGGCTCCCACTTCTTTGGAATGCAATCGAGGTCAGTGCTGAGAGATCTGCAATTGCACTAAATGCCTAGTGAGCCACTGGAGGTGCACTCTCCAGCACAGCTGTAAAGCAATGGCAAAGCTTTCCCCAATAATGCCGGGAAATCCGCAATTTTCTTCATCTTTCATTTGTGCATCCTTGTTCCGAAATACATGAAAACTTATTGGAACATCATGATCGCTACCTTAGGCATATCTACACCCAGACACATCGATATAAGGAAACATAATATGTCCTTCCCTAGCCATCTGGGAAAATATTGGTTTAAGTAACCTTTTGAAAATGCATGGAGCGCAAGCTAGTCCATTAGGCATGCACATGAACTCATGGCACTATGGCATCATGTAAGGTTTTGCTGGGAATAGTTGTACACACAAACCTGGTTTGTTGTTGTGGGTTTTCTTCTTTGGGGGTGGGTGGGTGGGGGGTAAATCAAAATGGCGCGAGACTACAGAGTGCTCAGTGAATTTGCCATTTCGTCGTGTTTGTGGACCTTTAAAGCTGCATAGTCCGATGGAAGCATCACATTTTTAAAACCAAAATATTGGCCTAGATTTGATTTGATATATCTACCTTAGATACTGATGCACTTATTAGGATAGGGCAAGAAGTGGTTGGCTCAGTGTCAGGATAATGTGACTGAGTGGGATATCGGGTCATGGTGCTGGCGGCCTGGTCTCCCAGTGGGGCAGCACTATAAAGTCGCTATGAGTGCACACTGTCACAAGTCGGTATCCATCCTGATATGACCTTAGATGTTGCTAGGACGTAAAACAACAACAAACAAACAAACAGATGCACTTATTAAATATGTGTTGCCACAGGAAGGCAGTACCAAGTCAATTTAATTAAATGTGTTACTGCAGAAGCCTATGGCGTCAGAGATTTCCCCCCGTCCTGATATGACCTTAGATGGCTATGGGGGCCTAGATAGTGTAACGGTTAGCACACTAGCCCCAGATTGGCTATTAAGCCTTAGGCCCTGTCACACTACGACATATGGCGCTGGTGTGTGTGTAATGTGTTGAAATAAACAAACAAACAAACAGAGATTTTGCGTGCTTGCCAAGATTAATTCGGTATGTTTGTGCTTTAAACATCTCAGCAGAAGTTAGTGATTTGAAATAAAAGTTACGTCAAATTAAAGTAAAATAGATTATACTGATCAACCTAATATATTTATCTCAGAAAAAGACAGAAACTCAAAACCATTGGACTATGCAGCTTTAATAAGACAGCATCAAGTCCTTTGTTAATATGCTCTCCGCCGCCAGCACCCCGAGCTGTCTGTGACACACAGTTCTGTGAACAGAGACTGCCTCCTCTACTGCCGACATTCCAGCCACGTGATAGGGCTCGGGCACTGCACATTTCCAGCTCTGCCCTCTTTAAAAGCATTGCGCCAATGAATCGTGGAATGTCAGTAGGTCACATACCCCCCCCCCCCCACACTCTCTGCAGGCAGCACAAGCCTCGCAGCAAACTAGTGGGAATCAGCATTTATAAAGGGAGCGAATGGAGTGGCACGTCCTAGCAACATGGTAGGTAGGATGGGTACTGCCTTGTGTAGGTGTATTCTGGTCCTTACTGGTTGAAGGGTGGTAGAGGTGTGTGTCCAGATTGTTGTCTGATGAATCGCGAGAGATCTCATAGTTAGATGGGCCAGTGTGACATGATCTAAGAGCCGCTTCATATTTATAGATGTCTTGAACACTTTAACTATCCACCATTCAAATGTGTTAGCGCACACGTTTAACGGTCGCTAGCACATGTCGGGAGGCTGTTTCGCACATTGGCAACTCTCTCAGTCAAGAAGCGTTGCCTGCAGCAGCTACCGGTTTTCTTCTCTTTAAAAAAAATATTATTTTGTTATCTCATTTCCTGATAAGCCAGGACAATTTCAAACATTAAAGCAATTGTTATTCCTCATTCTATTCCTCCTGGCCCTATCGTGTTCATGCAGGGAATCAGATTAGGTAGCGACATATTTCAACGTGTGAGTCATTGGTACAACTCGGCTCTATTTTAACGCCATGCAATTCGAACCCCACCACCTGTCACACGGGATGTGGGCACTAAGATCAGTCGGTCATATCATCTGGTCTTGTATGGCTCAGTGTGACTTCTGACAGTGGCTTTATAGCGCTCCCCACTCAGTTACCCTCCTGCATGGCGGCGTAGTTTCCCAGTGGCGCAGCACTATAAAATCCTCCGTGAGTGCGCACTGTCACGAGTCGGTACCCATCCCGATATGACCTGAGATGTTGCCAGGATGTAAAACTCCAACAACCAACCCCCAGCAGTGCGCACTGTCACGAGTCGGTACCCATCCCTGATATGACCTTAGATGTTGCCAGGACGTAAAACTCCAACAACCAACCTCCAGGAGTGCGCACTGTCACGAGTCGGTACCCATCCCTGATATGACCTTAGATGTTGCCCGGATGAAAAGCCCCCAACAAACGAACAAGACAAACACTGACTTCTCAGGCAAGGAGCCACATAGACAGTTGGGTGTGGATAGGATGACCGCATCAAGGGGGCCTAGATAGTGTAACGGTTAGCACGCTAGCCCCAGATTGGCTATTTATTAAGCCTTAGGCCCTGTCACACTACGACGTATGGTGCTGGCGGGTGCGTAACGTGTTGAAATAAATTTCAAATCAAAATAGGTCGGCATATGCCAAACTTTTCGCGCTGCGAGGGATAAAAATGGGCCGGCACACAATGTACACACAACGTACCCACAATGTACGTAACATATACAGAACGTATCTCTGACCTATTGAGAGCGTTCATGTGCCTCACAAAGCGTTCGCAAAATGTTTGCTTATGCTGACGGTACGCTGACCAATGTTACATATGTTACTCCATCGCTATAAGTATGGTGCATACGTTAAGTACGCTGGAGATATGGCAGGCATACGTTCGAAGTACATTTGAAGTACATTATGCATCCGTTGGCTGTATGCGGACAGCATGTTCCCAACAGGCTGAACATATGGCTAACATGTTCCAACCTATCCCGACCTACCCCTAATGTGTGCATAACATATGCCGACATACGCTGACATACGCCGAGCGTACACTGAGCATATGAGAAATGTATGAGCTATACGGCGACATACATTGAAAATTTTGAACATGCACACAAATCTTTTCGCATCTCGACCTATGCCGACCTATGATGACCTATGACGCCATATCCCGAGCATACTCGACATATGCCCAATGTATACGTAACGTATGACACCATATGCCGACGTGTTGGTCGAACATTGCGTACGTTGTCATAGGCTAAGGCCATACGTCATCGTGTGACAGCCCCTTTAGAGGTGTGGCTTCTGTTCCTGCTCTCAGAGCAATATTTCCCATTTTCAGAAACACCAAGACACAAGTAGTAAATCGCGGGCGGAACTCTGCTCAGGAGCTGAGGAATCAGTGTTGGTCGGTGATATATAACCCAGAAAACAAGCCGGCGCCTGAAAAGTGGCACATGCGATTTATCACCGGGGCGGATTGCAAAGTGTATTTCCGGCCAGGAAACTCGATCCGAGAGATCACGTTGAGATGAGAAGGATTGCATGTTCATTGACTGGTATTTACCAAGTTTTATGTTACATTAATTAATGCCATTTTCTAATGACAATAACAGGGACCAGGTGATGGTTGGGTGTTTGGTTGTGGAGGACGAGGGGGTGGGGGATAGGGGGGGGGGGTATTATGTTGTCTGGTTGTCTTGGGAGTTTAATGTCCTGGAAACATCTATGCTATGAACAGTATAAATACAGCCTCAATACAAAAAATATATATTAATACAAACAAATTAAAAAAAGGTCATATCAGGACGGGTACCAACTTGTGACAGTGTACACTCATGGCGACTTTATAGTGCTGCCCTACTGGAAAATCAGGATGCAAGCAGCATGACCCGATATCCCACTCAGTCACATTGTCCTGACACTGAGCTAACCAGTCCTTGCGCTATCCTAATAATGCCCAAGTGCTAAGCTAGGAAATGAAAAGTATCAATTTTGTAAGTCATTGGTTTGATACGACCGGGAATCGAACTCCCGATCTCCCTCACGGGAGGCCTGCGCTCTATCGATTCGGTCACCGCGGCCGGTGCATTGTGGAGTGACCATCCCGCTTTGCTGTGTGGAGGCTGATTACTCACGGAGGTGGGAGTAGTTAGTCATTAGTCATTATTTCCGCGACTAGCGGGCGCTTCTTCACCTCCTTCTCGGCACTAATTAATTACATTCCTATTTTGGCAACCCATTCTGTGTTTTAATTTGTGCTGTAGTTTCCAGTCGTTATTAAATGGTTAGGACTTCTTTAGGATGTTGGCACTGAGGGCTGGAAGAGTAAAGGGCTGATGGAGTGAGGGCTGATGGAGTGAGGATGGATGGAGTGAGGATTGATGGAGTGAGGTTTGGTGGAGTGAGGGCTGATGGAGTGAGGGATGATGTAGTGATGATTGATGGAGTGAGGTTTGGTGGAGTGAGGGCTGATGGAATGAGGGCTGATGGAGTGACATATGATGGAGTGCGGATTGATGGAGTGAGGATTGAAGGAGTGAGGTTTGGTGGAGTGAGGTTTGGTGGAGTGTGGGCTGATGGAGTGAGGATTGATGGAGTGAGGAGTGATGGAGTGAGGGATGATGGAGTCAGGGCTGATGGAGTGAGGATTGATGGAGTGAGGATTGATGGAGTGAGGAGTGATGGAGTGAGGGATGATGGAGTGAGGGATGATGGAGTGATGATTGATGGAGTGGTGATTGATGGAGTGATGATTGAAGGAGTGAGGTTTGGTGGAGTGAGGTTTGGTGGAGTGAGGGATGATGGAGTGAGGATTGATGGAGTGATGATTGATGGAGTGAGGATTGATGGAGTGAGGGATGATGGAGTGCGGGCTGATGGAGTGAGGATTGATGGAGTGAGGATTGATGGAGTGAGGATTGATGGAGTGAGGGATGATGGAGTGAGGGCTGATGGAGTGATGATTGATGGAGTGGTGATTGATGGAGTGGTGATTTATGGAGTGAGGTTTGGTGGAGTGATGGCTGATGGAATGAGGGCTGGTGGAGTGAGTGCTGATGGAGTGAGGATTGATGGAGTGGTGATTGATGGAGTGAGGTTTGGTGGAGTGAGGGCTGATGGAGTGAGGGCTGATGGAGTGAGGATTGATGGAGTGAGGATTGATGAGTGAGGAATGATGGAGTGAGGATTGATGGAGTGAGGTTTGGTGGAGTGAGGGCTGATGGAGTGAGGATTGATGGAGTCAGGATTGATGGAGTCAGGATTGATGGAGTCAGGATTGATGGAATGAGGTTCGATGGAATGAGAGGTTCCGGGTGCTGGAACGAGGTGCTGGAAAGAGAGGTGAAATAGTGAGGATAGACTGAGTGAGGTCTGGTGAAGTGAGGTTTGATGGAGTGAGGCATGAGTGAGCACGGCTTGATGGACTGAGGTTTGATGGAATGAGTGCTGATAGAGGGAGAATTGATGGAGTGAGGATTGGTGGAATGAGGTCTGATTGAGTTTGGGTTGATAGAGTTACCACGGGGGAACTGGTGGGTGGGGGTTCCCCTGGCAAATTTTGAGGAGAAAAGTGATTCAAAATTGTGCATTCTGGTGCATTTTGACGAAGAATATGTGTACAAATTTGTATTTAAAAAAACAAGCTAAAATGACTCTTTGGCAGGAGATTACAAATTGAAAGCGATAAATTCGGAGATTGGTGTTATGCTGCTATTTTAGGGACATTTACCGCCAAATGGAAACACTTTGCACCTCTGATAAAGCTCATCATATCTGAAAAACCAGCTAATTCAATGCCAACAAATGTATAAGACTAAAGATGGAACCTGAACCTAAGGGTAATATCCGAACAAAGAACATCTTCAGTCATATGTACAGGTTGGTTGGTTGTTGAAATTTTACATCTTGACAACATCTAAGGTCATATCAGGACGGGTACCGACTTGTGACAGTGCGCACTCATCATGCTCATAGTGACTTTATAGTGCTGCCGCACTGGACAATCAGGCCACCAGCACAATGCCCCGATATCCCACTCAGTTACATTAACCGGACACTGAGCCAAACAGTCATTGGCCTATCCTATTAATGTCAAGCGCCAAGATAGGATTTGAATTGACTTGGGATCGATGCCCGATCTACCGCACGGGAGGCCTGCGCTCTGCCGATTTGGTCACCGTGTCCGGTGTCATCTGTCACATTGCAATGATCTCATCTGGTGTTATCTTCCAGTTTCAGAAAGCATGAGATCTTCTAAACTAAAACATTCACCGAAACTTGATCCCAAATATAAAACTGAGATACTGGTGCATTCATTGAACATCTATCCCCGTATACATTAAATTTTAATTTAATTGAAGATGTCACCATCTGGTCACTGCTGAAGCTTATGGTGTCCATCATTTCACCGTGCATGCCAAAATTAATTAAGTTAATTAAGTTAGTTTACAAAAAATAAAAGTGACCTAAAAATAAAGTACAGTAGACTTTAACGATCAATTTAAAGCTGCATAGTCCGATGAAGCATCAAATTTTCAAAACCAAAACAAGTATCTCAATTTGATTCTACATATCGAACTTAAATACTGGTGCACTTGTTCAACATTTCTCACCACATAGAAGGGAATACTGAGGCAATTTAATAGAACCTATTACTGCACAAACCTATTGTGTGAGAGTTTTGGCAAGCTTGCCAAAACTAATTTTGCTTGTTTGCGCTTCAAATATCTCAAAAGTTAGCTATTGTAATGGCCCACGGCCCTCCGATTCTCACCCTGCCACGCACACATGGAAGAATGCCAAGATCCAATATAAGTACGCTTCACCTTGGTTTATTGAACCAATCTGCTCTCCGCAGCGTCCACAGTCATCTGACCCGCCCCCTGACTCGCTAGGTCCCACATCGACTCTATAGGTGGATGGGGGGGTGAGCTCGCCACACGCAGTAGAGGGCAGCCCAGTCAGGGTCTGCCCGGTGTCTAGCCTGCTGGCACCTAGCGCAGTTTAGTGTAACTGCGTAGGTGTGTGGCGTAGTCTCTGCCGCTACCACATGGTAGTAGGGCTCATGTACAGACTACTACACTATTTAAAATAAAACTTACTTCAAGAGAAAGTAGGGTAGATTATAACGATCACCTTAATATGTTTATCTCAGAAAATGACAGAAACTCAAAACCCATCGGACTATGCAACTTTGATAATATGGTAGAAACTGAAAGCCATGCACCTGTAATGTTATCTGAAATTTGAATGGATCCAAGAACGATGAGCGACATGGAATTGATGTCCTAATTGTTTTAAATAATAAAAATGTTGTCTAATGCTTTGCGTCACGTGCAACTGCTGTCCCCAAAGAAAAATCACGTACTTAGCTTTCTAGTCTGGGTAGTTATATCCGATTTGGGTTGGATAATAACCATTATAATGTAAGGTTGGGTTTTGGGGTTTTTTTTTATTGAGGCTGTATTTATACTGTCCATAGCATATACGCCTTGGGTATTCAGGCTTGTTTTCAATGCTGGCCAGCTGTAGTGTTGGTGTTATCTTATCACACAGTAGCTGCTGATAAGGTATTTGATTGCCTACATTTCAGTAGCAGATAGATAGTTGGTTGGTCTGGTTAGTAGTCTATGTAAATTTTTTTGGATTTTCTTTGCATATATGTGTTTTATTTTTTCTACTCTTACTACTAGACTAGCCTACTCCTATTTACATATCATAGGCTTGTACATAGCGGTGTGGTGTGCTATCTGGCTACTTTTGGCATGGTTACCTTAATAGTGCTCTTACTAGTAGGTACCATTTTACGGTGCACCATGACGGAACCATAATATGCTATATTTACAATTTGGTTACATTTTTATTTTATCATCAAAAGATACTTGAAGCAGGTTGCTCTTTAGGACAGATTAAAATTGTCAGGAGATGCTGTTTTTCCTACATCCTCCGACAATCTATTTCATAAATTATGACCTGCCACGCAAAAGACACAATCACGTTATGATTTCAGCCCAGATAGATGGACATGTAACAATATCTGACTGCATGATCTGAGAGTTTGGGATGACTGTTTGATGGACAGAAGATTATGTGCGTATTCTATGCTGAGCAGCACTTGGACTGCATTTCGATTTGATGCCCGGTCACATACACATTTGTGGACGTAGTTTAACGTAGTGGAGGCTAACGTAGGTGAACGTAGTTGAACATAGTTGAACTTAGTTGAACGTAGTTGAATGTGCTGGCATCTGTACTTGTCCGTGATGTTAACTTGGTGATAATGTGGGTGAGCCGTGATGTTCGATTTAATTTTTGGACATGTTCAAAAGAGCACTACATTAGGGGCTGAATTTGCATCCGCAATGCTGACATACTCTAGCATCCTCTAGCATATTCTAGTGTACTCTAGCGTACTCTAGCATACTCTAGCATACTATAGTGTAATCTAGCATATGCTAGCATACTCTAGCATACTCTAGCATACTCTAGCGTACTCTAGCATACTTCAGCGCACTCTAGCATACTCTAGAGTACTTGGACGTAGTTGAACATAGTTGACCATAGTGGAGGCTAATGTACGTTGAACATAGTTGAACGTAGTTGAACATAGTTGAACATAGTTTAACGTACCAGCATCCATGCCATGCAGTGGAGGCTAATGTACGTTGAACATAGTTGAACATAGTTGAACATAGTTGAACATAGTTGAAAGTAGTTTAACGTACCAGCATCCATGCCATGACGTATTTATCCATACCAAAACCTGCCATACCTTAGCATTTTTCACCATAGTTTAACGTACTTACACCACGTTTGACCCACGTTAATCTATCCTACGTCCATTTACGTTCACTAGCGTGTATGTGACCGGCCCTTTACCATTGCTAGTAACGGACAGTTCCTGCTTCTTGTGCACCCTGTTTGCATCTTACCGTTCTTTCCCCGGTTCACGATTTGTTGTTATATTTTAACATTTAACTGCATCTGCGATGAGAGTCCAAAGACCCATGGCAGATGACAATAATCTAATAATTATGCGCGTCAAAAGCACTCAAAATATTTAAACAAAAACAAAATATTTTGAAAAGCGATGACCACTGGTAGGGCTTATGGCTCGAGATAAGGTGATATAAGGCGAGATCTATTTTGAGCGAGAATCCTGCTATGTTCATTTGATTCAGTAATGGTGAGAAATCCCTCCAGGGGGCGCTAGCCGGCAAACGGGATTCCTTCACGCTGCACGCAGGCAATAGATGATGTTCAGTACCAACCCGATCTCTGGCATCAATGGAAGAACTACTGTTGTAGGTAGCTGCTCACTGTACAGCATGGTATAAGAGAAATGTCTTATAGAGGATTTCCACCACCAATATTCCCTCTTATGGTATAGTAGTGGGAGAATTGAAGTTGCGAGTAGCAGCTCATTGCAGCTAGATAATTCTCACTATCAACCCATACACTGATGGCAGGGAGAGAACTGATGATGTGGATAGCAAATTAGTGTACACGATATGTGGGAAAGGTTTCATAGAGGATTTCCATGACATTCTGACATTGGTGGGAGAACTAACGTTGTGGGTAACAACATACCACTGCGCATGTTCTGTGGAAAATGTCTATTAGGAGAGACCTTGCTTATGGCCCTGTCACACTACGACGTGACTACGTCAGCGTAGGCAGAACGTGAAAATAATTATATTACGTCGACGTTATGGGCGTAATATGCAAATTGTGGACGTGAGCGTAACGTGAAAGTAACGTGGGTGTACGTCGTGACCTTAGCTGTAACGTGACAACGTTAGGGGGGAGGGATAATTGGCGACGTGACCGGGCGTTAGTGTAACGTGAGCGTAACGTCGCCGTAACGGGTGCGACGTGGACGTAACGTGACCGTAACGCCACCGTAACGTGACCGTAACGTGACCGTAACGTGACCGTAACGTGACCGTAACGTGACCGTAACGTGACCGTAACCGTGACCGTAACGTGACCGTAACGTGACCGTAACCGGGACCGTAACGTGACCGTAACGTGACCGTAACGTGACCGTAACGTGACCGTAACGTGACTGTAACGTGCAAAACGCTGCCCACACGTTGCTCCCACCCGGGCCGTCGGTCTGACGTGACATAACGTGACTCTAACGTCATTTACGTTGCTATAACGATCGCGGAACGTCAACCTAACGTCATTGTCACGTCATCCCAACGTAACGGCTTCACGTTGAGATACGTCGAAAGTTTTGAACAGGTTCAAAACCTCGACGCGCGCCGACGTAACACGACGTAACATGACGTAGCTCGACGTCACTCTAACGTCATTATGACGTCATCATAACATGACCCAACGTACGGCAACGTAATGACGAAAAATGATCACGTTAGGCTCACGTTGGCTCGTTACGTCGTAGTGTGACAGGGGTATTATGTAGTCACTCATCCATAAAGGGACTTCCATCAAAATGGCCGCCAAACCGGAAATGGCGCTCATCAAAATGCCGCCAGACCGGAAGTGGCTCTCATCAAAATGGCCACCAAACCGGAAGTGGCTCTCATCAAAATGGCTCTCTGCTAGCTGGTCGCCGGCGCGATCACACAATCATACAGCACGCAGCATGTATTGGCCAGAATCAGCAAAAAAAGCATGGGGAAAAGCTTGGTTGCCTGGTCCCAGACGTTGACCTCCTGAAGAATAACTGCTGGCCGTCACAGTTACTCCTCTTTTACTCCCTACTATCAGAAGGATCCTGGCAACAGTCTGCCAGTAAATACCAAAACACAACTCATAACAAAGAAAGGGAGACAAGTCACGGAAGATTGACAGGGATAAAGTTGAGCTTTATTGCTACAACTCTTGTTCACCTACTAGTGACTTGCCACCCTGACTCACTTACAACCAGCTACACAGTCCCACATAGCTTCTGCTTGTTCAGTAGAAATCAGTGCCTACAGCCCATTGAACCTAAGTCCTATGGGTGTGACACACAGCTCAGTGGTGAACTGCTTCCTTTGGTATCTCTAGAGTGAGTATGTGGTCTGTCCAGCAAGTGCAAGGAGTACAAGGGTGACTGGGCTCACACAGCCAGCCAATCAGACACCTCTGCAGCCTGGGAGGGGTGTGCGCCCAAGAGGTGGTGGGGCAGTTCTCACTCAGCCCCAGGGCAGGTGGTTTCCCTAATATATGCAGACTGGCTGGGTGTGCTTACCCAGCGGTCCCATGGTAACAAGGAGTCATCATACAGTTAGAGTAAACAATAATATATGCCCCTCGACATCTGCACTCTTCCTGGTGCAGGGAGGTAACATTTCTGTAATTAGACACCGACACCGCATATGAGTTTAAAGTTGGATTTATTTTTCTTCGATAATGAGTCAAGTAGTAAGCACATGTCAATTTTAGTAAGCACAATTAAGTTCCGTAGAATAAGCACAGTGAGGTAATCAATGAGTTATGCACAAAGAGGTCAACAAGCTTTTAACCCTATGCCCTATATAGTCTTTAGCAGGGGTGGGCGGGATGGCAGTTCAGAGCCAGCCAGTGTCCTCCTGTGGCCGTGTCGAAGTGAGCTCTCTGCCGCTGAGACGGGCCTTATATAGTCACTTAAGCTGCATTTACACGGGCGACTTGAAACGTCCTACGTAGAACCAGTTGCCTAGAACGTTTTAAATGTGGCCGTGTAAACGCACCACTGCGGCGTTTTAGGGCTGAAACATTCCAGCTGGAACGTTCCGCGAATACCACCTCAGGAGGTGGTCTACAGGAAACGTTTCAGCTGGTTCCCAGGTGGCGATTGTGTACAATAGCAGTGCTCGCCGGCAACAGGGGGAGCAGTAGCTAATCGCTGGTGCCCGGCAGTGTTAGGGCCCGATTACGCTGAAATCTAGTGAATGCGATCATATTTAACAGAATTACAGACTCAAATAATGAAATTTAATTAAATTAACCTTAAATTCCAAGCGATATTAACGTAGCAGCTACATCGGCGTCGAATCACCAAGTGTAAACTAAACAAATAGCAGTGCTCGCCGGCTACAGTAGGCTGCTGGTTCCCGGTCGCGCACAGTTTCAAATTTGGTCCGTGTAAACGCGCCACGAGAACGTTTCAGGTAGAACGCTTTGTCTGGAATCGTTTTACTTTTGGCCGTGTAAACGCAGCTCTAGTCCGCTAGTTCGAGCTAACGACCGCAGAGGGCAGGTCGGAAAGGCAGAGCCAGCATTCTCGAAGTATTTACGTATCAAACCAGAAACCAGACGGCGCTGGCGTATAAGTCAGAAAGAACCACCGGCGAAAGTAGCTAGGTGGCAGCACCTGTATTATGCTTAAGGCTGTAGAGCTATGGCGGCGATCGAATGCCAAATTACCCGTGTTGCTGAGCATCACAAACAATTTGTAACCGTATCTTAATATCCGGACATCATACCGCAATCCTGGGCACTGTGCATCATAACATTTACACATAGTTATTTATGTCACACAGCGAGTGGTTGATGCTGTTTTGCAGTGCTTGTGGGAGCAAGAGTTTGTGATAGAATTAGCTGGGCATCTTAATGCCTATGCTACACAGTCCAACATTCGCGAGCCTTTTGAAATAGGCGCTGTAATGCAGGTACTACAACTTGCAGAGTTTGAGAAAGCTAACATAGCTTTTCTTAATGCTTAGTTGACATACGTGAGCATTCACCTCCACCAATTAATGGTGTTCTAATGCCGAGCATTGTCAATGGCCGTGAGCAATCTTCATACAGAAAAAGTCAAATATCTCTAAAACGACACCAGCTAGAAACAGACTGCTTGGAACACATATAGAAAGCATATTCACTGAACAGATTATATTAAATTTATATGGTTAGGGTTCTGCATTTCTATTAATTTTGAATAAAACTGATGTTTTGTACTGCGCATGTCCGCAAACTGAATGGGAGTGTGCCTTCGTTGTGCAGCCAAGCTGCGTGTGCATACACAATGTTTATAAACATTGATAGGGGTCTATACCCAGCAGATTTTAGTCGATACATCAGATTACATTTTCAGGATTTAGAAGTTACATATGCAAATGTACTAATGGAATTTCAAACTGAATTTCTTATATAAATTAATGTATCCCATACCACATCGTGTAATAGCTTTAACTGACATTACGCGGTGTGATTTTGATCGGCTGTAACTTGTGACTAAACTTGATTTAGTGTGGAAGTTATTTGTGCGTGGTGCATTAATTGTCCTCTGGGTTGTAACCTTTTAGTTCGCTGCACATTAACGATCACTTTGTATGAAAGCTATTGTCAAACAAGCTGATGCACGCTCTTTAATGGGAAAGCCAATTAGAGCATTAAGTGCATGGTAACCCTTTCGCCACGCCATCTATCGGTTCAACACTCTACTAAAGTTGCATACTTTTTTTGTTTTTTTTGTTCAAGTGTTTTTATTCCTCTGAATAACATGTTGTCAGTGCCAACGCACTGGTCTTCCAGCCCTAATCACAATTGCCTTTACACAGTAAACAAATCTACAACAATATACAGATAGACAATTACAGGAAAATAAGCAAAACATCGGTACATGAATGATAGGTAAAGAACAAGAAAAGAGAAAAAGAAAAATATGCGGGGAGGTAACTATGTTAGACTAGTATGGTAGGCATTAGTAGAGGGTGGGACATAACTGAATATCTTTTGAGTATTAACATACTCGTTGAAAGGGTGATGGGGGATGTAGGGTGGGCCTTTGTGATTGAACTTGTGTTCATGGTAATCTCAGTTAGTAAGTAGGTTAATACTGAGTAATCATGTACCTCAGTAGGATCCAACTAGAATCATTTCCAGGATCATTCCGTTGTAGATGGGTTTTTTGGTCTAGTTGGCCACTACTGGTTGAGTTTACAGTGTTTGTTTGGATGGGGGAGGGGAAGCGGGGGGACAGGGAAAGGAATGGCAACACCGACCAAGTGTATCATTGATCTGCTTTGGCCTAGGCTGGTTGATTTAAATACTCTGATGAAAGCATCTAATTTTGGAAACTAAAATACTTATCCAGTCTTATTCTACATATCTAACTTAAATACAGGTGTACTGATTAAGCATGTGTTGCTACATAGAACTTACAAGGAAGTACTAAGTCAACTTAATAAAACTACTTACTGCTGAAGCCTTTGGTGTCAGAATTGTTACGTGTATGCCGGCATTAAGGCAGGTTTTTTCACTTCAAATATCTCCAAAATTAGGCTTTCATAATATAAGTTACTTCAAACTAAAGTATGGTTGATTATGAGAATTAACTTATTATATATATTATGGTGTTCTCTGTGGCAGAGTGGTTAGAGTGTCAGACTTTTTTCTAGGTCGGATGCCTAATCTGAAGGTCAGTGGTTTAGTTCCCCGTGGCCCCCATCTCTGCCAATTTGGATTTCCACCTCTGTGTATAACTTACAGCGTCATCAAAAGCCACTTTGCTCTCATACCATGTGGTGTGGAAGGTTAAAAATCCCTTGGGTCGGTAAAAGTGTAGGCTCGGGCTTTCTATCGACAAACTGTCTAATGGTGAAAACAAGTCTATTCAGACTTATCCATGGTATGCAGTATAAATCTTCAAGAAAATATTTCTTTTTAAAAGAAATGGCAAAAACTTAAAAAACGCTTGCCCTGCCCACCCTGTCGACACAGAACCAAGTTACCGCTATCCTCACCAGCAAGGTCGCAGGTAGCTTCATTGTGGGGAGGGGGGGGGGGGCTCTAACCAGTCGCAACAGGAGGGGGGGGGTCCCTGGGTTAGCTTGCTGCCGCCTCTCGCCATAGACGGACAACAGTGGCCACCAGGGGCCATATGCAGGAGTCAGTGTTAGCGGGGTTTGGTGTTAGAGCCTATTACCATTTAGCTATCACCGACGTCGGGAACTGTATCAAGTCGTATGCAGGAGCGCGTAACACTTTCATTATAGCTAAACGTGAATTTATTTATAGATTTGGGAAATCCCTCTGCGTCTGCGTTTTCCATAGCAGGTATAGCCAGTGCATTAGGCCCAAATCTATTCAATGCTGTCATATTTAACATAATTAGATACGCAATAAGTGACATTTGATGAAATTAACCCTAAATTCGAAGCAATATTAACGCTGCCGCCATAAAGGCGGCGATATTAATAGTTATATTTTCGAATCGACGAAGGTACAGTCAACAAACCGCCGCCGCCGCCAGTATGGAAAGCGACGTCGATGCGGCGATTTGTTTACTTTGCGTTCGTTGATTCGAAAATATAACTGTTAATATCGCCACCAATGCGGCGGTAGCCTTAATAACGCTTTGAATTCAGGGTTAAATTGATCAAATTTCACTTATTGCATATGTAATTCTGTTAAATATGACAGCATTGAATAGATTTGGGCACAACCTTACGCTAACACCGGCCTTAAACGTCCTATGAAACGGGGTTAGTGTTGCGGACCTTAAACGCACGGTGTTAGCGTAACATCGGCTGCTGCATACCGACTTTTCGGCGCTAAACCAGAAATCCCATGTAAACGCGTTTTGGCTCGCTAACACTGACTCCTGCATATGGCCCCAGCATAGTCCCTGCCGCCACAGCATGTATGGACTACTGCACTTGGAATTCGAATTTGAGTGGTTACAAAATGCCCCAACAGTGGAGGTCAATCTGGTGGTGAGGGTGCTCTGACTCTAAAGCCCGTGTCACACATCACCGGATTGAGAAAGGGACAGAATTGTCTAGTCCGGGTGTCATAGGTATCAAAATGTATTAAAATGTGTCAAAATGTTGCGATATCGGGTCAAAGGCTGCTGGACGAATGGATATGAAACTGACATGAAACGGACATGAAAAGGACATAAAACGGACATGAAACGGACATGAAACGGACATGAACGGATAGCCAATGGACGAAATGAACTCAAGCTGGATGAGAACTGTAGACGTCAATCCGGTGACATTCATTCCAAGTTGTGTGCATGTTCAAAACTTGTACGGACACAAACCGGACTACCAACGGACTTTCTTCGGTTTCTTTCCATTTCCTCCAATCCGGTGATGTGTGACAGGGGCTTTAGTTTAACGGCGACAGTTGGATACGTGGTGTGGGTCGGGTGCTTCCCCTAGTGGTGGTCATTACAGTGAGCAGTCGGACACAATCACTACCCGTAATCAACACCATGTAAAATTATATGGATTTTCGGTTCGGAATTATATATTGGCAGAGAGCATTGTCGATGTTGCTCGCAACATGGGTAATTGAACAAGCTGGAGTTGGATTCTTATTCAAATGCCCGGTGGCACCGCCTATACTCAAACTTTAACATTAAATATGTACATCGACGCCTAGCGGGTCTTTTGGAACTACGCCGAGTAGCCACGCAGAAATGGCGGACGTGCATATGTAAATTAAATATGACGTCGATTGACGAAATCTGTTACAAAGTTATGGGAATTTGGCACGCTCTTGACTTTTCGGGGCGGCTAGCTGCTATATAAAGCGGGCAAAACCCGAACTTGGCCACTACAACTTGGCAGCGGACGGCGATGGACATTCTACTCTGCCATCCCGCCCACCCCACAATAAAAGACAAGAACTATAGGGCTTAAGCATCTCGGGGCCTTCTCTCATACTCAC